>BTRK01000003.1:41639123-42002732 GCA_036245805.1 Pristionchus mayeri | reverse complement strand
GTTCTCATCTCCGTCATTTCATTCCAAAGCAAAATCTAGAAAATGTGAAAAAAATGGCAATGTCCCATAAGCATCACACATAGAGTTTGCATGTATTGACTCAACTAAAATTATATAAGTTTTCTAAATGTTCTAATTAACTTTTTCCCTAAATTTCAGCATTATGGGCACATTCTCATCTCCGTCATTTCATTCCAAAGCAAAATCTAGAAAATGTGAAAAAAATTGCATGTATTGACACAACTAAAATTATAGAAGTTTTCTAAATGTTCTAATTAACTTATTCCCTAAATTTCAGCATTATGGGCACATTCTCATCTCCGTCATTTCATTCCAAAGCAAAATCTAGAAAATGTGAAAAAATTTGCATGTATTGACACAACAAAAAACCACATAAGTTTTCTAAATGTGCTAATTAACTTATTCCCTAAATTTCAGCATGACTCAACTAAAATTATAGAAGTTTTCTAAATGTTCTAATTAACTTATTCCCTAAATTTCAGCATTATGGACACATTCTCATCTCCGTCATTTCATTCCAAAGCAAAATCTAGAAAATGTGAAAAAAATTTGCATGTATTGACACAACTAAAATTATAGAAGTTTTCTAAATGTTCTAATTAACTTATTCCCTAAATTTCAGCATTATGGGCACATTCTCTTCTCTGTTATTTCATTCCAAAGCAAAATCTAGAAAATGTGAAAAAATGGCAATGTCCCATAAGCATCACACATAGAGTTTGCATGTATTGACAGAACTAAAATTATAGAAGATTTCTAAATGTGCGAATTAACTTATTCCCTAAATTTCAGCATTATGGGCACATTCTCATCTCCGTCATTTCATTCCAAAGCAAAATCTATAAAATGTGAAAAAATAGCAATGTCCCATAAGCATCACAGCTGTAGTTTGTATGTATTGACTCAACTAAAATTATATAAGTTTTCTAAATGTTCTAATTAACTTATTCCCTAAATTTCAGCATTATGGGCACATTCTCATCTCCGTCATTTCATTCCAAAGCAAAATCTAGAAAATGTGAAAAAAATTTGCATGTATTGACACAACTAAAATTATAGAAGTTTTATAAATGTTCTAATTAACTTATTCCCTAAATTTCAGCATTATGGGCACATTCTCATCTCCGTCATTTCATTCCAAAGCAAAATCTAGAAAATGTGAAAAAATAGCAATGTCCCATAAGCATCACAGCTGTAGTTTGTATGTATTGACTCAACTAAAATTATATAAGTTTTCTAAATGTTCTAATTAACTTATTCCCTAAATTTCAGCATTATGGGCACATTCTCATCTCCGTCATTTCATTCCAAAGCAAAATCTAGAAAATGTGAAAAAAATTTGCATGTATTGACACAACTAAAATTATAGAAGTTTTATAAATGTTCTAATTAACTTATTCCCTAAATTTCAGCATTATGGGCACATTCTCATCTCCGTCATTTCATTCCAAAGCAAAATCTAGAAAATGTGAAAAAAATAGCAATGTCCCATAAGCATCACACATAGAGTTTGCATGTATTGACTCAACTAAAATTATATAAGTTTTCTAAATGTTCTAATTAACTTATTCCCTAAATTTCAGCATTATGGGCACATTCTCATCTCCGTCATTTCATTCCAAAGCAAAATCTATAAAATGTGAAAAAATAGCAATGTCCCATAAGCATCACAGCTGTAGTTTGTATGTATTGACTCAACTAAAATTATATAAGTTTTCTAAATGTTCTAATTAACTTATTCCCTAAATTTCAGCATTATGGGCACATTCTCATCTCCGTCATTTCATTCCAAAGCAAAATCTAGAAAATGTGAAAAAAATTTGCATGTATTGACACAACTAAAATTATAGAAGTTTTATAAATGTTCTAATTAACTTATTCCCTAAATTTCAGCATTATGGGCACAATCTCATCTCCGTCATTTCATTCCAAAGCAAAATCTAGAAAATGTGAAAAAATAGCAATGTCCCATAAGCATCACAGCTGTAGTTTGTATGTATTGACTCAACTAAAATTATATAAGTTTTCTAAATGTTCTAATTAACTTATTCCCTAAATTTCAGCATTATGGGCACATTCTCATCTCCGTCATTTCATTCCAAAGCAAAATCTAGAAAATGTGAAAAAAATAGCAATGTCCCATAAGCATCACACATAGAGTTTGCATGTATTGACTCAACTAAAATTATATAAGTTTTCTAAATGTTCTAATTAACTTATTCCCTAAATTTCAGCATTATGGGCACATTCTCATCTCCGTCATTTCATTCCAAAGCAAAATCTAGAAAATGTGAAAAAAATGGCAATGTCCCATAAGCATCACACATAGAGTTTGCATGTATTGACTCAACTAAAATTATATAAGTTTTATAAATGTTCTAATTAACTTATTCCCTAAATTTCAGCATTATGGGCACATTCTCATCTCCGTCATTTCATTCCAAAGCAAAATCTAGAAAATGTGAAAAAAATTTGCATGTATTGACACAACTAAAATTATAGAAGTTTTCTAAATGTTCTAATTAACTTATTCCCTAAATTTCAGCATTATGGGCACATTCTCATCTCCGTCATTTCATTCCAAAGCAAAATCTATAAAATGTGAAAAAATAGCAATGTCCCATAAGCATCACACATAGAGTTTGCATGTATTGACTCAACTAAAATTATATAAGTTTTATAAATGTTCTAATTAACTTATTCCCTAAATTTCAGCATTATGGGCACATTCTCATCTCCGTCATTTCATTCCAAAGCAAAATCTAGAAAATGTGAAAAAAATTTGCATGTATTGACACAACTAAAATTATAGAAGTTTTCTAAATGTTCTAATTAACTTATTCCCTAAATTTCAGCATTATGGGCACATTCTCATCTCCGTCATTTCATTCCAAAGCAAAATCTATAAAATGTGAAAAAATAGCAATGTCCCATAAGCATCACAGCTGTAGTTTGTATGTATTGACTCAACTAAAATTATAGAAGTTTTCTAAATGTTCTAATTAACTTATTCCCTAAATTTCAGCATTATGGGCACATTCTCATCTCCGTCATTTCATTCCAAAGCAAAATCTAGAAAATGTGAAAAAAATTTGCATGTATTGACACAACTAAAATTATAGAAGTTTTCTAAATGTTCTAATTAACTTATTCCCTAAATTTCAGCATGACTCAACTAAAATTATAGAAGTTTTCTAAATGTTCTAATTAACTTATTCCCTAAATTTCAGCATTATGGGCACATTCTCATCTCCGTCATTTCATTCCAAAGCAAAATCTAGAAAATGTGAAAAAAATTTGCATGTATTGACACAACTAAAATTATAGAAGTTTTCTAAATGTTCTAATTAACTTATTCCCTAAATTTCAGCATGACTCAACTAAAATTATAGAAGTTTTCTAAATGTTCTAATTAACTTATTCCCTAAATTTCAGCATTATGGGCACATTCTCATCTCCGTCATTTCATTCCAAAGCAAAATCTAGAAAATGTGAAAAAAATTTGCATGTATTGACACAACTAAAATTATAGAAGTTTTCTAAATGTTCTAATTAACTTATTCCCTAAATTTCAGCATTATGGGCACATTCTCATCTCCGTCATTTCATTCCAAAGCAAAATCTAGAAAATGTGAAAAAAATTTGCATGTATTGACACAACTAAAATTATAGAAGTTTTCTAAATGTTCTAATTAACTTATTCCCTAAATTTCAGCATTATGGGCACATTCTCATCTCCGTCATTTCATTCCAAAGCAAAATCTAGAAAATGTGAAAAAAATAGCAATGTCCCATAAGCATCACACATAGAGTTTGCATGTATTGACTCAACTAAAATTATATAAGTTTTCTAAATGTTCTAATTAACTTATTCCCTAAATTTCAGCATTATGGGCACATTCTCATCTCCGTCATTTCATTCCAAAGCAAAATCTAGAAAATGTGAAAAAAATTTGCATGTATTGACACAACTAAAATTATAGAAGTTTTCTAAATGTTCTAATTAACTTATTCCCTAAATTTCAGCATTATGGGCACATTCTCATCTCCGTCATTTCATTCCAAAGCAAAATCTAGAAAATGTGAAAAAATAGCAATGTCCCATAAGCATCACAGTTGTAGTTTGCATGTATTGACACAACAAAAACCACATAAGTTTTCTAAATGTTCTAATTAACTTATTCCCTAAATTTCAGCATTATGGGCACATTCTCTTCTCTGTTATTTCATTCCAAAGCAAAATCTAGAAAATGTGAAAAAATGGCAATGTCCCATAAGCATCACACATATAGTTTGCACGTATTGACAGAACTAAAATTATAGAAGATTTCTAAATGTTCTAATTAACTTATTCCCTAAATTTCAGCATTATGGGCACATTCTCATCTCCGTCATTTCATTCCAAAGCAAAATCTAGAAAATGTGAAAAAAATTTGCATGTATTGACACAACTAAAATTATAGAAGTTTTCTAAATGTTCTAATTAACTTATTCCCTAAATTTCAGCATTATGGGCACATTCTCATCTCCGTCATTTCATTCCAAAGCAAAATCTAGAAAATGTGAAAAAAATTTGCATGTATTGACACAACTAAAATTATAGAAGTTTTCTAAATGTTCTAATTAACTTATTCCCTAAATTTCAGCATGACTCAACTAAAATTATAGAAGTTTTCTAAATGTTCTAATTAACTTATTCCCTAAATTTCAGCATTATGGGCACATTCTCATCTCCGTCATTTCATTCCAAAGCAAAATCTAGAAAATGTGAAAAAAATTTGCATGTATTGACACAACTAAAATTATAGAAGTTTTCTAAATGTTCTAATTAACTTATTCCCTAAATTTCAGCATTATGGGCACATTCTCATCTCCGTCATTTCATTCCAAAGCAAAATCTAGAAAATGTGAAAAAAATTTGCATGTATTGACACAACTAAAATTATAGAAGTTTTCTAAATGTTCTAATTAACTTATTCCCTAAATTTCAGCATGACTCAACTAAAATTATAGAAGTTTTCTAAATGTTCTAATTAACTTATTCCCTAAATTTCAGCATTATGGGCACATTCTCTTCTCTGTTATTTCATTCCAAAGCAAAATCTAGAAAATGTGAAAAAAATGGCAATGTCCCATAAGCATCACACATAGAGTTTGCATGTATTGACTCAACTAAAATTATATAAGTTTTCTAAATGTTCTAATTAACTTATTCCCTAAATTTCAGCATTATGGGCACATTCTCATCTCCGTCATTTCATTCCAAAGCAAAATCTAGAAAATGTGAAAAAAATTTGCATGTATTGACACAACTAAAATTATAGAAGTTTTCTAAATGTTCTAATTAACTTATTCCCTAAATTTCAGCATTATGGGCACATTCTCATCTCCGTCATTTCATTCCAAAGCAAAATCTAGAAAATGTGAAAAAAATAGCAATGTCCCATAAGCATCACAGTTGTAGTTTGCATGTATTGACACAACAAAAACCACATAAGTTTTCTAAATGTTCTAATTAACTTATTCCCTAAATTTCAGCATTATGGGCACATTCTCTTCTCTGTTATTTCATTCCAAAGCAAAATCTAGAAAATGTGAAAAAATGGCAATGTCCCATAAGCATCACACATATAGTTTGCACGTATTGACAGAACTAAAATTATAGAAGATTTCTAAATGTGCTAATTAACTCATTCCCTAAATTTCAGCATGACTCAACTAAAATTATAGAAGTTTTCTAAATGTTCTAATTAACTTATTCCCTAAATTTCAGCATTATGGGCACATTCTCATCTCCGTCATTTCATTCCAAAGCAAAATCTAGAAAATGTGAAAAAAATTTGCATGTATTGACACAACTAAAATTATAGAAGTTTTATAAATGTTCTAATTAACTTATTCCCTAAATTTCAGCATTATGGGCACATTCTCATCTCCGTCATTTCACTCCAAAGCAAAATCTAGAAAATGTGAAAAAAATGGCAATGTCCCATAAGCATCACACATAGAGTTTGCATGTATTGACTCAACTAAAATTATATAAGTTTTCTAAATGTTCTAATTAACTTATTCCCTAAATTTCAGCATTATGGGCACATTCTCATCTCCGTCATTTCATTCCAAAGCAAAATCTAGAAAATGTGAAAAAAATTTGCATGTATTGACACAACTAAAATTGTAGAAGTTTTCTAAATGTTCTAATTAACTTATTCCCTAAATTTCAGCATTATGGGCACATTCTCATCTCCGTCATTTCATTCCAAAGCAAAATCTAGAAAATGTGAAAAAAATAGCAATGTCCCATAAGCATCACAGTTGTAGTTTGCATGTATTGACACAACAAAAACCACATAAGTTTTCTAAATGTTCTAATTAACTTATTCCCTAAATTTCAGCATTATGGGCACATTCTCTTCTCTGTTATTTCATTCCAAAGCAAAATCAAGAAAATGTGAAAAAATGGCAATGTCCCATAAGCATCACACATATAGTTTGCACGTATTGACAGAACTAAAATTATAGAAGATTTCTAAATGTGCTAATTAACTTATTCCCTAAATTTCAGCATGACTCAACTAAAATTATAGAAGTTTTCTAAATGTTCTAATTAACTTATTCCCTAAATTTCAGCGTTATGGGCACATTCTCATCTCCGTCATTTCATTCCAAAGCAAAATCTAGAAAATGTGAAAAAATGGCAATGTCCCATAAGCATCACACATAGAGTTTGCATGTATTGACAGAACTAAAATTATAGAAGTTTTCTAAATGTTCTAATTAACTTATTCCCTAAATTTCAGCATTATGGGCACATTCTCTTCTCTGTTATTTCATTCCAAAGCAAAATCTATAAAATGTGAAAAAATAGCAATGTCCCATAAGCATCACAGCTGTAGTTTGTATGTATTGACTCAACTAAAATTATATAAGTTTTCTAAATGTTCTAATTAACTTATTCCCTAAATTTCAGCATTATGGGCACATTCTCATCTCCGTCATTTCATTCCAAAGCAAAATCTAGAAAATGTGAAAAAAATTTGCATGTATTGACACAACTAAAATTATATAAGTTTTCTAAATGTTCTAATTAACTTATTCCCTAAATTTCAGCATTATGGGCACATTCTCATCTCCGTCATTTCATTCCAAAGCAAAATCTAGAAAATGTGAAAAAATAGCAATGTCCCATAAGCATCACAGCTGTAGTTTGTATGTATTGACTCAACTAAAATTATATAAGTTTTCTAAATGTTCTAATTAACTTATTCCCTAAATTTCAGCATTATGGGCACATTCTCATCTCCGTCATTTCATTCCAAAGCAAAATCTAGAAAATGTGAAAAAAATAGCAATGTCCCATAAGCATCACACATAGAGTTTGCATGTATTGACTCAACTAAAATTATATAAGTTTTCTAAATGTTCTAATTAACTTATTCCCTAAATTTCAGCATTATGGGCACATTCTCATCTCCGTCATTTCATTCCAAAGCAAAATCTAGAAAATGTGAAAAAATAGCAATGTCCCATAAGCATCACAGCTGTAGTTTGTATGTATTGACTCAACTAAAATTATATAAGTTTTCTAAATGTTCTAATTAACTTATTCCCTAAATTTCAGCATTATGGGCACATTCTCATCTCCGTCATTTCATTCCAAAGCAAAATCTAGAAAATGTGAAAAAAATTTGCATGTATTGACACAACTAAAATTATAGAAGTTTTATAAATGTTCTAATTAACTTATTCCCTAAATTTCAGCATTATGGGCACATTCTCATCTCCGTCATTTCATTCCAAAGCAAAATCTAGAAAATGTGAAAAAAATGGCAATGTCCCATAAGCATCACACATAGAGTTTGCATGTATTGACTCAACTAAAATTATATAAGTTTTCTAAATGTTCTAATTAACTTATTCCCTAAATTTCAGCATTATGGGCACATTCTCATCTCCGTCATTTCATTCCAAAGCAAAATCTAGAAAATGTGAAAAAAATTTGCATGTATTGACACAACTAAAATTATAGAAGTTTTCTAAATGTTCTAATTAACTTATTCCCTAAATTTCAGCATTATGGGCACATTCTCATCTCCGTCATTTCATTCCAAAGCAAAATCTAGAAAATGTGAAAAAAATAGCAATGTCCCATAAGCATCACAGCTGTAGTTTGCATGTATTGACACAACAAAAACCACATAAGTTTTCTAAATGTTCTAATTAACTTATTCCCTAAATTTCAGCATTATGGGCACATTCTCTTCTCTGTTATTTCATTCCAAAGCAAAATCTAGAAAATGTGAAAAAAATGGCAATGTCCCATAAGCATCACACATAGAGTTTGCATGTATTGACTCAACTAAAATTATATAAGTTTTCTAAATGTTCTAATTAACTTATTCCCTAAATTTCAGCATTATGGGCACATTCTCATCTCCGTCATTTCATTCCAAAGCAAAATCTAGAAAATGTGAAAAAAATTTGCATGTATTGACACAACTAAAATTATAGAAGTTTTATAAATGTTCTAATTAACTTATTCCCTAAATTTCAGCATTATGGGCACATTCTCATCTCCGTCATTTCATTCCAAAGCAAAATCTAGAAAATGTGAAAAAAATGGCAATGTCCCATAAGCATCACACATAGAGTTTGCATGTATTGACTCAACTAAAATTATATAAGTTTTCTAAATGTTCTAATTAACTTATTCCCTAAATTTCAGCATTATGGGCACATTCTCATCTCCGTCATTTCATTCCAAAGCAAAATCTAGAAAATGTGAAAAAAATTTGCATGTATTGACACAACTAAAATTATAGAAGTTTTCTAAATGTTCTAATTAACTTATTCCCTAAATTTCAGCATTATGGGCACATTCTCATCTCCGTCATTTCATTCCAAAGCAAAATCTAGAAAATGTGAAAAAAATAGCAATGTCCCATAAGCATCACAGCTGTAGTTTGCATGTATTGACACAACAAAAACCACATAAGTTTTCTAAATGTTCTAATTAACTTATTCCCTAAATTTCAGCATTATGGGCACATTCTCTTCTCTGTTATTTCATTCCAAAGCAAAATCTAGAAAATGTGAAAAAAATGGCAATGTCCCATAAGCATCACACATAGAGTTTGCATGTATTGACTCAACTAAAATTATATAAGTTTTCTAAATGTTCTAATTAACTTATTCCCTAAATTTCAGCATTATGGGCACATTCTCATCTCCGTCATTTCATTCCAAAGCAAAATCTAGAAAATGTGAAAAAAATTTGCATGTATTGACACAACTAAAATTATAGAAGTTTTCTAAATGTTCTAATTAACTTATTCCCTAAATTTCAGCATTATGGGCACATTCTCATCTCCGTCATTTCATTCCAAAGCAAAATCTAGAAAATGTGAAAAAAATAGCAATGTCCCATAAGCATCACAGCTGTAGTTTGCATGTATTGACACAACAAAAACCACATAAGTTTTCTAAATGTTCTAATTAACTTATTCCCTAAATTTCAGCATTATGGGCACATTCTCTTCTCTGTTATTTCATTCCAAAGCAAAATCTAGAAAATGTGAAAAAAATGGCAATGTCCCATAAGCATCACACATAGAGTTTGCATGTATTGACTCAACTAAAATTATATAAGTTTTCTAAATGTTCTAATTAACTTATTCCCTAAATTTCAGCATTATGGGCACATTCTCATCTCCGTCATTTCATTCCAAAGCAAAATCTAGAAAATGTGAAAAAAATTTGCATGTATTGACACAACTAAAATTATAGAAGTTTTCTAAATGTTCTAATTAACTTATTCCCTAAATTTCAGCATTATGGGCACATTCTCATCTCCGTCATTTCATTCCAAAGCAAAATCTAGAAAATGTGAAAAAAATAGCAATGTCCCATAAGCATCACAGCTGTAGTTTGCATGTATTGACACAACAAAAACCACATAAGTTTTCTAAATGTTCTAATTAACATATTCCCTAAATTTCAGCATTATGGGCACATTCTCTTCTCTGTTATTTCATTCCAAAGCAAAATCTAGAAAATGTGAAAAAAATAGCAATGTCCCATAAGCATCACACATATAGTTTGCATGTATTGACAGAACTAAAATTATAGAAGATTTCTAAATGTGCGAATTAACTTATTCCCAAAATTTCAGCATGACTCAACTAAAATTATAGTAGATTTCTAAATGTGCTAATTAACTTATTCCCTAAATTTCAGCATTATGGGCACATTCTCATCTCCGTCATTTCATTCCAAAGCAAAATCTAGAAAATGTGAAAAAAATAGCAATGTCCCATAAGCATCACAGCTGTAGTTTGTATGTATTGACTCAACTAAAATTATACAAGTTTTCTAAATGTTCTAATTAACTTATTCCCTAAATTTCAGCATTATGGGCACATTCTCATCTCCGTCATTTCATTCCAAAGCAAAATCTAGAAAATGTGAAAAAAATAGCAATGTCCCATAAGCATCACAGCTGTAGTTTGCATGTATTGACACAACAAAAACCACATAAGTTTTCTAAATGTTCTAATTAACTTATTCCCTAAATTTCAGCATTATGGGCACATTCTCTTCTCTGTTATTTCATTCCAAAGCAAAATCTAGAACATGTGAAAAAATGGCAATGTCCCATAAGCATCACACATATAGTTTGCATGTATTGACAGAACTAAAATTATAGAAGATTTCTAAATGTGCGAATTAACTTATTCCCAAAATTTCAGCATGACTCAACTAAAATTATAGTAGATTTCTAAATGTGCTAATTAACTTATTCCCTAAATTTCAGCATTATGGGCACATTCTCATCTCCGTCATTTCATTCCAAAGCAAAATCTAGAAAATGTGAAAAAAATAGCAATGTCCCATAAGCATCACAGCTGTAGTTTGTATGTATTGACTCAACTAAAATTATACAAGTTTTCTAAATGTTCTAATTAACTTATTCCCTAAATTTCAGCATTATGGGCACATTCTCATCTCCGTCATTTCATTCCAAAGCAAAATCTAGAAAATGTGAAAAAATAGCAATGTCCCATAAGCATCACAGCTGTAGTTTGTATGTATTGACTCAACTAAAATTATATAAGTTTTCTAAATTTTCTAATTAACTTATTCCCTAAATTTCAGCATTATGGGCACATTCTCATCTCCGTCATTTCATTCCAAAGCAAAATCTAGAAAATGTGAAAAAAATGGCAATGTCCCATAAGCATCACACATAGAGTTTGCATGTATTGACACAACAAAAACCACATAAGTTTTCTAAATGTTCTAATTAACATATTCCCTAAATTTCAGCATTATGGGCACATTCTCTTCTCTGTTATTTCATTCCAAAGCAAAATCTAGAAAATGTGAAAAAAATAGCAATGTCCCATAAGCATCACACATATAGTTTGCATGTATTGACAGAACTAAAATTATAGAAGATTTCTAAATGTGCGAATTAACTTATTCCCAAAATTTCAGCATGACTCAACTAAAATTATAGTAGATTTCTAAATGTGCTAATTAACTTATTCCCTAAATTTCAGCATTATGGGCACATTCTCATCTCCGTCATTTCATTCCAAAGCAAAATCTAGAAAATGTGAAAAAAATAGCAATGTCCCATAAGCATCACAGCTGTAGTTTGTATGTATTGACTCAACTAAAATTATACAAGTTTTCTAAATGTTCTAATTAACTTATTCCCTAAATTTCAGCATTATGGGCACATTCTCATCTCCGTCATTTCATTCCAAAGCAAAATCTAGAAAATGTGAAAAAAATAGCAATGTCCCATAAGCATCACAGCTGTAGTTTGCATGTATTGACACAACAAAAACCACATAAGTTTTCTAAATGTTCTAATTAACTTATTCCCTAAATTTCAGCATTATGGGCACATTCTCTTCTCTGTTATTTCATTCCAAAGCAAAATCTAGAACATGTGAAAAAATGGCAATGTCCCATAAGCATCACACATATAGTTTGCATGTATTGACAGAACTAAAATTATAGAAGATTTCTAAATGTGCGAATTAACTTATTCCCAAAATTTCAGCATGACTCAACTAAAATTATAGTAGATTTCTAAATGTGCTAATTAACTTATTCCCTAAATTTCAGCATTATGGGCACATTCTCATCTCCGTCATTTCATTCCAAAGCAAAATCTAGAAAATGTGAAAAAAATAGCAATGTCCCATAAGCATCACAGCTGTAGTTTGTATGTATTGACTCAACTAAAATTATATAAGTTTTCTAAATGTTCTAATTAACTTATTCCCTAAATTTCAGCATTATGGGCACATTCTCATCTCCGTCATTTCATTCCAAAGCAAAATCTAGAAAATGTGAAAAAAATGGCAATGTCCCATAAGCATCACACATAGAGTTTGCATGTATTGACTCAACTAAAATTATATAAGTTTTCTAAATGTTCTAATTAACTTATTCCCTAAATTTCAGCATTATGGGCACATTCTCATCTCCGTCATTTCATTCCAAAGCAAAATCTAGAAAATGTGAAAAAAATAGCAATGTCCCATAAGCATCACAGCTGTAGTTTGCATGTATTGACACAACAAAAACCACATAAGTTTTCTAAATGTTCTAATTAACTTATTCCCTAAATTTCAGCATTATGGGCACATTCTCATCTCCGTCATTTCATTCCAAAGCAAAATCTAGAAAATGTGAAAAAATGGCAATGTCCCATAAGCATCACACATATAGTTTGCATGTATTGACAGAACTAAAATTATAGAAGATTTCTAAATGTGCGAATTAACTTATTCCCAAAATTTCAGCATGACTCAACTAAAATTATAGTAGATTTCTAAATGTGCTAATTAACTTATTCCCTAAATTTCAGCATTATGGGCACATTCTCATCTCCGTCATTTCATTCCAAAGCAAAATCTAGAAAATGTGAAAAAAATAGCATGTCCCATAAGCATCACAGCTGTAGTTTGCATGTATTGACACAACAAAAACCACATAAGTTTTCTAAATGTTCTAATTAACTTATTCCCTAAATTTCAGCATTATGGGCACATTCTCATCTCCGTCATTTCATTCCAAAGCAAAATCTAGAAAATGTGAAAAAAATAGCAATGTCCCATAAGCATCACAGCTGTAGTTTGTATGTATTGACTCAACTAAAATTATATAAGTTTTCTAAATGTTCTAATTAACTTATTCCCTAAATTTCAGCATTATGGGCACATTCTCATCTCCGTCATTTCATTCCAAAGCAAAATCTAGAAAATGTGAAAAAAATGGCAATGTCCCATAAGCATCACACATAGAGTTTGCATGTATTGACTCAACTAAAATTATATAAGTTTTCTAAATGTTCTAATTAACTTATTCCCTAAATTTCAGCATTATGGGCACATTCTCATCTCCGTCATTTCATTCCAAAGCAAAATCTAGAAAATGTGAAAAAAATAGCAATGTCCCATAAGCATCACAGCTGTAGTTTGCATGTATTGACACAACAAAAACCACATAAGTTTTCTAAATGTTCTAATTAACTTATTCCCTAAATTTCAGCATTATGGGCACATTCTCTTCTCTGTTATTTCATTCCAAAGCAAAATCTAGAACATGTGAAAAAATGGCAATGTCCCATAAGCATCACACATATAGTTTGCATGTATTGACAGAACTAAAATTATAGAAGATTTCTAAATGTGCGAATTAACTTATTCCCAAAATTTCAGCATGACTCAACTAAAATTATAGTAGATTTCTAAATGTGCTAATTAACTTATTCCCTAAATTTCAGCATTATGGGCACATTCTCATCTCCGTCATTTCATTCCAAAGCAAAATCTAGAAAATGTGAAAAAAATAGCAATGTCCCATAAGCATCACAGCTGTAGTTTGTATGTATTGACTCAACTAAAATTATATAAGTTTTCTAAATGTTCTAATTAACTTATTCCCTAAATTTCAGCATTATGGGCACATTCTCATCTCCGTCATTTCATTCCAAAGCAAAATCTAGAAAATGTGAAAAAAATGGCAATGTCCCATAAGCATCACACATAGAGTTTGCATGTATTGACTCAACTAAAATTATATAAGTTTTCTAAATGTTCTAATTAACTTATTCCCTAAATTTCAGCATTATGGGCACATTCTCATCTCCGTCATTTCATTCCAAAGCAAAATCTAGAAAATGTGAAAAAAATAGCAATGTCCCATAAGCATCACAGCTGTAGTTTGCATGTATTGACACAACAAAAACCACATAAGTTTTCTAAATGTTCTAATTAACTTATTCCCTAAATTTCAGCATTATGGGCACATTCTCATCTCCGTCATTTCATTCCAAAGCAAAATCTAGAAAATGTGAAAAAATGGCAATGTCCCATAAGCATCACACATATAGTTTGCATGTATTGACAGAACTAAAATTATAGAAGATTTCTAAATGTGCGAATTAACTTATTCCCAAAATTTCAGCATGACTCAACTAAAATTATAGTAGATTTCTAAATGTGCTAATTAACTTATTCCCTAAATTTCAGCATTATGGGCACATTCTCATCTCCGTCATTTCATTCCAAAGCAAAATCTAGAAAATGTGAAAAAAATAGCATGTCCCATAAGCATCACAGCTGTAGTTTGCATGTATTGACACAACAAAAACCACATAAGTTTTCTAAATGTTCTAATTAACTTATTCCCTAAATTTCAGCATTATGGGCACATTCTCATCTCCGTCATTTCATTCCAAAGCAAAATCTAGAAAATGTGAAAAAAATAGCAATGTCCCATAAGCATCACAGCTGTAGTTTGTATGTATTGACTCAACTAAAATTATATAAGTTTTCTAAATGTTCTAATTAACTTATTCCCTAAATTTCAGCATTATGGGCACATTCTCATCTCCGTCATTTCATTCCAAAGCAAAATCTAGAAAATGTGAAAAAAATGGCAATGTCCCATAAGCATCACACATAGAGTTTGCATGTATTGACTCAACTAAAATTATATAAGTTTTCTAAATGTTCTAATTAACTTATTCCCTAAATTTCAGCATTATGGGCACATTCTCATCTCCGTCATTTCATTCCAAAGCAAAATCTAGAAAATGTGAAAAAAATAGCAATGTCCCATAAGCATCACAGCTGTAGTTTGCATGTATTGACACAACAAAAACCACATAAGTTTTCTAAATGTTCTAATTAACTTATTCCCTAAATTTCAGCATTATGGGCACATTCTCATCTCCGTCATTTCATTCCAAAGCAAAATCTAGAAAATGTGAAAAAATGGCAATGTCCCATAAGCATCACACATATAGTTTGCATGTATTGACAGAACTAAAATTATAGAAGATTTCTAAATGTGCGAATTAACTTATTCCCAAAATTTCAGCATGACTCAACTAAAATTATAGTAGATTTCTAAATGTGCTAATTAACTTATTCCCTAAATTTCAGCATTATGGGCACATTCTCATCTCCGTCATTTCATTCCAAAGCAAAATCTAGAAAATGTGAAAAAAATAGCATGTCCCATAAGCATCACAGCTGTAGTTTGCATGTATTGACACAACAAAAACCACATAAGTTTTCTAAATGTTCTAATTAACTTATTCCCTAAATTTCAGCATTATGGGCACATTCTCATCTCCGTCATTTCATTCCAAAGCAAAATCTAGAAAATGTGAAAAAAATAGCAATGTCCCATAAGCATCACAGCTGTAGTTTGTATGTATTGACTCAACTAAAATTATATAAGTTTTCTAAATGTTCTAATTAACTTATTCCCTAAATTTCAGCATTATGGGCACATTCTCATCTCCGTCATTTCATTCCAAAGCAAAATCTAGAAAATGTGAAAAAAATGGCAATGTCCCATAAGCATCACACATAGAGTTTGCATGTATTGACTCAACTAAAATTATATAAGTTTTCTAAATGTTCTAATTAACTTATTCCCTAAATTTCAGCATTATGGGCACATTCTCATCTCCGTCATTTCATTCCAAAGCAAAATCTAGAAAATGTGAAAAAAATAGCAATGTCCCATAAGCATCACAGCTGTAGTTTGTATGTATTGACTCAACTAAAATTATACAAGTTTTCTAAATGTTCTAATTAACTTATTCCCTAAATTTCAGCATTATGGGCACATTCTCATCTCCGTCATTTCATTCCAAAGCAAAATCTAGAAAATGTGAAAAAAATAGCAATGTCCCATAAGCATCACAGCTGTAGTTTGCATGTATTGACACAACAAAAACCACATAAGTTTTCTAAATGTTCTAATTAACTTATTCCCTAAATTTCAGCATTATGGGCACATTCTCTTCTCTGTTATTTCATTCCAAAGCAAAATCTAGAACATGTGAAAAAATGGCAATGTCCCATAAGCATCACACATATAGTTTGCATGTATTGACAGAACTAAAATTATAGAAGATTTCTAAATGTGCGAATTAACTTATTCCCAAAATTTCAGCATGACTCAACTAAAATTATAGTAGATTTCTAAATGTGCTAATTAACTTATTCCCTAAATTTCAGCATTATGGGCACATTCTCATCTCCGTCATTTCATTCCAAAGCAAAATCTAGAAAATGTGAAAAAAATAGCAATGTCCCATAAGCATCACAGCTGTAGTTTGTATGTATTGACTCAACTAAAATTATATAAGTTTTCTAAATGTTCTAATTAACTTATTCCCTAAATTTCAGCATTATGGGCACATTCTCATCTCCGTCATTTCATTCCAAAGCAAAATCTAGAAAATGTGAAAAAAATGGCAATGTCCCATAAGCATCACACATAGAGTTTGCATGTATTGACTCAACTAAAATTATATAAGTTTTCTAAATGTTCTAATTAACTTATTCCCTAAATTTCAGCATTATGGGCACATTCTCATCTCCGTCATTTCATTCCAAAGCAAAATCTAGAAAATGTGAAAAAAATAGCAATGTCCCATAAGCATCACAGCTGTAGTTTGCATGTATTGACACAACAAAAACCACATAAGTTTTCTAAATGTTCTAATTAACTTATTCCCTAAATTTCAGCATTATGGGCACATTCTCATCTCCGTCATTTCATTCCAAAGCAAAATCTAGAAAATGTGAAAAAATGGCAATGTCCCATAAGCATCACACATATAGTTTGCATGTATTGACAGAACTAAAATTATAGAAGATTTCTAAATGTGCGAATTAACTTATTCCCAAAATTTCAGCATGACTCAACTAAAATTATAGTAGATTTCTAAATGTGCTAATTAACTTATTCCCTAAATTTCAGCATTATGGGCACATTCTCATCTCCGTCATTTCATTCCAAAGCAAAATCTAGAAAATGTGAAAAAAATAGCATGTCCCATAAGCATCACAGCTGTAGTTTGCATGTATTGACACAACAAAAACCACATAAGTTTTCTAAATGTTCTAATTAACTTATTCCCTAAATTTCAGCATTATGGGCACATTCTCATCTCCGTCATTTCATTCCAAAGCAAAATCTAGAAAATGTGAAAAAAATAGCAATGTCCCATAAGCATCACAGCTGTAGTTTGTATGTATTGACTCAACTAAAATTATATAAGTTTTCTAAATGTTCTAATTAACTTATTCCCTAAATTTCAGCATTATGGGCACATTCTCATCTCCGTCATTTCATTCCAAAGCAAAATCTAGAAAATGTGAAAAAAATGGCAATGTCCCATAAGCATCACACATAGAGTTTGCATGTATTGACTCAACTAAAATTATATAAGTTTTCTAAATGTTCTAATTAACTTATTCCCTAAATTTCAGCATTATGGGCACATTCTCATCTCCGTCATTTCATTCCAAAGCAAAATCTAGAAAATGTGAAAAAAATAGCAATGTCCCATAAGCATCACAGCTGTAGTTTGCATGTATTGACACAACAAAAACCACATAAGTTTTCTAAATGTTCTAATTAACTTATTCCCTAAATTTCAGCATTATGGGCACATTCTCTTCTCTGTTATTTCATTCCAAAGCAAAATCTAGAACATGTGAAAAAATGGCAATGTCCCATAAGCATCACACATATAGTTTGCATGTATTGACAGAACTAAAATTATAGAAGATTTCTAAATGTGCGAATTAACTTATTCCCAAAATTTCAGCATTATGGGCACATTCTCATCTCCGTCATTTCATTCCAAAGCAAAATCTAGAAAATGTGAAAAAAATAGCAATGTCCCATAAGCATCACAGCTGTAGTTTGCATGTATTGACACAACAAAAACCACATAAGTTTTCTAAATGTTCTAATTAACTTATTCCCTAAATTTCAGCATTATGGGCACATTCTCATCTCCGTCATTTCATTCCAAAGCAAAATCTAGAAAATGTGAAAAAATGGCAATGTCCCATAAGCATCACACATATAGTTTGCATGTATTGACAGAACTAAAATTATAGAAGATTTCTAAATGTGCGAATTAACTTATTCCCAAAATTTCAGCATGACTCAACTAAAATTATAGTAGATTTCTAAATGTGCTAATTAACTTATTCCCTAAATTTCAGCATTATGGGCACATTCTCATCTCCGTCATTTCATTCCAAAGCAAAATCTAGAAAATGTGAAAAAAATAGCATGTCCCATAAGCATCACAGCTGTAGTTTGCATGTATTGACACAACAAAAACCACATAA
Source organism: Pristionchus mayeri (assembly GCA_036245805.1). NCBI lineage: Eukaryota > Metazoa > Nematoda > Chromadorea > Rhabditida > Neodiplogasteridae > Pristionchus > Pristionchus mayeri. Next base: position 41,984,016 of record BTRK01000003.1, on the reverse strand, counting down.
GTTTTCTAAATGTTCTAATTAACTTATTCCCTAAATTTCAGCATTATGGGCACATTCTCATCTCCGTCATTTCATTCCAAAGCAAAATCTAGAAAATGTGAAAAAAATAGCAATGTCCCATAAGCATCACAGCTGTAGTTTGTATGTATTGACTCAACTAAAATTATATAAGTTTTCTAAATGTTCTAATTAACTTATTCCCTAAATTTCAGCATTATGGGCACATTCTCATCTCCGTCATTTCATTCCAAAGCAAAATCTAGAAAATGTGAAAAAAATGGCAATGTCCCATAAGCATCACACATAGAGTTTGCATGTATTGACTCAACTAAAATTATATAAGTTTTCTAAATGTTCTAATTAACTTATTCCCTAAATTTCAGCATTATGGGCACATTCTCATCTCCGTCATTTCATTCCAAAGCAAAATCTAGAAAATGTGAAAAAAATAGCAATGTCCCATAAGCATCACAGCTGTAGTTTGCATGTATTGACACAACAAAAACCACATAAGTTTTCTAAATGTTCTAATTAACTTATTCCCTAAATTTCAGCATTATGGGCACATTCTCATCTCCGTCATTTCATTCCAAAGCAAAATCTAGAAAATGTGAAAAAATGGCAATGTCCCATAAGCATCACACATATAGTTTGCATGTATTGACAGAACTAAAATTATAGAAGATTTCTAAATGTGCGAATTAACTTATTCCCAAAATTTCAGCATGACTCAACTAAAATTATAGTAGATTTCTAAATGTGCTAATTAACTTATTCCCTAAATTTCAGCATTATGGGCACATTCTCATCTCCGTCATTTCATTCCAAAGCAAAATCTAGAAAATGTGAAAAAAATAGCATGTCCCATAAGCATCACAGCTGTAGTTTGCATGTATTGACACAACAAAAACCACATAAGTTTTCTAAATGTTCTAATTAACTTATTCCCTAAATTTCAGCATTATGGGCACATTCTCTTCTCTGTTATTTCATTCCAAAGCAAAATCTAGAAAATGTGAAAAAATGGCAATGTCCCATAAGCATCACACATATAGTTTGCATGTATTGACAGAACTAAAATTATAGAAGATTTCTAAATGTGCGAATTAACTTATTCCCAAAATTTCAGCATGACTCAACTAAAATTATAGTAGATTTCTAAATGTGCTAATTAACTTATTCCCTAAATTTCAGCATTATGGGCACATTCTCATCTCCGTCATTTCATTCCAAAGCAAAATCTAGAAAATGTGAAAAAAATAGCAATGTCCCATAAGCATCACAGCTGTAGTTTGTATGTATTGACTCAACTAAAATTATACAAGTTTTCTAAATGTTCTAATTAACTTATTCCCTAAATTTCAGCATTATGGGCACATTCTCATCTCCGTCATTTCATTCCAAAGCAAAATCTAGAAAATGTGAAAAAAATGGCAATGTCCCATAAGCATCACACATAGAGTTTGCATGTATTGACAGAACTAAAATTATAGAAGATTTCTAAATGTGCGAATTAACTTATTCCCAAAATTTCAGCATGACTCAACTAAAATTATAGTAGATTTCTAAATGTGCTAATTAACTTATTCCCTAAATTTCAGCATTATGGGCACATTCTCATCTCCGTCATTTCATTCCAAAGCAAAATCTAGAAAATGTGAAAAAAATAGCAATGTCCCATAAGCATCACAGCTGTAGTTTGTATGTATTGACTCAACTAAAATTATATAAGTTTTCTAAATGTTCTAATTAACTTATTCCCTAAATTTCAGCATTATGGGCACATTCTCATCTCCGTCATTTCATTCCAAAGCAAAATCTAGAAAATGTGAAAAAAATAGCATGTCCCATAAGCATCACAGCTGTAGTTTGCATGTATTGACACAACAAAAACCACATAAGTTTTCTAAATGTTCTAATTAACTTATTCCCTAAATTTCAGCATTATGGGCACATTCTCTTCTCTGTTATTTCATTCCAAAGCAAAATCTAGAAAATGTGAAAAAATGGCAATGTCCCATAAGCATCACACATATAGTTTGCATGTATTGACAGAACTAAAATTATAGAAGATTTCTAAATGTGCGAATTAACTTATTCCCAAAATTTCAGCATGACTCAACTAAAATTATAGTAGATTTCTAAATGTGCTAATTAACTTATTCCCTAAATTTCAGCATTATGGGCACATTCTCATCTCCGTCATTTCATTCCAAAGCAAAATCTAGAAAATGTGAAAAAAATAGCAATGTCCCATAAGCATCACAGCTGTAGTTTGTATGTATTGACTCAACTAAAATTATACAAGTTTTCTAAATGTTCTAATTAACTTATTCCCTAAATTTCAGCATTATGGGCACATTCTCATCTCCGTCATTTCATTCCAAAGCAAAATCTAGAAAATGTGAAAAAAATGGCAATGTCCCATAAGCATCACACATAGAGTTTGCATGTATTGACAGAACTAAAATTATAGAAGATTTCTAAATGTGCGAATTAACTTATTCCCAAAATTTCAGCATGACTCAACTAAAATTATAGTAGATTTCTAAATGTGCTAATTAACTTATTCCCTAAATTTCAGCATTATGGGCACATTCTCATCTCCGTCATTTCATTCCAAAGCAAAATCTAGAAAATGTGAAAAAAATAGCAATGTCCCATAAGCATCACAGCTGTAGTTTGTATGTATTGACTCAACTAAAATTATATAAGTTTTCTAAATGTTCTAATTAACTTATTCCCTAAATTTCAGCATTATGGGCACATTCTCATCTCCGTCATTTCATTCCAAAGCAAAATCTAGAAAATGTGAAAAAAATGGCAATGTCCCATAAGCATCACACATAGAGTTTGCATGTATTGACTCAACTAAAATTATATAAGTTTTCTAAATGTTCTAATTAACTTATTCCCTAAATTTCAGCATTATGGGCACATTCTCATCTCCGTCATTTCATTCCAAAGCAAAATCTAGAAAATGTGAAAAAATGGCAATGTCCCATAAGCATCACACATATAGTTTGCATGTATTGACAGAACTAAAATTATAGAAGATTTCTAAATGTGCGAATTAACTTATTCCCAAAATTTCAGCATGACTCAACTAAAATTATAGTAGATTTCTAAATGTGCTAATTAACTTATTCCCTAAATTTCAGCATTATGGGCACATTCTCATCTCCGTCATTTCATTCCAAAGCAAAATCTAGAAAATGTGAAAAAAATAGCAATGTCCCATAAGCATCACAGCTGTAGTTTGCATGTATTGACACAACAAAAACCACATAAGTTTTCTAAATGTTCTAATTAACTTATTCCCTAAATTTCAGCATTATGGGCACATTCTCTTCTCTGTTATTTCATTCCAAAGCAAAATCTAGAAAATGTGAAAAAATGGCAATGTCCCATAAGCATCACACATATAGTTTGCATGTATTGACAGAACTAAAATTATAGAAGATTTCTAAATGTGCGAATTAACTTATTCCCAAAATTTCAGCATGACTCAACTAAAATTATAGTAGATTTCTAAATGTGCTAATTAACTTATTCCCTAAATTTCAGCATTATGGGCACATTCTCATCTCCGTCATTTCATTCCAAAGCAAAATCTAGAAAATGTGAAAAAAATAGCAATGTCCCATAAGCATCACAGCTGTAGTTTGTATGTATTGACTCAACTAAAATTATACAAGTTTTCTAAATGTTCTAATTAACTTATTCCCTAAATTTCAGCATTATGGGCACATTCTCATCTCCGTCATTTCATTCCAAAGCAAAATCTAGAAAATGTGAAAAAAATGGCAATGTCCCATAAGCATCACACATAGAGTTTGCATGTATTGACAGAACTAAAATTATAGAAGATTTCTAAATGTGCGAATTAACTTATTCCCAAAATTTCAGCATGACTCAACTAAAATTATAGTAGATTTCTAAATGTGCTAATTAACTTATTCCCTAAATTTCAGCATTATGGGCACATTCTCATCTCCGTCATTTCATTCCAAAGCAAAATCTAGAAAATGTGAAAAAAATAGCAATGTCCCATAAGCATCACAGCTGTAGTTTGTATGTATTGACTCAACTAAAATTATATAAGTTTTCTAAATGTTCTAATTAACTTATTCCCTAAATTTCAGCATTATGGGCACATTCTCATCTCCGTCATTTCATTCCAACGCAAAATCTAGAAAATGTGAAAAAAATTTGCATGTATTGACACAACTAAAATTATAGAAGTTTTATAAATGTTCTAATTCACTTATTCCCTAAATTTCAGCATTATGGGCACATTCTCATCTCCGTCATTTCATTCCAAAGCAAAATCTAGAAAATGTGAAAAAAATGGCAATGTCCCATAAGCATCACACATAGAGTTTGCATGTATTGACTCAACTAAAATTATATAAGTTTTCTAAATGTTCTAATTAACTTATTCCCTAAATTTCAGCATTATGGGCACATTCTCATCTCCGTCATTTCATTCCAAAGCAAAATCTAGAAAATGTGAAAAAAATAGCAATGTCCCATAAGCATCACAGCTGTAGTTTGCATGTATTGACACAACAAAAACCACATAAGTTTTCTAAATGTTCTAATTAACTTATTCCCTAAATTTCAGCATTATGGGCACATTCTCATCTCCGTCATTTCATTCCAAAGCAAAATCTAGAAAATGTGAAAAAATGGCAATGTCCCATAAGCATCACACATATAGTTTGCATGTATTGACAGAACTAAAATTATAGAAGATTTCTAAATGTGCGAATTAACTTATTCCCAAAATTTCAGCATGACTCAACTAAAATTATAGTAGATTTCTAAATGTGCTAATTAACTTATTCCCTAAATTTCAGCATTATGGGCACATTCTCATCTCCGTCATTTCATTCCAAAGCAAAATCTAGAAAATGTGAAAAAAATAGCAATGTCCCATAAGCATCACAGCTGTAGTTTGCATGTATTGACACAACAAAAACCACATAAGTTTTCTAAATGTTCTAATTAACTTATTCCCTAAATTTCAGCATTATGGGCACATTCTCTTCTCTGTTATTTCATTCCAAAGCAAAATCTAGAAAATGTGAAAAAATGGCAATGTCCCATAAGCATCACACATATAGTTTGCATGTATTGACAGAACTAAAATTATAGAAAATTTCTAAATGTGCGAATTAACTTATTCCCAAAATTTCAGCATGACTCAACTAAAATTATAGTAGATTTCTAAATGTGCTAATTAACTTATTCCCTAAATTTCAGCATTATGGGCACATTCTCATCTCCGTCATTTCATTCCAAAGCAAAATCTAGAAAATGTGAAAAAAATAGCAATGTCCCATAAGCATCACAGCTGTAGTTTGTATGTATTGACTCAACTAAAATTATATAAGTTTTCTAAATGTTCTAATTAACTTATTCCCTAAATTTCAGCATTATGGGCACATTCTCATCTCCGTCATTTCATTCCAAAGCAAAATCTAGAAAATGTGAAAAAAATAGCAATGTCCCATAAGCATCACAGCTGTAGTTTGCATGTATTGACACAACAAAAACCACATAAGTTTTCTAAATGTTCTAATTAACTTATTCCCTAAATTTCAGCATTATGGGCACATTCTCATCTCCGTCATTTCATTCCAAAGCAAAATCTAGAAAATGTGAAAAAATGGCAATGTCCCATAAGCATCACACATATAGTTTGCATGTATTGACAGAACTAAAATTATAGAAGATTTCTAAATGTGCGAATTAACTTATTCCCAAAATTTCAGCATGACTCAACTAAAATTATAGTAGATTTCTAAATGTGCTAATTAACTTATTCCCTAAATTTCAGCATTATGGGCACATTCTCATCTCCGTCATTTCATTCCAAAGCAAAATCTAGAAAATGTGAAAAAATAGCAATGTCCCATAAGCATCACAGTTGTAGTTTGCATGTATTGACACAACAAAAACCACATAAGTTTTCTAAATGTTCTAATTAACTTATTCCCTAAATTTCAGCATTATGGGCACATTCTCTTCTCTGTTATTTCATTCCAAAGCAAAATCTAGAAAATGTAAAAAAATAGCAATGTCCCATAAGCATCACACATATAGTTTGCATGTATTGACAGAACTAAAATTATAGAAGATTTCTAAATGTGCGAATTAACTTATTCCCAAAATTTCAGCATGACTCAACTAAAATTATAGTAGATTTCTAAATGTGCTAATTAACTTATTCCCTAAATTTCAGCATTATGGGCACATTCTCATCTCCGTCATTTCATTCCAAAGCAAAATCTAGAAAATGTGAAAAAAATAGCAATGTCCCATAAGCATCACAGCTGTAGTTTGTATGTATTGACTCAACTAAAATTATACAAGATTTCTAAATGTTCTAATTAACTTATTCCCTAAATTTCAGCATTATGGGCACATTCTCATCTCTGTTATTTCATTCCAAAGCAAAATCTAGAAAATGTGAAAAAAATAGCAATGTCCCATAAGCATCACACATATAGTTTGCATGTATTGACAGAACTAAAATTATAGAAGATTTCTAAATGTGCGAATTAACTTATTCCCAAAATTTCAGCATGACTCAACTAAAATTATAGTAGATTTCTAAATGTGCTAATTAACTTATTCCCTAAATTTCAGCATTATGGGCACATTCTCATCTCCGTCATTTCATTCCAAAGCAAAATCTAGAAAATGTGAAAAAAATAGCAATGTCCCATAAGCATCACAGCTGTAGTTTGCATGTATTGACACAACAAAAACCACATAAGTTTTCTAAATGTTCTAATTAACTTATTCCCTAAATTTCAGCATTATGGGCACATTCTCTTCTCTGTTATTTCATTCCAAAGCAAAATCTAGAAAATGTGAAAAAAATAGCAATGTCCCATAAGCATCACACATATAGTTTGCATGTATTGACAGAACTAAAATTATAGAAGATTTCTAAATGTGCGAATTAACTTATTCCCAAAATTTCAGCATGACTCAACTAAAATTATAGTAGATTTCTAAATGTGCTAATTAACTTATTCCCTAAATTTCAGCATTATGGGCACATTCTCATCTCCGTCATTTCATTCCAAAGCAAAATCTAGAAAATGTGAAAAAAATAGCAATGTCCCATAAGCATCACAGCTGTAGTTTGTATGTATTGACTCAACTAAAATTATACAAGTTTTCTAAATGTTCTAATTAACTTATTCCCTAAATTTCAGCATTATGGGCACATTCTCATCTCCGTCATTTCATTCCAAAGCAAAATCTAGAAAATGTGAAAAAAATAGCAATGTCCCATAAGCATCACAGCTGTAGTTTGCATGTATTGACACAACAAAAACCACATAAGTTTTCTAAATGTGCTAATTAACTTATTCCCTAAATTTCAGCATTATGGGCACATTCTCATCTCCGTCATTTCATTCCAAACCAAAATCTAGAAAATGTGAAAAAATGGCAATGTCCCATAAGCATCACACATATAGTTTGCACGTATTGACAGAACTAAAATTATAGATTTCTAAATGTGCTAATTAACTTATTCCCTAAATTTCAGCATGACTCAACTAAAATTATAGAAGTTTTCTAAATGTGCTAATTAACTTATTCCCTAAATTTCAGCATGACTCAACTAAAATTATAGTAGATTTCTAAATGTGCTAATTAACTTATTCCCTAAATTTCAGCATTATGGGCACATTCTCATCTCCGTCATTTCATTCCAAAGCAAAATCTAGAAAATGTGAAAAAAATAGCAATGTCCCATAAGCATCACAGCTGTAGTTTGTATGTATTGACTCAACTAAAATTATACGTTTTCTAAATGTTCTAATTAACTTATTCCCTAAATTTCAGCATTATGGGCACATTCTCTTCTCTGTTATTTCATTCCAAAGCAAAATCTAGAAAATGTGAAAAAAATAGCAATGTCCCATAAGCATCACAGCTGTAGTTTGTATGTATTGACACAACTAAAATTATAGAAGTTTTCTAAATGTTCTAATTAACTTATTCCCTAAATTTCAGCATTATGGGCACATTCTCCTCTCCGTCATTTCATTCCAAAGCAAAATCTAGAAAATGTGAAAAAATGGCAAAGTCTCATAAGCATCACACATATAGTTTGCATGTATTGACAGAACTAAAATTATAGAAGATTTCTAAATGTGCGAATTAACTTATTCCCTAAATTTCAGCATTATGGGCACATTCTCATCTCCGTCATTTCATTCCAAAGCAAAATCTAGAAAATGTGAAAAAAATTTGCATGTATTGACAGAACTAAAATTATAGAAGATTTCTAAATGTGCGAATTAACTTATTCCCAAAATTTCAGCATGACTCAACTAAAATTATAGTAGATTTCTAAATGTGCTAATTAACTTATTCCCTAAATTTCAGCATTATGGGCACATTCTCATCTCCGTCATTTCATTCCAAAGCAAAATCTAGAAAATGTGAAAAAAATAGCAATGTCCCATAAGCATCACAGCTGTAGTTTGTATGTATTGACTCAACTAAAATTATACAAGTTTTCTAAATGTTCTAATTAACTTATTCCCTAAATTTCAGCATTATGGGCACATTCTCATCTCCGTCATTTCATTCCAAAGCAAAATCTAGAAAATGTGAAAAAATAGCAATGTCCCATAAGCATCACAGCTGTAGTTTGTATGTATTGACTCAACTAAAATTATATAAGTTTTCTAAATTTTCTAATTAACTTATTCCCTAAATTTCAGCATTATGGGCACATTCTCATCTCCGTCATTTCATTCCAAAGCAAAATCTAGAAAATGTGAAAAAAATGGCAATGTCCCATAAGCATCACACATAGAGTTTGCATGTATTGACACAACAAAAACCACATAAGTTTTCTAAATGTTCTAATTAACATATTCCCTAAATTTCAGCATTATGGGCACATTCTCTTCTCTGTTATTTCATTCCAAAGCAAAATCTAGAAAATGTGAAAAAAATAGCAATGTCCCATAAGCATCACACATATAGTTTGCATGTATTGACAGAACTAAAATTATAGAAGATTTCTAAATGTGCGAATTAACTTATTCCCAAAATTTCAGCATGACTCAACTAAAATTATAGTAGATTTCTAAATGTGCTAATTAACTTATTCCCTAAATTTCAGCATTATGGGCACATTCTCATCTCCGTCATTTCATTCCAAAGCAAAATCTAGAAAATGTGAAAAAAATAGCAATGTCCCATAAGCATCACAGCTGTAGTTTGTATGTATTGACTCAACTAAAATTATACAAGTTTTCTAAATGTTCTAATTAACTTATTCCCTAAATTTCAGCATTATGGGCACATTCTCATCTCCGTCATTTCATTCCAAAGCAAAATCTAGAAAATGTGAAAAAAATAGCAATGTCCCATAAGCATCACAGCTGTAGTTTGCATGTATTGACACAACAAAAACCACATAAGTTTTCTAAATGTTCTAATTAACTTATTCCCTAAATTTCAGCATTATGGGCACATTCTCTTCTCTGTTATTTCATTCCAAAGCAAAATCTAGAACATGTGAAAAAATGGCAATGTCCCATAAGCATCACACATATAGTTTGCATGTATTGACAGAACTAAAATTATAGAAGATTTCTAAATGTGCGAATTAACTTATTCCCAAAATTTCAGCATGACTCAACTAAAATTATATAAGTTTTCTAAATGTTCTAATTAACTTATTCCCTAAATTTCAGCATTATGGGCACATTCTCATCTCCGTCATTTCATTCCAAAGCAAAATCTAGAAAATGTGAAAAAAATGGCAATGTCCCATAAGCATCACACATAGAGTTTGCATGTATTGACTCAACTAAAATTATATAAGTTTTCTAAATGTTCTAATTAACTTATTCCCTAAATTTCAGCATTATGGGCACATTCTCATCTCCGTCATTTCATTCCAAAGCAAAATCTAGAAAATGTGAAAAAAATAGCAATGTCCCATAAGCATCACAGCTGTAGTTTGCATGTATTGACACAACAAAAACCACATAAGTTTTCTAAATGTTCTAATTAACTTATTCCCTAAATTTCAGCATTATGGGCACATTCTCATCTCCGTCATTTCATTCCAAAGCAAAATCTAGAAAATGTGAAAAAATGGCAATGTCCCATAAGCATCACACATATAGTTTGCATGTATTGACAGAACTAAAATTATAGAAGATTTCTAAATGTGCGAATTAACTTATTCCCAAAATTTCAGCATGACTCAACTAAAATTATAGTAGATTTCTAAATGTGCTAATTAACTTATTCCCTAAATTTCAGCATTATGGGCACATTCTCATCTCCGTCATTTCATTCCAAAGCAAAATCTAGAAAATGTGAAAAAAATAGCATGTCCCATAAGCATCACAGCTGTAGTTTGCATGTATTGACACAACAAAAACCACATAAGTTTTCTAAATGTTCTAATTAACTTATTCCCTAAATTTCAGCATTATGGGCACATTCTCATCTCCGTCATTTCATTCCAAAGCAAAATCTAGAAAATGTGAAAAAAATTTGCATGTATTGACAGAACTAAAATTATAGAAGATTTCTAAATGTGCGAATTAACTTATTCCCAAAATTTCAGCATGACTCAACTAAAATTATAGTAGATTTCTAAATGTGCTAATTAACTTATTCCCTAAATTTCAGCATTATGGGCACATTCTCATCTCCGTCATTTCATTCCAAAGCAAAATCTAGAAAATGTGAAAAAAATAGCAATGTCCCATAAGCATCACAGCTGTAGTTTGTATGTATTGACTCAACTAAAATTATACAAGTTTTCTAAATGTTCTAATTAACTTATTCCCTAAATTTCAGCATTATGGGCACATTCTCATCTCCGTCATTTCATTCCAAAGCAAAATCTAGAAAATGTGAAAAAATAGCAATGTCCCATAAGCATCACAGCTGTAGTTTGTATGTATTGACTCAACTAAAATTATATAAGTTTTCTAAATTTTCTAATTAACTTATTCCCTAAATTTCAGCATTATGGGCACATTCTCATCTCCGTCATTTCATTCCAAAGCAAAATCTAGAAAATGTGAAAAAAATGGCAATGTCCCATAAGCATCACACATAGAGTTTGCATGTATTGACACAACAAAAACCACATAAGTTTTCTAAATGTTCTAATTAACATATTCCCTAAATTTCAGCATTATGGGCACATTCTCTTCTCTGTTATTTCATTCCAAAGCAAAATCTAGAAAATGTGAAAAAAATAGCAATGTCCCATAAGCATCACACATATAGTTTGCATGTATTGACAGAACTAAAATTATAGAAGATTTCTAAATGTGCGAATTAACTTATTCCCAAAATTTCAGCATGACTCAACTAAAATTATAGTAGATTTCTAAATGTGCTAATTAACTTATTCCCTAAATTTCAGCATTATGGGCACATTCTCATCTCCGTCATTTCATTCCAAAGCAAAATCTAGAAAATGTGAAAAAAATAGCAATGTCCCATAAGCATCACAGCTGTAGTTTGTATGTATTGACTCAACTAAAATTATACAAGTTTTCTAAATGTTCTAATTAACTTATTCCCTAAATTTCAGCATTATGGGCACATTCTCATCTCCGTCATTTCATTCCAAAGCAAAATCTAGAAAATGTGAAAAAAATAGCAATGTCCCATAAGCATCACAGCTGTAGTTTGCATGTATTGACACAACAAAAACCACATAAGTTTTCTAAATGTTCTAATTAACTTATTCCCTAAATTTCAGCATTATGGGCACATTCTCTTCTCTGTTATTTCATTCCAAAGCAAAATCTAGAACATGTGAAAAAATGGCAATGTCCCATAAGCATCACACATATAGTTTGCATGTATTGACAGAACTAAAATTATAGAAGATTTCTAAATGTGCGAATTAACTTATTCCCAAAATTTCAGCATGACTCAACTAAAATTATAGTAGATTTCTAAATGTGCTAATTAACTTATTCCCTAAATTTCAGCATTATGGGCACATTCTCATCTCCGTCATTTCATTCCAAAGCAAAATCTAGAAAATGTGAAAAAAATAGCAATGTCCCATAAGCATCACAGCTGTAGTTTGTATGTATTGACTCAACTAAAATTATATAAGTTTTCTAAATGTTCTAATTAACTTATTCCCTAAATTTCAGCATTATGGGCACATTCTCATCTCCGTCATTTCATTCCAAAGCAAAATCTAGAAAATGTGAAAAAAATGGCAATGTCCCATAAGCATCACACATAGAGTTTGCATGTATTGACTCAACTAAAATTATATAAGTTTTCTAAATGTTCTAATTAACTTATTCCCTAAATTTCAGCATTATGGGCACATTCTCATCTCCGTCATTTCATTCCAAAGCAAAATCTAGAAAATGTGAAAAAAATAGCAATGTCCCATAAGCATCACAGCTGTAGTTTGCATGTATTGACACAACAAAAACCACATAAGTTTTCTAAATGTTCTAATTAACTTATTCCCTAAATTTCAGCATTATGGGCACATTCTCATCTCCGTCATTTCATTCCAAAGCAAAATCTAGAAAATGTGAAAAAATGGCAATGTCCCATAAGCATCACACATATAGTTTGCATGTATTGACAGAACTAAAATTATAGAAGATTTCTAAATGTGCGAATTAACTTATTCCCAAAATTTCAGCATGACTCAACTAAAATTATAGTAGATTTCTAAATGTGCTAATTAACTTATTCCCTAAATTTCAGCATTATGGGCACATTCTCATCTCCGTCATTTCATTCCAAAGCAAAATCTAGAAAATGTGAAAAAAATAGCATGTCCCATAAGCATCACAGCTGTAGTTTGCATGTATTGACACAACAAAAACCACATAAGTTTTCTAAATGTTCTAATTAACTTATTCCCTAAATTTCAGCATTATGGGCACATTCTCTTCTCTGTTATTTCATTCCAAAGCAAAATCTAGAAAATGTGAAAAAAATAGCAATGTCCCATAAGCATCACAGCTGTAGTTTGTATGTATTGACTCAACTAAAATTATATAAGTTTTCTAAATGTTCTAATTAACTTATTCCCTAAATTTCAGCATTATGGGCACATTCTCATCTCCGTCATTTCATTCCAAAGCAAAATCTAGAAAATGTGAAAAAAATGGCAATGTCCCATAAGCATCACACATAGAGTTTGCATGTATTGACTCAACTAAAATTATAGTAGATTTCTAAATGTGCTAATTAACTTATTCCCTAAATTTCAGCATTATGGGCACATTCTCATCTCCGTCATTTCATTCCAAAGCAAAATCTAGAAAATGTGAAAAAATAGCATGTCCCATAAGCATCACAGCTGTAGTTTGCATGTATTGACACAACAAAAACCACATAAGTTTTCTAAATGTTCTAATTAACTTATTCCCTAAATTTCAGCATTATGGGCACATTCTCTTCTCTGTTATTTCATTCCAAAGCAAAATCTAGAAAATGTGAAAAAATGGCAATGTCCCATAAGCATCACACATATAGTTTGCATGTATTGACAGAACTAAAATTATAGAAGATTTCTAAATGTGCGAATTAACTTATTCCCAAAATTTCAGCATGACTCAACTAAAATTATAGTAGATTTCTAAATGTGCTAATTAACTTATTCCCTAAATTTCAGCATTATGGGCACATTCTCATCTCCGTCATTTCATTCCAAAGCAAAATCTAGAAAATGTGAAAAAATGGCAATGTCCCATAAGCATCACACATATAGTTTGCATGTATTGACAGAACTAAAATTATAGAAGATTTCTAAATGTGCGAATTAACTTATTCCCAAAATTTCAGCATGACTCAACTAAAATTATAGTAGATTTCTAAATGTGCTAATTAACTTATTCCCTAAATTTCAGCATTATGGGCACATTCTCATCTCCGTCATTTCATTCCAAAGCAAAATCTAGAAAATGTGAAAAAAATAGCAATGTCCCATAAGCATCACAGCTGTAGTTTGCATGTATTGACACAACAAAAACCACATAAGTTTTCTAAATGTTCTAATTAACTTATTCCCTAAATTTCAGCATGACTCAACTAAAATTATAGTAGATTTCTAAATGTTCTAATTAACTTATTCCCTAAATTTCAGCATTATGGGCACATTCTCACCTCCGTCATTTCATTCCAAAGCAAAATCTAGAAAATGTGAAAAAAATAGCAATGTCCCATAAGCATCACAGCTGTAGTTTGCATGTATTGACACAACAAAAACCACATAAGTTTTCTAAATGTTCTAATTAACTTATTCCCTAAATTTCAGCATTATGGGCACATTCTCTTCTCTGTTATTTCATTCCAAAGCAAAATCTAGAACATGTGAAAAAATGGCAATGTCCCATAAGCATCACACATATAGTTTGCATGTATTGACAGAACTAAAATTATAGAAGATTTCTAAATGTGCGAATTAACTTATTCCCAAAATTTCAGCATGACTCAACTAAAATTATAGTAGATTTCTAAATGTGCTAATTAACTTATTCCCTAAATTTCAGCATTATGGGCACATTCTCATCTCCGTCATTTCATTCCAAAGCAAAATCTAGAAAATGTGAAAAAAATAGCATGTCCCATAAGCATCACAGCTGTAGTTTGCATGTATTGACACAACAAAAACCACATAAGTTTTCTAAATGTTCTAATTAACTTATTCCCTAAATTTCAGCATTATGGGCACATTCTCTTCTCTGTTATTTCATTCCAAAGCAAAATCTAGAAAATGTGAAAAAATGGCAATGTCCCATAAGCATCACACATATAGTTTGCATGTATTGACAGAACTAAAATTATAGAAGATTTCTAAATGTGCGAATTAACTTATTCCCAAAATTTCAGCATGACTCAACTAAAATTATAGTAGATTTCTAAATGTGCTAATTAACTTATTCCCTAAATTTCAGCATTATGGGCACATTCTCATCTCCGTCATTTCATTCCAAAGCAAAATCTAGAAAATGTGAAAAAAATAGCAATGTCCCATAAGCATCACAGCTGTAGTTTGCATGTATTGACACAACAAAAACCACATAAGTTTTCTAAATGTTCTAATTAACTTATTCCCTAAATTTCAGCATTATGGGCACATTCTCTTCTCTGTTATTTCATTCCAAAGCAAAATCTAGAAAATGTGAAAAAATGGCAATGTCCCATAAGCATCACACATATAGTTTGCATGTATTGACAGAACTAAAATTATAGAAGATTTCTAAATGTGCGAATTAACTTATTCCCAAAATTTCAGCATGACTCAACTAAAATTATAGTAGATTTCTAAATGTGCTAATTAACTTATTCCCTAAATTTCAGCATTATGGGCACATTCTCATCTCCGTCATTTCATTCCAAAGCAAAATCTAGAAAATGTGAAAAAAATAGCAATGTCCCCATAAGCATCACAGCTGTAGTTTGTATGTATTGACTCAACTAAAATTATACAAGTTTTCTAAATGTTCTAATTAACTTATTCCCTAAATTTCAGCATTATGGGCACATTCTCATCTCCGTCATTTCATTCCAAAGCAAAATCTAGAAAATGTGAAAAAAATGGCAATGTCCCATAAGCATCACACATAGAGTTTGCATGTATTGACAGAACTAAAATTATAGAAGATTTCTAAATGTGCGAATTAACTTATTCCCAAAATTTCAGCATGACTCAACTAAAATTATAGTAGATTTCTAAATGTGCTAATTAACTTATTCCCTAAATTTCAGCATTATGGGCACATTCTCATCTCCGTCATTTCATTCCAAAGCAAAATCTAGAAAATGTGAAAAAAATAGCAATGTCCCATAAGCATCACAGCTGTAGTTTGTATGTATTGACTCAACTAAAATTATATAAGTTTTCTAAATGTTCTAATTAACTTATTCCCTAAATTTCAGCATTATGGGCACATTCTCATCTCCGTCATTTCATTCCAAAGCAAAATCTAGAAAATGTGAAAAAAATGGCAATGTCCCATAAGCATCACACATAGAGTTTGCATGTATTGACTCAACTAAAATTATATAAGTTTTCTAAATGTTCTAATTAACTTATTCCCTAAATTTCAGCATTATGGGCACATTCTCATCTCCGTCATTTCATTCCAAAGCAAAATCTAGAAAATGTGAAAAAATGGCAATGTCCCATAAGCATCACACATATAGTTTGCATGTATTGACAGAACTAAAATTATAGAAGATTTCTAAATGTGCGAATTAACTTATTCCCAAAATTTCAGCATGACTCAACTAAAATTATAGTAGATTTCTAAATGTGCTAATTAACTTATTCCCTAAATTTCAGCATTATGGGCACATTCTCATCTCCGTCATTTCATTCCAAAGCAAAATCTAGAAAATGTGAAAAAAATAGCAATGTCCCATAAGCATCACAGCTGTAGTTTGCATGTATTGACACAACAAAAACCACATAAGTTTTCTAAATGTTCTAATTAACTTATTCCCTAAATTTCAGCATTATGGGCACATTCTCATCTCCGTCATTTCATTCCAAAGCAAAATCTAGAAAATGTGAAAAAATGGCAATGTCCCATAAGCATCACACATATAGTTTGCATGTATTGACAGAACTAAAATTATAGAAGATTTCTAAATGTGCGAATTAACTTATTCCCAAAATTTCAGCATGACTCAACTAAAATTATAGTAGATTTCTAAATGTGCTAATTAACTTATTCCCTAAATTTCAGCATTATGGGCACATTCTCATCTCCGTCATTTCATTCCGAAGCAAAATCTAGAAAATGTGAAAAAAATAGCATGTCCCATAAGCATCACAGCTGTAGTTTGCATGTATTGACACAACAAAAACCACATAAGTTTTCTAAATGTTCTAATTAACTTATTCCCTAAATTTCAGCATTATGGGCACATTCTCTTCTCTGTTATTTCATTCCAAAGCAAAATCTAGAAAATGTGAAAAAATGGCAATGTCCCATAAGCATCACACATATAGTTTGCATGTATTGACAGAACTAAAATTATAGAAGATTTCTAAATGTGCGAATTAACTTATTCCCAAAATTTCAGCATGACTCAACTAAAATTATAGTAGATTTCTAAATGTGCTAATTAACTTATTCCCTAAATTTCAGCATTATGGGCACATTCTCATCTCCGTCATTTCATTCCAAAGCAAAATCTAGAAAATGTGAAAAAAATAGCAATGTCCCATAAGCATCACAGCTGTAGTTTGCATGTATTGACACAACAAAAACCACATAAGTTTTCTAAATGTTCTAATTAACTTATTCCCTAAATTTCAGCATTATGGGCACATTCTCTTCTCTGTTATTTCATTCCAAAGCAAAATCTAGAAAATGTGAAAAAATGGCAATGTCCCATAAGCATCACACATATAGTTTGCATGTATTGACAGAACTAAAATTATAGAAGATTTCTAAATGTGCGAATTAACTTATTCCCAAAATTTCAGCATGACTCAACTAAAATTATAGTAGATTTCTAAATGTGCTAATTAACTTATTCCCTAAATTTCAGCATTATGGGCACATTCTCATCTCCGTCATTTCATTCCAAAGCAAAATCTAGAAAATGTGAAAAAAATAGCAATGTCCCATAAGCATCACAGCTGTAGTTTGTATGTATTGACTCAACTAAAATTATACAAGTTTTCTAAATGTTCTAATTAACTTATTCCCTAAATTTCAGCATTATGGGCACATTCTCATCTCCGTCATTTCATTCCAAAGCAAAATCTAGAAAATGTGAAAAAAATGGCAATGTCCCATAAGCATCACACATAGAGTTTGCATGTATTGACAGAACTAAAATTATAGAAGATTTCTAAATGTGCGAATTAACTTATTCCCAAAATTTCAGCATGACTCAACTAAAATTATAGTAGATTTCTAAATGTGCTAATTAACTTATTCCCTAAATTTCAGCATTATGGGCACATTCTCATCTCCGTCATTTCATTCCAAAGCAAAATCTAGAAAATGTGAAAAAAATAGCAATGTCCCATAAGCATCACAGCTGTAGTTTGTATGTATTGACTCAACTAAAATTATATAAGTTTTCTAAATGTTCTAATTAACTTATTCCCTAAATTTCAGCATTATGGGCACATTCTCATCTCCGTCATTTCATTCCAAAGCAAAATCAAGAAAATGTGAAAAAAATGGCAATGTCCCATAAGCATCACACATAGAGTTTGCATGTATTGACTCAACTAAAATTATATAAGTTTTCTAAATGTTCTAATTAACTTATTCCCTAAATTTCAGCATTATGGGCACATTCTCATCTCCGTCATTTCATTCCAAAGCAAAATCTAGAAAATGTGAAAAAATGGCAATGTCCCATAAGCATCACACATATAGTTTGCATGTATTGACAGAACTAAAATTATAGAAGATTTCTAAATGTGCGAATTAACTTATTCCCAAAATTTCAGCATGACTCAACTAAAATTATAGTAGATTTCTAAATGTGCTAATTAACTTATTCCCTAAATTTCAGCATTATGGGCACATTCTCATCTCCGTCATTTCATTCCAAAGCAAAATCTAGAAAATGTGAAAAAAATAGCAATGTCCCATAAGCATCACAGCTGTAGTTTGCATGTATTGACACAACAAAAACCACATAAGTTTTCTAAATGTTCTAATTAACTTATTCCCTAAATTTCAGCATTATGGGCACATTCTCTTCTCTGTTATTTCATTCCAAAGCAAAATCTAGAAAATGTGAAAAAATGGCAATGTCCCATAAGCATCACACATATAGTTTGCATGTATTGACAGAACTAAAATTATAGAAGATTTCTAAATGTGCGAATTAACTTATTCCCAAAATTTCAGCATGACTCAACTAAAATTATAGTAGATTTCTAAATGTGCTAATTAACTTATTCCCTAAATTTCAGCATTATGGGCACATTCTCATCTCCGTCATTTCATTCCAAAGCAAAATCTAGAAAATGTGAAAAAAATAGCAATGTCCCATAAGCATCACAGCTGTAGTTTGTATGTATTGACTCAACTAAAATTATATAAGTTTTCTAAATGTTCTAATTAACTTATTCCCTAAATTTCAGCATTATGGGCACATTCTCATCTCCGTCATTTCATTCCAAAGCAAAATCTAGAAAATGTGAAAAAAATGGCAATGTCCCATAAGCATCACACATAGAGTTTGCATGTATTGACTCAACTAAAATTATATAAGTTTTCTAAATGTTCTAATTAACTTATTCCCTAAATTTCAGCATTATGGGCACATTCTCATCTCCGTCATTTCATTCCAAAGCAAAATCTAGAAAATGTGAAAAAATGGCAATGTCCCATAAGCATCACACATATAGTTTGCATGTATTGACAGAACTAAAATTATAGAAGATTTCTAAATGTGCGAATTAACTTATTCCCAAAATTTCAGCATGACTCAACTAAAATTATAGTAGATTTCTAAATGTGCTAATTAACTTATTCCCTAAATTTCAGCATTATGGGCACATTCTCATCTCCGTCATTTCATTCCAAAGCAAAATCTAGAAAATGTGAAAAAAATAGCAATGTCCCATAAGCATCACAGCTGTAGTTTGCATGTATTGACACAACAAAAACCACATAAGTTTTCTAAATGTTCTAATTAACTTATTCCCTAAATTTCAGCATTATGGGCACATTCTCATCTCCGTCATTTCATTCCAAAGCAAAATCTAGAAAATGTGAAAAAATGGCAATGTCCCATAAGCATCACACATATAGTTTGCATGTATTGACAGAACTAAAATTATAGAAGATTTCTAAATGTGCGAATTAACTTATTCCCAAAATTTCAGCATGACTCAACTAAAATTATAGTAGATTTCTAAATGTGCTAATTAACTTATTCCCTAAATTTCAGCATTATGGGCACATTCTCATCTCCGTCATTTCATTCCAAAGCAAAATCTAGAAAATGTGAAAAAAATAGCATGTCCCATAAGCATCACAGCTGTAGTTTGCATGTATTGACACAACAAAAACCACATAAGTTTTCTAAATGTTCTAATTAACTTATTCCCTAAATTTCAGCATTATGGGCACATTCTCTTCTCTGTTATTTCATTCCAAAGCAAAATCTAGAAAATGTGAAAAAATGGCAATGTCCCATAAGCATCACACATATAGTTTGCATGTATTGACAGAACTAAAATTATAGAAGATTTCTAAATGTGCGAATTAACTTATTCCCAAAATTTCAGCATGACTCAACTAAAATTATAGTAGATTTCTAAATGTGCTAATTAACTTATTCCCTAAATTTCAGCATTATGGGCACATTCTCATCTCCGTCATTTCATTCCAAAGCAAAATCTAGAAAATGTGAAAAAAATAGCAATGTCCCATAAGCATCACAGCTGTAGTTTGCATGTATTGACACAACAAAAACCACATAAGTTTTCTAAATGTTCTAATTAACTTATTCCCTAAATTTCAGCATTATGGGCACATTCTCTTCTCTGTTATTTCATTCCAAAGCAAAATCTAGAAAATGTGAAAAAATGGCAATGTCCCATAAGCATCACACATATAGTTTGCATGTATTGACAGAACTAAAATTATAGAAGATTTCTAAATGTGCGAATTAACTTATTCCCAAAATTTCAGCATGACTCAACTAAAATTATAGTAGATTTCTAAATGTGCTAATTAACTTATTCCCTAAATTTCAGCATTATGGGCACATTCTCATCTCCGTCATTTCATTCCAAAGCAAAATCTAGAAAATGTGAAAAAAATAGCAATGTCCCATAAGCATCACAGCTGTAGTTTGTATGTATTGACTCAACTAAAATTATACAAGTTTTCTAAATGTTCTAATTAACTTATTCCCTAAATTTCAGCATTATGGGCACATTCTCATCTCCGTCATTTCATTCCAAAGCAAAATCTAGAAAATGTGAAAAAAATGGCAATGTCCCATAAGCATCACACATAGAGTTTGCATGTATTGACAGAACTAAAATTATAGAAGATTTCTAAATGTGCGAATTAACTTATTCCCAAAATTTCAGCATGACTCAACTAAAATTATAGTAGATTTCTAAATGTGCTAATTAACTTATTCCCTAAATTTCAGCATTATGGGCACATTCTCATCTCCGTCATTTCATTCCAAAGCAAAATCTAGAAAATGTGAAAAAAATAGCAATGTCCCATAAGCATCACAGCTGTAGTTTGTATGTATTGACTCAACTAAAATTATACAAGTTTTCTAAATGTTCTAATTAACTTATTCCCTAAATTTCAGCATTATGGGCACATTCTCATCTCCGTCATTTCATTCCAAAGCAAAATCTAGAAAATGTGAAAAAAATGGCAATGTCCCATAAGCATCACACATAGAGTTTGCATGTATTGACAGAACTAAAATTATAGAAGATTTCTAAATGTGCGAATTAACTTATTCCCAAAATTTCAGCATGACTCAACTAAAATTATAGTAGATTTCTAAATGTGCTAATTAACTTATTCCCTAAATTTCAGCATTATGGGCACATTCTCATCTCCGTCATTTCATTCCAAAGCAAAATCTAGAAAATGTGAAAAAAATAGCAATGTCCCATAAGCATCACAGCTGTAGTTTGCATGTATTGACACAACAAAAACCACATAAGTTTTCTAAATGTTCTAATTAACTTATTCCCTAAATTTCAGCATTATGGGCACATTCTCTTCTCTGTTATTTCATTCCAAAGCAAAATCTAGAAAATGTGAAAAAATGGCAATGTCCCATAAGCATCACACATATAGTTTGCATGTATTGACAGAACTAAAATTATAGAAGATTTCTAAATGTGCGAATTAACTTATTCCCAAAATTTCAGCATGACTCAACTAAAATTATAGTAGATTTCTAAATGTGCTAATTAACTTATTCCCTAAATTTCAGCATTATGGGCACATTCTCATCTCCGTCATTTCATTCCAAAGCAAAATCTAGAAAATGTGAAAAAAATAGCAATGTCCCATAAGCATCACAGCTGTAGTTTGTATGTATTGACTCAACTAAAATTATACAAGTTTTCTAAATGTTCTAATTAACTTATTCCCTAAATTTCAGCATTATGGGCACATTCTCATCTCCGTCATTTCATTCCAAAGCAAAATCTAGAAAATGTGAAAAAAATGGCAATGTCCCATAAGCATCACACATAGAGTTTGCATGTATTGACAGAACTAAAATTATAGAAGATTTCTAAATGTGCGAATTAACTTATTCCCAAAATTTCAGCATGACTCAACTAAAATTATAGTAGATTTCTAAATGTTCTAATTAACTTATTCCCTAAATTTCAGCATTATGGGCACATTCTCATCTCCGTCATTTCATTCCAAAGCAAAATCTAGAAAATGTGAAAAAAATGGCAATGTCCCATAAGCATCACACATAGAGTTTGCATGTATTGACAGAACTAAAATTATAGAAGATTTCTAAATGTGCGAATTAACTTATTCCCAAAATTTCAGCATGACTCAACTAAAATTATAGTAGATTTCTAAATGTGCTAATTAACTTATTCCCTAAATTTCAGCATTATGGGCACATTCTCATCTCCGTCATTTCATTCCAAAGCAAAATCTAGAAAATGTGAAAAAAATGGCAATGTCCCATAAGCATCACACATAGAGTTTGCATGTATTGACTCAACTAAAATTATATAAGTTTTCTAAATGTTCTAATTAACTTATTCCCTAAATTTCAGCATTATGGGCACATTCTCATCTCCGTCATTTCATTCCAAAGCAAAATCTAGAAAATGTGAAAAAATGGCAATGTCCCATAAGCATCACACATATAGTTTGCATGTATTGACAGAACTAAAATTATAGAAGATTTCTAAATGTGCGAATTAACTTATTCCCAAAATTTCAGCATGACTCAACTAAAATTATAGTAGATTTCTAAATGTGCTAATTAACTTATTCCCTAAATTTCAGCATTATGGGCACATTCTCATCTCCGTCATTTCATTCCAAAGCAAAATCTAGAAAATGTGAAAAAAATAGCAATGTCCCATAAGCATCACAGCTGTAGTTTGCATGTATTGACACAACAAAAACCACATAAGTTTTCTAAATGTTCTAATTAACTTATTCCCTAAATTTCAGCATTATGGGCACATTCTCTTCTCTGTTATTTCATTCCAAAGCAAAATCTAGAAAATGTGAAAAAATGGCAATGTCCCATAAGCATCACACATATAGTTTGCATGTATTGACAGAACTAAAATTATAGAAGATTTCTAAATGTGCGAATTAACTTATTCCCAAAATTTCAGCATGACTCAACTAAAATTATAGTAGATTTCTAAATGTGCTAATTAACTTATTCCCTAAATTTCAGCATTATGGGCACATTCTCATCTCCGTCATTTCATTCCAAAGCAAAATCTAGAAAATGTGAAAAAAATAGCAATGTCCCATAAGCATCACAGCTGTAGTTTGTATGTATTGACTCAACTAAAATTATACAAGTTTTCTAAATGTTCTAATTAACTTATTCCCTAAATTTCAGCATTATGGGCACATTCTCATCTCCGTCATTTCATTCCAAAGCAAAATCTAGAAAATGTGAAAAAAATGGCAATGTCCCATAAGCATCACACATAG
This sequence comes from Pristionchus mayeri, assembly GCA_036245805.1. Classification (NCBI taxonomy): domain Eukaryota; kingdom Metazoa; phylum Nematoda; class Chromadorea; order Rhabditida; family Neodiplogasteridae; genus Pristionchus; species Pristionchus mayeri. Next base: position 41,960,317 of record BTRK01000003.1, on the reverse strand, counting down.
AGTTTGCATGTATTGACAGAACTAAAATTATAGAAGATTTCTAAATGTGCGAATTAACTTATTCCCAAAATTTCAGCATGACTCAACTAAAATTATAGTAGATTTCTAAATGTGCTAATTAACTTATTCCCTAAATTTCAGCATTATGGGCACATTCTCATCTCCGTCATTTCATTCCAAAGCAAAATCTAGAAAATGTGAAAAAAATAGCAATGTCCCATAAGCATCACAGCTGTAGTTTGTATGTATTGACTCAACTAAAATTATATAAGTTTTCTAAATGTTCTAATTAACTTATTCCCTAAATTTCAGCATTATGGGCACATTCTCATCTCCGTCATTTCATTCCAAAGCAAAATCTAGAAAATGTGAAAAAAATGGCAATGTCCCATAAGCATCACACATAGAGTTTGCATGTATTGACTCTGCATTTCTCAGCAGTACAATCGATGTGTGCAGGCATACCCACTCCAGTGATCTTATCAGCGGTTCTTGAACATCCCTTGGCATGGATGCCGCTGAAGTTGATCTGTAATATTTCACTCCGAATTCATAAAATCAAAATGCTCACGCTTGCACAGTACTGATCACCGCTTTCACACTTATCAACACCTCCTTCCACATCCAGGCTCGTAGCACCTGCTTGAACTTCGAAGACACACCTATAATCCTATAATTAACAATGCCAACAAAAATTATTATAGTACTCACTCCAAAGAGAGAACACCAGCTGCAAAAAGTAGAGTGAGAAACACCTTGCTCAACATCCTGTAGAGAGGACTATGCATAATGTGATTCCTCACACTTTTTATACCCCTCTTCTTCCTGATTCGGTCTTGTGATCACATCAAAGGAGTTAAATCTAACGCATTTCGTTCGTCTGCATGTCATAAAAGTTTTTCACCCTTCTCGATTAGTCTCACTTTCACTATCAAATACATTATTTTACATTATTTTTATTTACACTATTTCAAATTTATGAAACCAAACCAATTATTTGCACCGAAAATTCTCCAGTTCAATACTTTAGACTTCCTACCAAAATGTAATTATATGTTCAAAACCTATACAGAAGTAGTCAAATTTGAGGTATTCAAACCAAATATTATAGAATACATCTCAGAAGCTAAGTTATGTAAGAAATTAGTAAGTGAAGTATCAATGTATACAGATTTTTCTGGATATGAACACCTAGTAGAAACAGAGATGAATGATAGGCCGATTACTCAAAATGAATGTAAGGAAATGATTGAAACAAAGAAGTGTGATTATGGAATATTGAAAAAAGCCAACACTGGAATGTGGTTTACAAACAATAAGGTCGATGCAGATTATCCTAACAGATTTACAAGCTTATTCTCTCCTAAACGTTACTACAAAGAAAATTGTGTCATAATTGATACAAAAGTATACGCTCATTTTAATCAATCACGCCCTACAAATGTATTAGCAGATTTGAGCAAATGTAATTACCAAGATGGTGTTTGTGACATTAAAAAGAATGAAGTAATCATCTGGGATGTAAATAGAGATCAGAAGTGTGAGTACATTTCAATTGGAAAACTCGATGGATTTTTCAGCAATGGACTTTGGATAAATGGCAAAAATCAAATAGCTTTGAGTTTTACAGAAAATAGAACTATAAGTGATTGTAATCTCAATTTATTAGTAAGTGATGAAGGTTTCGCAGTTAAACGAGTAATACAAAAACCGTTGAATCAATTGAATCAATTGAATAATAAGCCGTTGAATTTACAACAGATCAGTGTGAATCCACAAAAATATCAAAAAGAAAAAGATGAATATTATGAACTACAAAGGAAGCAACAAGAGGATATTAGGAATCGAGAAGAAAAAATACGACTAGAAAAATTAAGACATGAAGAGAAATTAGAACAAGAACAAATATTTAACACAATGAAACAAGAAAAAGAGAAACAAGAAAGAGAAAACCAAGAGAAATTATATGAAGAACAAATAAAAGAAGAACAATTATTGAATGCAATGAAACAAGAAAAATTACGACAAGACAAATTATATGAAGAACAATAAAGCAAGAAAAAGAGAAAATAAAACAAGAACAATTAAGACAAGAAAAAGAGAAACAAGACAAACTATATGAAGAAAAAATAAAACAAGAAAAAGAAAAAGAGAAATTAAGACGAGAAAATGAAAAATTAAGACAAGAAAAAATAATACAAGAAAGTGAGCAAGAAAAGCGGGAAAAACTCAAACAAGAGCATCTACAACTAATAGAAGAAGAACGACAACAATTTCTGAAAAGAAGACAAGAAAAAAAAATGAAAGACAAAAAGAGATTCAAAAACAGCAACTTCACATTCTAGAGAAATTGAAGAGACAAGATGAACTACGGCAACGACATGAAGAGAAAATGAGAAGAACTTCAATATACCAAGATAATGAAGTACAAACAATAAATCAAGATAATCAAGTAGTAGAAACAAATCAAGATAATCAAGTAGTAACGAAAAGGTTTGGGAGGGATGTTACACCCAATAAAAGAGAAATTTCTAAGTATATGACTAAAAGGGAACTTGAATCCATCAGGACCAAAAGAGAACTTTACACAGATTTTCAAGCTGCAGGTGAATTTCAATACCTCGAGAATATTTCAAATAATCTTTTGCGCCATACAACTGAAATTATGTGTGACATTTTCAACCATCAAAACGAGGTTTTAGAAATGCTTATTAGAGATAATCCGAAAAAGTACATGCAAAAACAATTAAAACACTCAGCTATAAGAGTCAAATTAATGGAATCTAGTAACTTCGAAAATAATGTAGTGCAAGTCACATTTTGTAAAGAAATAGATGATAGCAAAATAGATTATGTTGATTTATCACATTTCGATGGTTATAAGTTCAGTTTAGCGCTTACACAAGGCCAAATACCTATTAAAATAAAAGATTTTGGAGATAAGATTTGGTATTACAAAAATGAGGAGATTTCAAGTAAATTAGAAATTCACCCCAACATTGATTCTAATATCACTGAAATTCTTAATCCTCTAGATGATGATCTAGAATTTTTAGATAACAAAATAATTTTCAATGAACACATTCTCTTTGACACGAAAACAAACATAGAGGAAGACCTTATTAATGAAATGCAGGAAAAGTCAGAAATTACTCTTAATCTTCATTCAAATGAACAAAACTGTAATCCCACATGAAATACTTGAAGAAGTTGATAGTTTTTGTCGAAAAGTATTTTATCAAAATTTGGAGACTATATGTAACCATCGGCGTTACTTTGTTCTATGTATTTATTGTGCGATCAATTTGGATCATTCTTTCTCCCAAAGTATTTTTTGAGAGAAGCCTTACGAATAATAATAATAAAGCTAGAACTAAGAAACGCCAAGATCCCTTGGAATTAATAGAATTAAATCGTTATCCATCAAGGAGGTCTTTAATTGTTGATTAATTATATATTTCGTTGTACTTTTTTCATTATTTTATTTTATTTTCACTTTCTATGAAAAAATCTTACTCGAAATAAATAATGAGATTCTTCAACTCTGGAGGTAATTCAAGCTATATTGTAACCACGGAAAATGATAAAGATAAAATACAATTAATCGGAAATAAAGTAGAAGAAAAATGTAAATTTCCAAAGGAGGATAAAAATAAAATAGAAATTCCAAGAGAAGAAAAGGAAAATATCAGGAGAAAGGAAGATAAAGAACCAAGAGTTTCAAAAAATCATAAAAATAATGAGAAAATATCTAAAGAAAATAGTATCTTTCTGAAAGCTTTAAAAAGTGGTTCAGGCTTTAAGAGCCTTTAAACGACTTTGAGGTGTAATTGAATGTGTAAATCACAATTCTCAAAGCGTGTAAGGTTATTCATCTCATCAACTACTTTGAGAGTGATTAAACTCGGTCTATTCACAACTTTGTGATAAATTAGATTTCTTGGCTCAAAATAAATTATATTTTTATTTCTATTTTTTGTGTTGATTTTACAAATGATGTTACTCTGTCGTTCACCAACGTAAGTATCACATATTAAATTACATGATAAATAAATGACATTCTGAGAATTTCCTTCTAATGATCCTTCTATTTTCACTACTGCAAGTGAAAGTTCTTTTTCCAAGAAACTTTGTGGAAAATCGAATTGGAAGGTTTTTTCATTAGTAGAAGATAATTCTAGGAATAGAGTAGTCATTTATTATTAATATTATTTTTCCAATTTTTTTATTTTTCAAATTCTTTTTTTCATTTTTAAAACAATTTAATGAAAGAATTTCATATTATTAAATTAAGTATTATTTTTTATTTATTGAAGAATGTCTTCTGATTTTTCAAATTATTCTGTTAAAAATTACTATTCGAAAATAAATAATAATCCTCTTTTACCTAGTAACATTAGAGCTTGCTTAATTGGAAAGTCAGGTTGTGGTAAAACAAATTTATTGATGAATTTACTCCTCGACTCGCATACGAATCCACAAAATGGGGTGAGTGAAGAGTATCTAGACTATAATACCTTGTTTATTTTCTCAACGACTTTGTTCCAACCCTGCTATCAAGTTCTCATAAATGGTTTCGAAAATGATCTAAGTAAAAAATAAATTAGAGAATGTTTTAGAAAACAAAACTTCATAATAGAAGAAAAGGAAAATAAAGAAGAAAATGCAATCAAAGTCACTTCTGAAAGTTTAGAAGATATTCCAGATCCTAGTTCTATTGATCCAGATAAGAAAACTCTTATGATTTTTGATGATTTAATATTAGAGAAACAAAATAAAATAGAACAATATTATACACGTGGTAGACATAATAACATTGATTGTTTCTATATCAGTCAAAGTTACATTAAGCTACCTAAGAATACTATCAGGGAGAATGCCAATCTTTTCATTATTTTTCCTCAAGATAAATTGAATCTCGATTATATTTACCGTGATCATTGTGGGGAAATTGAGAAGAAAGAATGCTACTCTATGGTAAGAAATATTTGGAATGAAAAATATTCTTTTCTAACAATAGACAAAGCAAGTGATCAAAATTATGGAAAGTTTAGAAAGAATTTGAAATATTTTTACATTTTCTGAGTTTTGATTTGGTTTAGTTCTTAATGACTATATTCTTCGGTTCATCAGTTTGCCCCAAGGTTTTAGCGTAAACATGAGTAACACCATCCAAATTCGCTCCTGTTTTACTTTTCACATCTTCTAATCTCAATCGAATATTTGAATGCCCAAGATCACCGATATCTCCTTTCAGTAAGGCTTGTCTATCCTCCTTTGATAACCTAGACGAGTGAACAGTTATTTGATTTAAATTAAACGCTACTTCTTTCTTAGGTTCCACTTTCATTTGATATTGTTTTTGTAAGTTTGTGAATTTTGCATACACGTCTCATAATTTTTCTGTGATTCTTCAAATGCTCTTTTATATTCATTGGTCTTCATTTGAAAATTTGATGCGGTATTAAGAGCACATTCGGTTTCACTTTGTACAGCAACTATAAGAGATAAAATATATTTTGCCGCATCTGAAATGTCTTTAGGCAATTTAGAGTTATTTACCATGACATCGATTTCACTAATTGTAGAAATGGCGTGTTGATAGTGTCTGCATTTTGATCTGAATCTAATTGTTTCAATTTCTTGACAATGTCTTTACTGTCTGGACAAATGTGTTTAATAGTATCTGCTAAAGTTTGAAGAGATAAAGTTTGACTCAGTTATTTAGAGAAATAAACTCGTATTTATTTTGTACTCATTTATTTAAAGAAATAAATTCGTATGTATTTTGTACTCATTTAATAACTCAAATTTTTCTCTAATATTTTCCACTTATCTCCTACTTCGTTTTTCGACTTTGTATTACTCAATAAATTCAATTTTTTGATTGGAGTTAGTTCTAACTTAATTTCTCCTTCTGAACTCTTAAATCTACCATTTTCATCAAAATTGAATTTACTTTTGTCTACAAATTTATCTATGTTTATCAGTTCTTCTTTCTCTAATTGTCGCAATCCATCATACAATGTTTTTACTGAATAATTGAATTGCTTAATCCAAACAGTTTTCTTAATTTTGATTGGGGAGTTTCCTTGATCTTTTATGAACTGTCTGGCTAAAGCAGTTCTTTGTTCCATTTATTTACTGAAATTTTTCGTAATGTTCTTACATTATGTGAAATTACGTAACATTATGTTACATTACGTGAAATTACGTGACATTATGTGAAATTACGTCACATTACGTGAAATATAGTGAGATTGTGGAAAATTAAGTGAAATGATAATTAAAATCTAAAACACATTGATAAAATGCTGAGGACTATAGACCGATATTCAAATAAATTACTCTAAGATCTCTGCGATGAATATATTGCAAAAATTAAAACATTTTAGAGATATATAAATGAGTGAAGATAAATTGAATTTAGCTACATTTTTAAAGGACGTTCAAAATATTGAAGTTTACACAAATAATGAAGCAACAAAAGAAATAGCTGTGAAGTATCTGAAAGCTTTAGTACATACAATTACTACTATAGATAACACAAACATGAAGTTTCTTATAGCTAACCTTTTATCATTAGAATGTAAAAATGAATGTAAATCCATTTTAATTAATACTCTCTTAGAGGAAAATGATTTAGAGACCGATATTCAAATAAATGACTCCTAGGTCTTTCTTTTTTATCTTTTTCTGTCGAAGTAATTCATCTAAAATAGAATGAATTTTATTATATTCGGAAGTATTTCCTGCTTGATAAGAACCAATAGATAACCTTAAGGAATTGATTAGAGAATTTAAATTAGAAGGTAGAACGGAAATGCTAGATAATTTGGATTGGGAGTTGTTTTAGGTGAATTATTTGAAGACTTTTCCCGCATTTCATTGGTAGTCTTAGCTACAAAATAATTAGCTTTAATGAATCTCCACTTATCACTTGAACCAGCATTGTATCTTTTCACTGTATTATCAAAACCTTGGTGCAAGGCATTAGAAGATGTCAAAATCACAATCAAATTAGGCGATTTTTTGTTAATAATTCCATTAAACCATTAGTTGCATTATAATATACATCATTGATTCTGATAGTGTTATTATCGAAGGATACGTCTTGATTTCCAATTGTGTATTTCTTCTCATTTGTATTATATCTAAGAGAATATCCCGCTAAACTTCTATCTTTATTATCTTGGAGGTATGAAGCAATCAAATTGCTTACTTTAATTGTTTTCTCTTCCTTCATGGTTTCTTTAGATTCAATGGAATGTTGATTTTCTTTAATTTTCACATTTTCATAACGTTGAACTCCTTCTTTGAAACTATTTAGTGTTTCAACTATCTTATTTTTATCTTCGATTATTTCATTTTGCAATCTTCTATTTGATTCTAAAATAGGCTTAAACACTTCAACACGATGGTCTTCTACGTTTTCTAAATCATTTCTTTCGTGCAAATTCTTAAGCTTGTGATCCTTTCTATTTTTCTGAAATGTTTGAACAATTTTATTGCGTTTTTTGGGATCGTACACTTCTACTAGCATTTATATTGTTAATTTTTTTCTATGCTAAATGTTTCGATGAAAAAATGAAGTTACGGAAGATCTTAAACCAATATCCAACGTAGATCTACTGAAGTATGTTGATCATTTGAACATAAAAAACTTCAGACGAGTCTTCATGCGTGACACACTACCCAGGCAAATACTTCCACATGAAGTAGGTATTGTAAACTTAGACTCTTCACACAACGGTGGTACTCATTGGGTTTGTTATTCAAAGAATAATGAAAAGACATATTATTTTGATTCTTTCGGTTTAGACCCTCCTGAAGAAATCATAAAATACCTAAAAGGGTCTATGTATTCTTAACATGAGAATGAAAATATAAAAATCGAATTGTCAACATTCCAAATACAAGAATTCGGAACTCATCATTGTGGTTACTACTGTTTAATTTTATTGAAATTATTAGAACAATTCACATACCAACAAGTTATACTACAGCTTAACTAAGATTCATTTTTATTTGAAATTTCAAAATGTTTCAAATTAGTAGATTTTTGTAAAATGAAAAAAAATATATTTAAAAAAATTTATCTTAAATAAATCAGAGGGGCAGCGACGAAAACCAGGGACAGATAATGGAAGAAGAATATCAGCATTTGTCAAGAGATGAATTAAGAAAAATGGTTTCACAGTTGAAAATTATGACATATAAAGAAATGAAACATAGAAGGATAACTAAACAACAACTAATTGAAATACTGGTGGCATATGCACTCCCAGCTTTTGAGAGCACACTATTTGAAGAAAATCCTCAGAGAGCTAATAACTTTGAAATCATTGAAATTATAAATAGACGCAATGTGAAATTTGAAACAACTGAAGCCGTATATAATATACGTTTTAAAAAGGAGTATGCCAAGGAAATAGAACTGAAACACATACTCAAGCAAATGGTAGAAAAGCTGGGAATCAAGGAAAATGATCGATTCGATATAGTGCTTCAAGATGACAGTTTGAATAATCCGATATCTACTGGAATTCAAGTATATACAAATGAAGTTTCGCCATTTACAACATTGGCTCAAACGGTAGCAAAAATATTAACATCTAATCAATCGTTAGATTTGAGACGAACTAATATTTCAGTGAGAATTATAAACATACCAAACGGTCAGAAAGGTGTCACAATTTTGAATATATCCGATGCTACTAAAAATAAACATTCAATTACTCAAATAAAAAACACGGACAATTTATGTTTACCTAGAGCTGTTGTTGTTGCTTTAACGTATCACTTACAATTCGAAATGGTCAAAAACATATTTAAACAATTGGAACCGAATTTAGATTTGGATGATTTTGCAAAAGTGAAATATGTTAGAGATTGTAGAAAAGCATTTCAAAAAAAGTTAGCTATCAACTTATTGAAACTATGTAACATTGAAACCATGCATTTTTTAGGGACATTAGATGATATAAAAAAAAATTGAAGAAATTTTAGACATCCAAGTCAATGTAATATGTGCTGAGAATAGCCATTCTTTAATTTATAGTGGTCCCAATAAAGGAATAAAAATTTATGTTTACAAAATAAGAAATCATTTTGATGTCATTAATAACATGAAAGCTTTTGGTGGAAATTCTTATTACTGTCATGAGCACAAGAAAGCGTACAACAATAAAAATGGTTGTATAAAATGTAAAAGTAACTTTTGTAGATCATGTTTTAAACAACACGATGTCACTGGTGAAAAGAGTTGGAAACGTTGTGATAAATGTTTCAGAAATTTCCCTTATGAAATATGTTTCCAAAATAATCAGGAAGAAGTGTGTGCTGCAATATGGAAATGTGAAAAATGTAAGCAGATTATTAAAAGTTCTTATAAAACTCCTGAGACACATATGTGTGGGTATATAACCTGTGGTAATTGTAAAGAATATGTTGATGAAGAAAAACATAAATGTTACATTCAAGGGAAGGAAGTAAAAGGAATAACGAAAATGGATAAATTAACTGAAGAGCTTATTATTGAATATAATGGATTTGGCTCGGAAATGCATTACGATACAGTATACAATCAAAGTATCAAATATACAAAATACCTATTTTTCGATTTTGAATGTCATCAACATACTGGTGTCCACGAGGTGAATTATGCTAACGTGCAGGATTATTATGGAAGAACAAATGAATTTAATAACATTGAGGAATTTTGCAAATGGCTTATATCAGAAAAACATAGAAATCATACAATGTTTGCACATAATTCAAAAGGATATGACAGTTATTTCATCATGGAATACTTAGTGAGAAATGGTCTTAAACCTTACACAATTTACAATGGAAACAAATTAATGTTATTAGAAATACCTAAATTGAAAATAAAAATTCAAGACTCTTTGAATTATATACAAAAACCTTTGAAAGATTTTCCAGAAACATTTGGAATAATTCCATTCCTTCCATTCCTTGTTAGTCGTCGCGAGTGGTCCCTCTCCATTTTCTCTCTGATTTGGATTGGTTTCCCCTAATACCCCTCGCTTCCGCCTTCGACTCATCAAGAAAAGAGAATCCCCATCCAAGCCGGAGTGGTCACCGTGTGATGGGTATGACCTACTAAGATGTTTGGTCCTTCAGAATCTAGACTCGATCATCTCGTTGAAAGATTGATCATCGAGTCTGGAGGATTCGAGCAGAGGATTCTAGAACACGCAAGGCTTCCTCTACGACCTATAGTGAGATTCTATATATGCAATACAATCCAACATCCTCTCGCAAGCACACCGCAAATGACCATCTTGAAATGAGAAGAACGACCTTCTCTGACCCCACATCTTGATCTGCGCCCAGAAAGCGATAACAGATAAATATTGTATTGTATTGTATTATTTGGAATAAAAGAAATAAAAAAAGGTTACTTTCCTCATTATTTTAATAAACCAGAGAATTATAACTATAAAGGAAAGTTACCACCAAAAGAAGAATATGGTTATGATAATATGAAAGTAGACGATAGGAAAGAATTCTTAAAATGGTACATCAATAACGTTGACAAAGAATTCGATTTTAAGAAGGAATTAAAAGAGTATTGTGATTCTGATGTTAATATTTTAAGACGTGGTTTATTAGAGTTACGGAAAAACTTTTTAGAAACTGTAGGTGTTGATCCTCTACAGTATCTAACCATTGCATCTGTTTGTATGTCTATTTACAGAAATAAAGACATGCCTAAGGATAGCATTGGTGTTATTGATAATGATGCAAAGGATCAATTTAGTGAAAAATCAATTTATTGGTTAGAATATTTGAGTAGAAAAGACAAAATTCAAATACAACATGCTAAGAATATGTGTGAAAAGAAAATTTATGGTGGAAAAGTTGATGGGTGGTGTGAAGAAAATAAAACTATTTATCAATTTCATGGATGTTTATGGCATGGATGTCAAAACTGCTATAAAAATACAGATATCAATCATGTTAATAAAAAAGAAATAAAAGATTTATTTAAAGAAACTGAAGAACGATCAGAGATTTTGAGAAAACAATATAATTTGATTGAAATTTGGGAATGTGAATACGATAAATTAAAATCTAAAACTAAAGAATTCAAACAATTCAAAAATGAATACAAAGAGAAAGTAGTAGGAAAATTGATTGCTAGAGATTCATTTTTTGGAGGTAGAACTAATGCAATTAAACTAATTTATAATGTAAAAGATGGTGAAAGATTAAAGTACATTGATGTAGTTTCTTTATATCCAACTGTTCAGTATTATGATTATTTCCCAATTGGTCATCCCGAATACATTTTGAAACCGAAAACGTTTGATGATTCTTGGTTCGGATTGATAAAATGTAAAGTACTTCCACCTACAAAATTATATCATCCTGTACTACCTATGAAAATAAAAATGAAATCAAATGAAAAATTGGTATTTCCGTTATGTTATGAATGTGCCAAAGAACAAATAGAAGTTTGTAATCACAATGACAGAGAAAGATGTTTAGTAGGTACATGGTGTACAAATGAATTAAAACAAGCTTTAATAAAGGGTTATAAATTATTGGAAATATATGAAGTACACAATTTCGATGAAAAATCAAATAATCTTTTCAAATCATATATCAATAGATTTATGAAAATAAAACAAGAGTCATCAGGTCTTCCGAAAGGATACACTAAAGAACAATACATTCAAGATAATTTCAAACAGTTAGGAATAATTCTAGATGCTGATAAAATAGAAAAGAACCCCGGAAGAAGAGCTTTAGCAAAGATATGTCTGAATTCATTATGGGGAAAGTTTGGCCAACGGAAGAACTTATCTAAATCTGAATTGGTTACTGATGTTAAAAGATATTATGATATTATTAAATGAAAAATTGACAGACATTAGAATCAAAGAAATCAATAATGAGATGCTTGAAATAACTTATAAATTTAAAGACATCTTCGTGTCAGATAGTTATAATACTAACGATTATATTGCAGCTTTCACTACAGCGAACGCAAGCTTGAGATTATATAAATTGTTAGACATTTTAGGAGATGCTGTGGTGTATTTTGATACCGATAGTATAGTGTATATTGATAACGGTAAAAATACTATTAAACCTGGTCACAACTTAGGGGAATGGACACTAGAAGCTGAGTTTGATTATTGGGTGTCAACTGGACCAAAAAGCTATAGTTATTTGGATGTAATTGTTGATAAAACAGCAAATTTGATTGATAAACAATGTAATGATCAAGAAAAAACAGAAATGAAGGTAATATTAGATGATTTTGAGATTCTATCTATTGAATGTGAAACAAAAAATAAAGGTTTCACGTTGAATTTCAAGAATTCACAAATCATTAACCATGAGAGTATGTTAGAGATGGTGAGAAATAATAAAGAACTTGTAGTAGTAGACGAAAATAAAATCACAATAGATCCAAAAGAGAAGAAAATTGTGAATAAATACCAAGAAAAAAAATATACATTTGATTATGATAAAAGAATAATTAAACGCATAAATGAAAATCATATTGATACCCTTCCCTATGGTTTTTGATTTTTTATCTTCATATTTTCGGAGATTGCATAAAAGGGCCAGAAGTTTACAAAATTGAAAGAAGCCCCTTTGCTCTTGAAATCAGAGAGAGTCTCAAAAGGTGTGGTTTCTTTAAGTTGTAATAACCATTAATTACGTAATTTTTAGTAATTTAATCATGAAAAGTTGAGTAAGGAAAAATGGACGCCCCTCTTCCCTTGAAATTTAGAGAGCCTTCAAATGGGCGTCCCTCATAAAATTGAAAAACTGGTATTTTTGAAGCCATTTTTGATCATTTGGAGCTGAAAAAACGTTCAAATGACCAAAAATGAAAAGGGAGGCGGCGCCATTCAGACCCAATATACTACTGGTGTTCCATCGACTTCCTTGAAGTCATTGTTTACATATAATTTGGGTCACCGTCTCTTCAACCAGTCTCTCGTTCAAGGATGTGTGGGCAATAAAGATACAGCGACCCGAAATAGGAACTCTGCCTTGAAGTGATCAGTGATCGGGAAAGCGAGGGCGACTTCAGCATTATCCTTGCTTTGCATGAAGTAGTGAGTGCAAATGTTGCGAAGAATCACATTGTCTGATTCAGAGAACTGTAAATATAATTATTTCACTTCTCGATTTGGCGTTTTTATTGCTCAGCTACTCTTTATCCCACCTGGCACTACGTGCCAGGTGGGATAAAGAGTAGTTCGTATAGCTCACATAATACAAAATAATCTAAACAGTAAAAAATCTAAACATCTTATAAAATGAAATCGTTCGCACCGACTGAAAGACCTCCTTTCTGTATTTCCCATCCTCTCCGAAGAGAAACTTCACTATGGAGAACGACGAATCATCCTGCTGAATAATTCACGAAAATTAGTAGCATTCGAAGAGTACCAAATAAATTTGTGTATCATTAAAATCATTTCAAATCCCTACAATCTATCCATTCTCTCATTTTGGAGCCAAGGAATTACACGGTAAAACACTGCCCACTGTTAATTGCCGTACTCTCTAGTTGGAAATACTGTATGACGATGGAAAAAAATACTTCATTTGAATATATTGATTTATTGATACCTGCGCAACGTATACATCACCGTCGATGACTCCTAGCCCATTGCACATGGAGGAATCTTTCACACAATGGGCAGCACCGTTCCTAAAGTTTTCCTTATTTTCTGAATCGAATGGATATGCTCACGGTGCGATTCTGTAGTGGTACGACACGGTGAACAAAAGTACGCTAACTGAAATTGTCTGATTCTCTCTTTTGCATGCACTCTCTCGCGCTGTCTGACCGACAAGAAGGCGGAAAATCTCATGTTTGCCTAGGGAACGTGAGAGATCACGGGAGGCGAGAGTAGAACGGGAAGGATCGGGAATAGGATCGTGTTTGTAATTCGGTCTCATCATTTTACAAAATGTCTCTAGCTGATTAACCGGTCGAGATTATGTGTTAAAAGAACAGATGGTGACCCGAAAAAGCGACTTCAAGACGTAACTGACCGTCCTTCTGGCGGTACGACCAATGAACGTCGCCTATCACAGGCATAAAGTTGCCGTTGAGGGCAGGCTCGAACTCCATATTATCTGCTCATTTCTGCTTGTAGGAGCCGCTCTATTGAATTGCTGTATCTCCACAATTGTGTCCGAGAATGTGGGAACGAGGGAAGGGGGCGAGTTTGCTTTCGCAATGTTCGTCAATTTCGATCGCTAGAGGTGGAGATCGCTCTGCATCTTTTTCCTGCGCTAAAGTGCGCTTAAATTGGACACATTGCTGCTTTACCATAACCCGATAGCTTTTTTGATCTGGAGGAGGTGGGGAGCTGTGCGTTTGATTGAGGGGGGGGGGCACGGTATTGTAAGGTCAGCACACATGAATCCAAAGGCATTTCTTGAAACACAAATGTAGGAGGTGCAAAAAACAGGTGTCACGGTGTTTGTCTGTCCATTGCCGTACTCCTTTACTTTGAAACCGTGATTTTGAGAGGACAAGGCATAGCTGCTGTGAGTCAAGAATGGTGTGAAGCTTGCCTGGCCCAGATACGCATTTCACCATACAGACTAATCGATAAATTACCGTACACCCTAAAGTCAACTGGGGCAACCATTATTCCGTGTGTCAAATACATGATTAGAAGCGAAAGCTTGATATATAATGTTTCAATGGTGAATCATCACTGTCCTTGAATTTAAAATTTTTTGGATATACATTTGCAATTTTCGCATGGCCGAGTGGCTAAGGCGATGGACTGACAAACGCAAAGTGGGGGGTTCGGTGCTCGCCATCGTCAAAACGTTTTTCAAAGCTTCTAGAAGCTTGATCGTGTTTTTTTTGAAAATACAGTATGCTTGTGGTAGGCTACCGTAACCGAAAGCTACCGTATACCGTGGCCTTGTGTCAGACGCTGGGTCAGATTCGTGATTTCGTCGGCGGATCGACTCAAAACTTCAATAACATACTCAAAGGGAGTTTCCGAAAGCTACCGTATACCGTGGCGTTGGGTCAGACGCTGGGTCAGATTCATGATTTCGTTGGCGAATCGACGGAAGACCTCAATATCGTACTCCTTCAGTATCGGAAACTCCCTCTATTATATAGTTAGACGTTAGACGTAGTTCCCCGCTAGTTACTACTATACCTTACCCCGTAAGCTTTTCCGTCCCCGAGCAGCAGGGAGGCTGAAAATTTGTGAGCTTGCTGGCCTTCACAATACATAATCGACAGAAACTTTAAAAAAAGTAAATCAAATGATTAAATATGAAAGAATCGCGAAAAACAGGTGTTGGTGTTTCCGTCCTGCCGTTCACTACGGTAATTTGGCGCTCCCGCGAGTTCTACATTTCCGATTGGGCTCAAAATTGCGCATCCTGTGTCCAGTCGCCTACTTTATCGATTGGCAACGTAAAAAGTTAGAGTTTATTTAGAAAAATATGAGAAAAATGCGAAAAACATGTGTCCTTCTGTCCGTCCGTCCGTCCATCCGTTCGGTACGGTTGTTTTCAATGCTTACTTTCTTGCGAGAATTACAGTCCTGTTGTGTCCCACCGTGAACATGCGTCACCCGGAGTAACCCGGGGTGACTCGGGGTGACCCCGGGTGACCCATGGTGACCCATGACCGACTCCTGACTCGGAGAGTGAATTTTATGAATCGAGAGTATGATATTCGGGTTCAGCACTTCCTGGCCGTTCGAACCATATATATTTCATAATTTATTTATAAGAATAAAAACACTCGATTTTAATTGCAAACGAGGCTATCAAAGGTCTGACCCACAGAAGCCGCATATTGGACCAGCAGGTAATTAATCTTTTTCCCTGTTTTGCATTCAAACTTTCCCCGGTTTTCAGACAACTGATACATTTCATGGTTTCCCTATTATTTGCTTGGTTTAAACTAGTCTACTAAAACATTATAAAGAAACTAAAAATAATATAAACAAAACGAAGCAAGGGAAATCGTGAAATGTATCACTTGGCTGAAAACCGGTGAACATTTGAATGCAAAACCGGGAAGAAGCTTAATTACCTGCTGGTCTAATATGCGGCTTCTGTGGGTCAGACCTTTGATAGCCTCGTTTGCAATTAAAATTGAGAGTTTTTATTCTTATAAATAAATTATGAAATATATATGGTTCGAACGGCCAGGAAGTGCTGAACCCGAATATCATACTCTCGATTCATAAAATTCACTCTCCGAGTCAGGAGTCGGTCATGGGTCACCATGGGTCACCCGGGGTCACCCCGAGTCACCCCGGGTTACTCCGGGTGACGCATGTTCACGGTGGGACACAACAGGACTGTAAGTTTAGTTTTAGCAATGTTAGTGTTTGCTCGCGTGTGTATCGCCCGAACACACACTATTAAGAGTAAAAAACGTAAATTAATTCATTATTTGCTTTGTTACGTCCAGTTTTCCATTTGTTCGGTGGGGCGAATTCGTGATCAGCAATTTATTCTCGTTTGCATCAAAATGCTGAATTTACGGTGTTTCTTTGTTTCAATAATACTAATCATATTAACATTAATTGTTTCCATCATTAAATGCAAAGATAATTGCTAATTAGCTTAAATTGTGGGTTTCAAAAATCGCAAAATGGTTATTTTTCAAATTTGTTTCAAAATTATTATTTTGAAGCTTTTCTTTGCTGAAGAATTAATAACTCGATTTATAATGATTTATAAAATAAATATTAACCATTTTCCATGGCCGAGTGGCTAAAGCAATGGATTTGAAAACCGAAGGTTGGTGGTTCAATTCCTGGTGGCGTCAAACGTGTTTGCCGTTCCTCGGAGAGTTACGGGAACTTACTTATTCCAGACTTCTGTCTTAGCGTAGCGTAGTTCCCCGCTAGTTCTCCGCACACATTTTTCGTAAAAGTAGAACAGTTTAGCCAGAGATATGGACTAACAATGTGTATTTGCATTTGTATTAGAGATCTGAAGGCAGCGACCTGAATTTAGAACTATATTAGACTGCGATAGAAGGTCAGGCACGGTCCGCAACAGCGAACATAGAAATGCAGATTTTCTAGAGACACGGGAACTTCATTCACAACGTATCTTGCCTATCAACGATGCATTTTGCAAACTACTCGCTCCTTCTTCTGTGTCTGCACTACAACATCATCTAGGGTAGTATGTTCATTACCATCAGCAATATACTGCACACATCGCTCTGCGGTGATCGGAAGCAGCCACAGCGGAGAAGAGAAAAATGAGGAGCGAGAGTAAGGAAAAGTTTGTTGTTTGTGCATCCTTGAATGCCTTTGCTGAGCGGTATATGATGTTTGACATAAATGAAAATGCCACATTTATTCTAGCGCATATCATTAAACTAATTAGATATTCTCTTCCTATAGTCCTCCACGAGATGCCGGATTTCTTCGGCAGTTGGACCGTTGCACTCACTGCAAATTCGCTTCATTTTACCGAAAAATATTGATTTATGATCATTTATCAGGACTAATTCACAGCTACATCTCATTGAAACATATTTTTCGACGCACTCAATAAACAGAGGGCGTGAGAATGAAGTGGAATAGTACGTGCCGAATGATCACTATCGGATGATAACCACAAATAGTTCCCCAGTATACACATGACACGTTCCCATTTGAAAAAAGTGTTGCTGGTTATCAAGCAGAAGGTTATCTTCCAACAGCGATCTTCGGTTCTAGCACCACGCATGTGTAACGACATTATGATACTCTAATACGGAAATACGCATAATGTTTTTTCGAATGCCAAAAGTAGACAGGATCATGCAATATCATACCTGTTCTCGCAAGTGCACGTTACGAACCTCATTGATCCGTCACTATGAGCCGCGCACGACATGTTGGTACGCTCGATCTGCGAAGAGTTTGCAAGCACGTTAAGTTTCCAATCACATGCAAATGTTGGCACGGGGAATGTTTCACCACAATCTACTGCACAAGGTCGGACGAGAACTATGACGCTATGCAGCCTTGGATGTATCAAAGGCGTCATGGCGCCATCGTTCTCATCCGACTTAGTGCCCAATATACTGTCCTACCCGGTCATGTCTGAACCAGCCGCCCGGATGAGTACGTTCAGCGACGGTGACTTCGTGCATCTTCATGTGCTGGGTACTCGATGGCTAGGAACGAATGGGAAATCAATAATTATATTCGTATTGTAGAATAAACACGGAGAGAGTATTGGTAAATTGAGAAAACAAGACACTCACACAGTCTCCGTTTATTGAGAAAATGCGAATGTTGTCCCTGGTTATCGATGTGGTGCAATTCGTATGGCACACAACGTCCAGCTTGTAATCGTACGCGAATTTACCTGATTGTGAATTTTGACAAGATTGCAAAGAATGTCGAAAACGTACACTATTCAACATTGAAATAGCCCTCGAACTTCTTGCAAACTCTCATTCTGAAATTGCGCACGCTTTCCAAAAAATGAGATTTATTGTGCTCACTTCCTCTTCATCTCAAGTTCGGTTAATTTCTCAGCAAGTTGATCAAAACCTGTGTTATCGGGTGGAGAATTGCAAAATCTGAAAATTATAATCAATATTTGCAAAAAAAAATTATGTATACTCACTTGTCGGTGCAAGAACAGTCCATGTTTTCACCCTTCATCTCGCATCCTGTTCCCGCAAGTGCGTGAACATTCTGAAATAGCACATGCTGTTCATATGGTATATTCGGTATTCAACATAAGCTCGCTTTAAAAAAAATTATGATCAACTTGATCGTTAAATGATAAGACGGTCTCTTCATTCTATAGAGCAATTTCATAACCTAGCCGATCAGGTGTTTACCGAAATTCTAGTGGGCAAATTAACAAGAAACACGTACACATCCGGCAGCAACATTAATTATTCCGTCCAATCCCTTCAGTGCGAAAGTGTGACATGCATTTGCACACTCTGCTTCATAAAAACTGCTAATGATAACTGAAAACACAATATATATTACTATTTATTAATTTTATACAATGCACCTTCACCCTTCTCCATGTGCGCAATGTAACTATGACACTTCAGCTGAACTAGATTCTTCATCGCAAAAATGCCCTTTTGCTTGAGCGAATTCCTTATTTTCACCATGTCCGGTTTATTGCAGCCACTGAAAATATTGGTTATATAATAAATAATGATCTTCGATGAATAGAACAATGTCACTAAATTTATTGCAAGCACTAATCTATTTTATTTCACTAAATTTGTATGCAAATTTATATACTCTAAATTAAATTTATATACTCTAAATTTGTATTTAGAGTGTATACAATTTGTAATTTGTATACACTCTAAATAGCAAGTTCAGTGTTCAGAACCATCTAGACGGAAGTAGCAACCATCTTTAGACGGACCTTCTTCGTCCTAAAATGTAGAAATTGGGAAGGTTTTGCATAGTCTCCATATCTCTCGCTGGTCAGACTAGATATGTTATACGAACGATATCAATGGTGAGATCCATTTATTCGAGACCGTCCACATACAGCCATATAATTGCATGCCATCCATGAATAAGCCGTCACAATCCAAACAACTCACGCATCCCAACAAGATGGAATAGTTATTCTTATCGCCCTCCATAATTGTATGACACGATCGATCACAATTCGTCTCCACAAGTGCAGTGTAATGGTCTTCCTCAATTTGATTAACTGTTAAATTGAGCCACGGACCAATCAAAATTACAATGCCGAATAGAGAAAAATAGAGTAAAGGTACATAAAGGAAGGAACATTTTTTGTCGAGCTAGAATTCAGATACTTACGAAGGAATGATTCATTGCAATCGATACATTCGGCCTGTTTAATCTGTCAGAAATGTGCGAGAAAAAGTTGCGTAAAAAGTTCGCGAACTTCTGATTCTCTCCATTTCGCATGCTCTCTCTTTTTCTCTAACCAGGTCGTTGAAAAGTTCACGAACTTTTCGACGAACTGTGTTTGAAAATCATACTTTTCTTTTGTTTTACTTATTTTTATAAACTATTTTTGCTTTTAACTTATGACTTCTTATAATGACAACCTTCCCTTAGCTGGAATAGCTTCAGAATACAGCGTAATGAAAGTAAACAGGGTTGGAGTATTTTTTTCGAAAATGGGTCACCACTTTCCCCACCCTGTAATGTCAAGCTATTCCATCAGAGGGAAGGTTGTTCTTATACGCAGTCATAAGTTAAGAGCAAAAATAATTGATAAAAATAAGTAAAACAAAAGAAAAGTACGAATTTCGAACGAATTAATGCCGGTTTTTAACGAACTTTTCAAGGAGCTGCGTGAAAAGTTAGAGAAAGGCGAGAGAGCACGCATTCTTGAGAGAGGGAAAAGGAAGTAAACAATCACTGCTTCCTTTTCCCTCTCTCAAGAACGCGTGCTCTCTCGCCTTTCTCTAACTTTTCACGCAGCTCCTTGAAAAGTTCACGAACTTTTCGACGAACTATGTTCGAAATTCGTACTTTTCTTTTGTTTTACTTATTTTTATCAATTATTTTTGCTTTCAACTTATGACTGCTTATAAGAACAACCTTCCCTCTGATGGAATAGCTTGACATTACAGGGTGGGGAAAGTGGTGACCCATTTTCGAAAAAAATACTCCAACCCTGTTTACTTTCACTACGCTGTATTCTGAAGCTATTCCAGCTAAGGGAAGGTTGTCATTATAAGAAGTCATAAGTTAAAAGCAAAAATAGTTTATAAAAATAAGTAAAACAAAAGAAAAGTATGATTTTCGAACATAGTTCGTCGAAAAGTTCGTGAACTTTTCAACGACCTGGTTAGAGAAAGAGAGAGAGTACACGAACAGGAGAGAATCAGAAGTTCGCGAACTTTTTACGCAACTTTTTACGCAACTTTTCTCGCACATTTCTGACAGATTAAACAAGCCGATTGCTAAATAATGATCTAACTCACGTTTTTCCTCAGTGTAATTCCCTGTTTGTAGCACATGAGACATGCAGTCCTGGAGTGAAAAAAATTGCATTAATCTCATTTTCAAAACAATTCCTCACTCTTGGAAGATGTAAAACACCATAACAGCTTGCAATCTGAACGAACTGTTGAAAATGCGCAATGAAATGAAAACTTACAACTTCATTTCCGGAAATCTCGCGTCAGAATGGGGAAGTTTTACGGGATTCCGGACCGTTTGTATTCTCGCCCTTCCGAAACTCAAATTTCTTTTTTTTCGCGAAACTATTCGAAACTATTCGCGGAAATGACGCCGAATTTGAGTGGGTATTAGTCATTCCATCAGAAAACTAGTTTAACCACGCTTTTGATTGAATTGAATTGCACTTTGCTTGTACGAAGTAATACATTCAATTGCGCTTAGACGAGCCCTTTTTAGCTCCTCCAACACGCTACACTACAATTCGTTTACGTCTATCTGTGCCGTCTCTCGACACCGGATGAAATTTCAAAAGGGTGATGCATGAATGCAATTTCGGAAAAGTGATGTCATTGTTATTCGAAAGTAAACTACTCATTACAATCTGCAAAACGCCACGATCAACTTTTGGAAAATAAGTGGGGATGCAAAATAAGTGGGGATTTCATAATTAGTCTGTCTTCAAAGTATCTGCATCGCTATCTTTATAGTTTCCCAACGGGAATGTAATTTCGCAATAGTCTAGAAAGTTCGCAATCATCGGAACTCGAATGCACTCTTGCACTTCCTGGTATCTCCAATCAGCTGTCTGGAGTATTTTCTCTATATCTACTCTGAATTCGCAGTATGATTTATCACCGCTTATCGCATTCTGTGACCTTCTATCTGAAAGTGGTAGAAGTGAAAACGAATGGTGCAGCAGATTGAAGAGGGAGTGTCGTGACGACTATTCGGGTTAGGGTGGGGTCTTCGTTTAGAATATGGTAGCTCAAAACCATCAAATTATGCTAATTCAAGGATACAATGGGTGAAACGTGCATGTGACGTTATATAGGCATCAAATCATCTTTGTTAATTGAAGGCTGCATAGTCAGCTATCAATTCGCCGTCTACAATGGTCAAGTTCATCGTTCGATGCTCATCTCCGACGAAGATGGGAATCTGCTCCTCCCATGCAGTAATTATCGAACGTGTGGAGCCGCAAGCTGCAATGTGTTTACCTTGGACGAAATACAAATTGACTAGAACGAATTACGCCTTTGAAGTACACTTTTGACCGGCAGTGCTACTAAAGATTTCGGTTACATTTAAATAAAAGCAACATTAGTCGCGCCATTGAGAGATAACGAGTCGACACCGTCCGATATTCCCTTGGTTATCCATTGTCCATTGTCGTTGATCCCTTGCGCGCATTTATCATGGGTGGCCGAAAAACCATTTTAAAACCCTCACTCTTTCATTTTGATGCTTTTCGACCCACCCATTCTTGAACGAGGGATGGAATGATTCGTAATTCAAAAATTTCCCATTGTCTTGCTCGAGTAGGTGGGTCGAAAAGCATCTAAAATGAAAGATTGGGGGTTTACAAATGTTTTTTTTTCGGGCAAAACTGCATTTGTGATCCGGCTTTAGTATGGCATTCAGCATATCATTCGAGAGCTCTCGGTGAGCCTCATCGAATGAGACAAAATTTAGATAGGTCCCATATTCTCAGGATTATTTGGCATGAAGCATGTGCCACTAGCTAGCAATCGAATCGGATACAAACTCATCTTGAAAAGCACTTCAAAACACACATTTCTTCTTCCAAACGTTCAATATCAACGGAGATACGAGTAAAAAACGGACCGTCAAAGTCAATTTTTGATGTGATCTACCAGGACTGCTTTTGATCTAGGACCTATATTACTCAGAGATCCCCTATAAAGGATCTATAGAAAATCTATTAGAAAATGGGGCGGTTGTCTTTTCGATGTGCAAGGGTTGTGAAAAAACTTGCGATTCTACGATGAAACGCGTGATATCTATCAGAAGGGGTTATATTCTAATCATTTCATCAGTTTGTCTAACTATCTGCTGATCTATTCATCATAGCTCATTTGAGGGAAATAGCCCATATTGTTGGAAGTTACAGCGGAAAAAGATCTATCATACGCGATGATGCATGCTACTTCAATAGCATGAGTTTCGATTGAGACACTGATGAGTATTTATTTGGATATTCAATACTGATACAAAAGATACAACAACAATTATGCGTAAATATATGCTAATCACGTTTCATTTATTCTTGTTTCTCTCACATACAAGAGAACACATTTCCGTGCCTGTATTTTATAGTCTCCTTTCCACAGATTACGCATGATAAGACGCAGTCAATGCTCTCCACTCTCACAAATGCTCGTGATAAGAGCCACTCACTAGTTCATCACTATTTCTGTGCTCACTCATTGGTTATGTATGTTGAATTTCAGTTTTCCGTATAGTCAGACCAACGGAGCATAAACATTTCCCACCAGCAATGATTAATTACGAGGTTATTTTTCAAAATTGATTTATCTTTACAATGGCGGTTTAGGATTTTTTCGAAACAAAGGCCAACAAATTAAGAGACCCGCTCCGTAAGAATCGAGCACCCCGCGGACACGTTTACCTAACCAACGAGATCCACGGGGTCTTTTCTATGGTGGGAGGAGTGTCTTGGCTCTATGTCTCGAAATTTGTCATAAATTATATAATACAGTCATTGGGTAAGTAGAAAATGTAAATAAAGGGTAAAATGGTCAAAAAATCATAATTTTTTATTGATACAAAATTGAGACAAAAGTCAAAATGCATTTCACTCGTGGTGCCCAGAAGTTTATAAAAACGTATTTAGATCAACATCCGATCGATTCTAAATATTACTTTTTGAACTAAAATTTGACTTTTTGCTGCATATCTAGTCCATTTGGAACCGAATCCCTTAGCTTTTTCAATCCCGTTGTACTCTAAGCTAGGTTGCTTCATATACACGTTGCAGCGAGTCTCGGGAGATTTTCCATTTTCGGGAAATAATTTTCAAACTTTCCAAGTGCATCATCCAAAATATTTAAAAAATAATTTTCGCCAAAGTAATGAGAACTTTGATTAGCTTTTAACAATTTCAGATATTACTTTCCTTGATATAATTTCTAGCACTAAAATATATCACAATTTCGCTCGTTTCAAAAATTCACTTCTCACAACTTCGAATATGTCAATATTTGGACAGTATTTTATCGTTCAAGATAAGCCCAATCCCACCAGTTCTGCATAGATATAGTAGAATACCCCGACCTGTTTAAGAAAATCACAATATGGGTTCCACCTGTCATGCCCAAAATTCGCATTGTTTGTTCAAATCAGTGGCTAATCGAAATGTTGACATTTTATTTTTTCGATTTCACAAAATCTATCACTCAAATCAGATAGTATTAGTTTATAAACAATACATTATCACTGGATAAGTGATCCTAGCGTGAAAGTACAGCTGTTTTGCATGCTTTTAAAAATCGAAAAAAAATCACGTTTTCCTATTTTTGTGGTGCCTTAACTAGCAAATCACGATTCCAATCCCTTAGCTTTTTGAATATTCATATACACTGGGATATCCTACTTTACAATTTCATAACAGAAAATCTCTATAGGCTTTCCATTTGTGGGCAATATCTTTCGAACATGCCCTCATAGCGTACTTCAACAAAAAACGATGCGGGGGCATTTTCGAAAGATATTGCCCGCAAATGGAAAGCCTATAGAGATTTTCTGTGATGAAATTGTGAAGTAGAATATCCCAGAGCATACGATTATTGAAAAAGCTAAGGGATTGGAATCGTGATTTGCTAGTTAAGGCACCACAAAAATAGGAAAACGTGATTTTTTTTCGATTTTTAAAAGCATGCAAAACAGCTGTACTTTCACGCTAGGATCACTTATCCAGTGATAATGTATTGTTTATAAACTAATACTATCTGATTTGAGTGATAGATTTCGTGAAATCGAAAAAATAAAATGTCAACATTTCGATTAGCCACTGATTTGAACAAACAATGCGAATTTTGGGCATGACAGGTGGAACCCATATTGTGATTTTCTTAAACAGGTCGGGGTATTCTACTATATCTATGCAGAACTGGTGGGATTGGGCTTATCTTGAACGATAAAATACTGTCCAAATATTGACATATTCGAAGTTGTGAGAAGTGAATTTTTGAAACGAGCGAAATTGTGATATATTTTAGTGCTAGAAATTATATCAAGGTAAGAAATATCTGAAATTGTTAAAAGCTAATCAAAGTTCTCATTACTTTGGCGAAAATTATTTTTTAAATATTTTGGATGATGCACTTGGAAAGTTTGAAAATTTTTTCCCGAAAATGGAAAATCTCCCGAGACTCGCTGCAACGTGTATATGAAGCAACCTAGCTTAGAGTACAACGGGATTGAAAAAGCTAAGGGATTCGGTTCCAAATGGACTAGATATGCAGCAAAAAGTCAAATTTTAGTTCAAAAAGTAATATTTAGAATCGATCGGATGTTGATCTAAATACGTTTTTATAAACTTCTGGGCACCACGAGTGAAATGCATTTTGACTTTTGACTCAATTTTGTATCAATAAAAAATTATGATTTTTTGACCATTTTAGCCTTTATTTACATTTTCTACTTACCCAATGACTGTATTATATAATTTATGAAGCTAGGTTGCTTCATATACACGTTGCAGCGAGTCTCGGGAGATTTTCCATTTTCGGGAAATAATTTTCAAACTTTCCAAGTGCATCATCCAAAATATTTAAAAAATAATTTTCGCCAAAGTAATGAGAACTTTGATTAGCTTTTAACAATTTCAGATATTACTTTCCTTGATATAATTTCTAGCACTAAAATATATCACAATTTCGCTCGCTTCAAAAATTCACTTCTCACAACTTCGAATATGTCAATATTTGGACAGTATTTTATCGTTCAAGATAAGCCCAATCCCACCAGTTCTGCATAGATATAGTAGAATACCCCGACCTGTTTAAGAAAATCACAATATGGGTTCCACCTGTCATGCCCAAAATTCGCATTGTTTGTTCAAATCAGTGGCTAATCGAAATGTTGACATTTTATTTTTTCGATTTCACAAAATCTATCACTCAAATCAGATAGTATTAGTTTATAAACAATACATTATCACTGGATAAGTGATCCTAGCGTGAAAGTACAGCTGTTTTGCATGCTTTTAAAAATCGAAAAAAAATCACGTTTTCCTATTTTTGTGGTGCCTTAACTAGCAAATCACGATTCCAATCCCTTAGCTTTTTGAATATTCATATACACTGGGATATCCTACTTTACAATTTCATAACAGAAAATCTCTATAGGCTTTCCATTTGTGGGCAATATCTTTCGAACATGCCCTCATAGCGTACTTCAACAAAAAACGATGCGGGGGCATTTTCGAAAGATATTGCCCGCAAATGGAAAGCCTATAGAGATTTTCTGTGATGAAATTGTGAAGTAGAATATCCCAGAGCATACGATTATTGAAAAAGCTAAGGGATTGGAATCGTGATTTGCTAGTTAAGGCACCACAAAAATAGGAAAACGTGATTTTTTTTCGATTTTTAAAAGCATGCAAAACAGCTGTACTTTCACGCTAGGATCACTTATCCAGTGATAATGTATTGTTTATAAACTAATACTATCTGATTTGAGTGATAGATTTCGTGAAATCGAAAAAATAAAATGTCAACATTTCGATTAGCCACTGATTTGAACAAACAATGCGAATTTTGGGCATGACAGGTGGAACCCATATTGTGATTTTCTTAAACAGGTCGGGGTATTCTACTATATCTATGCAGAACTGGTGGGATTGGGCTTATCTTGAACGATAAAATACTGTCCAAATATTGACATATTCGAAGTTGTGAGAAGTGAATTTTTGAAACGAGCGAAATTGTGATATATTTTAGTGCTAGAAATTATATCAAGGTAAGAAATATCTGAAATTGTTAAAAGCTAATCAAAGTTCTCATTACTTTGGCGAAAATTATTTTTTAAATATTTTGGATGATGCACTTGGAAAGTTTGAAAATTTTTTCCCGAAAATGGAAAATCTCCCGAGACTCGCTGCAACGTGTATATGAAGCAACCTAGCTTAGAGTACAACGGGATTGAAAAAGCTAAGGGATTCGGTTCCAAATGGACTAGATATGCAGCAAAAAGTCAAATTTTAGTTCAAAAAGTAATATTTAGAATCGATCGGATGTTGATCTAAATACGTTTTTATAAACTTCTGGGCACCACGAGTGAAATGCATTTTGAGTTTTGACTCAATTTTGTATCAATAAAAAATTATGATTTTTTGACCATTTTAGCCTTTATTTACATTTTCTACTTACCCAATGACTGTATTATATAATTTATGACAAATTTCGAGACATAGAGCCAAGACACTCCTCCCACCATAGAAAAGACCCCGTGGATCTCGTTGCTTAGGCAAACGTGTCCGCGGGGTGCTCGATTCTTACGGAGCGGGTCTTAAAAATCTACTTTTTGCTTAGGCATGTTCGAAATGTATTAAAGATACGATTCCCAACTTTTTAGAGCGATTGGATACCATAGACGTTCAATATCAACGGAGATACGAGTAAAAAACAGACCGTCAAAGTCAATTTTTGATGTGATCTACCAGGACTGCTTTTGATCTAGGACCTATATTACTCAGAGATCCCCTATAAAGGATCTATAGAAAATCTATTAGAAAATGGGGCGGTTGTCTTTTCGATGTGCAAGGGTTGTGAAAAAACTTGCGATTCTACGATGAAACGCGTGATATCTATCAGAAGGGGTTATATTCTAATCATTTCATCAGTTTGTCTAACTATCTGCTGATCTATTCATCATAGCTCATTTGAGGGAAATAGCCCATATTGTTGGAAGTTACAGCGGAAAAAGATCTATCATACGCGATGATGCATGCTACTTCAATAGCATGAGTTTCGATTGAGACACTGATGAGTATTTATTTGGATATTCAATACTGATACAAAAGATACAACAACAATTATGCGTAAATATATGCTAATCACGTTTCATTTATTCTCGTTTCTCTCACATACAAGAGAACACATTTCCGTGCCTGTATTTTATAGTCTCCTTTCCACAGATTACGCATGATAAGACGCAGTCAATGCTCTCCACTCTCACAAATGCTCGTGATAAGAGCCACTCACTAGTTCATCACTATTTCTGTGCTCACTCATTGGTTATGTATGTTGAATTTCACTTTTCCGTATAGTCAGACCAACGGAGCATAAACAAACTGATGAAATGATTAGAATATAACCCCTTCTGATAGATATCACGCGTTTCATCGTAGAATCGCAAGTTTTTTCACAACCTTTGCACATCGAAAAGACAACCGCCCCATTTTCTAATAGATTTTCCATAGATCCTTTATAGGGGATCTCTGAGTAATATAGGTCCTAGATCAAAAGCAGTCCTGGTAGATCACATCAAAAATTGACTTTGACGGTCTGTTTTTTACTCGTATCTCCGTTGATATTGAACGTCTATGGTATCCAATCGCTCTAAAAAGTTGGGAATCGTATCTTTAATACATTTCGAACATGCCTAAGCAAAAAGTAGATTTTTAAGACCCGCTCCGTAAGAATCGAGCACCCCGCGGACACGTTTGCCTAAGCAACGAGATCTACGGGGTCTTTTCTATGGTGGGAGGAGTGTCTTGGCTCTATGTCTCGAAATTTGTCATAAATTATATAATACAGTCATTGGGTAAGTAGAAAATGTAAATAAAGGCTAAAATGGTCAAAAAATCATAATTTTTTATTGATACAAAATTGAGTCAAAAGTCAAAATGCATTTCACTCGTGGTGCCCAGAAGTTTATAAAAACGTATTTAGATCAACATCCGATCGATTCTAAATATTACTTTTTGAACTAAAATTTGACTTTTTGCTGCATATCTAGTCCATTTGGAACCGAATCCCTTAGCTTTTTCAATCCCGTTGTACTCTAAGCTAGGTTGCTTCATATACACGTTGCAGCGAGTCTCGGGAGAATTTCCATCTTCGGGAAATAATTTTCAAACTTTCCAAGTGCATCATCCAAAATATTTAAAAATTAATTTTCGCCAAAGTAATGAGAACTTTGATTAGCTTTGAACAATTTCAGATATTACTTACCTTGAGATAATTTCTAGCACTAAAATATATCATAATTTCGCTCGTTTCAAAAATTCACTTCTCACAATTTCGAATCTGTCAATATTTGGACAGTATTGTATCGTTCAAGATAAGTCCAATCCCACCAGTTATGCATAGAGATAGTAGAATACCCCGACCTGTTCAAGAAAATCACAATATGGGCTCTACCTGTCATGCCCAAAATTCGCATTGTTCGTTCAAATCAGTGGCTAATCGAAATGTTGACTATTTTATTTTTTTCGATTTCACAAAATCTATCACTCAAATCAGATAGTATTAATTTATAAACATTATCACTGGATAAGTGATCCTAGCGTGAAAGTACAGCTGTTTTGCATGCTTTTAAAAATCGAAAAAAATCACGTTTTCCTATTTTTGTGGTGCCTTAACTAGCAAATCACGATTCCAATCCCTTAGCTTTTTGAATATTCATATACACTGGGATATCCTACTTTACAATTTCATTACAGAAAATCTCTATAGGCTTTCCATTTGCGGGCAATATCTTTCGAACATGCCCTCATAGCGTACTTCAACAAAAAACGATGCAGGGGCATTTTCGAAAGATATTGCCCTCAAATGGAAAGCCTATAGAGATTTTCTGTAATGAAATTGTGAAGTAGAATATCTCAGAGTATACGATTATTGAAAAAGCTAAGGGATTGGAATCGTGATCTGCTAGTTAAGGAACCACAAAAATAGGAAAACGTGATTTTTTTCGATATTTAAAAGCATGCAAAACAGCTGTACTTTCACGCTAGGATCACTTATCCAGTGATCATGTATTGTTTATAAATTAATACTATCTGATTTGAGTGATAGATTTTGTGAAATCGAAAAAATAAAATAGTCAACATTTCGATTAGTCACTGATTTGAACAAACAATGCGAATTTTGGGCATGACAGGTGGAACTCATATTGTGATTTTCTTAAACAGGTCGGGGTATTCTACTATCTCTATGCAGAACTGGTGGGATTGGACTTATCTTGAACGATACAATACTGTCCAAATATTGACAGATTCGAAATTGTGAGAAGTGAATTTTTGAAACGAGCGAAATTATGATATATTTTAGTGCTAGAAATTATATCAAGGTAAGTAATATCTGAAATTGTTAAAAGCTAATCAAAGTTCTCATTACTTTGGCGAGTAATATTGAGAATCGATCGGATGTTGATCTAAATACGTTTTTATAAACTTCTGGGCACCACGAGTGAAATGCATTTTGACTTTAGACTCAATTTTGTATCAATAAAAAATTATGATTTTTTGACCATTTTACCCTTTATTAACATTTTCTACTTACCCAATGACTGTATTATATAATTTATGACAAATTTCGATACATAGAGCCAAGACACTCCTCCCACCATAGAAAAGACCCCGTGGATCTCGTTGCTTAGGCAAACGTGTCCGCAAGGTGACCGAAATGGTCGAGTCTAACGGAGCGGATCTCTTAATACAGTATTTCGACGAAGAGCTTGAGAATGAAAGAGCTAATACATTAGGGATAATTGCTTTATCAATTGGCCGGAGCTCAACGATTATCGACAACAGTTTACAGGTTATTTTTTCTAACTTACGTGATCCATAAAATAAAAAAAAATTCAGAGAGGGGCTTCAGACTTGCGAGGAATGGTTTTGATCACCACCCGAACTATAACTAGTGAAAGACAACATTATTGCGTAAAGGCAGATCAGCATGTCAGCACTATCAGGTGATACAGTAATTAGAACAAGTACATTTAGTGAGAAAAGAACCTAGGAATATGTTTTTTTTTCATTTATTTTATCGAATAGCATATGGCAAGTTTCGAACTCAATTATTCTTATGATCCGATCATTTGTCGAACAGTTCTTCACTTAAAATGAGATCCAACACAATTAATGACCGTAATTCGGATCACCGTAACATCATTTCACAAACTCTCTTGTCTCGTAAACCGATGAGACAGTGTGTGTGGAACGAAAAGACGACGGCCAGCATTACGAACTCTATCTGAAATAGAATGTGATTCAGCCAACAATTCGAACATTTTGTTACTCGCTTCTCAGCACTGCCCAATAAGAATGTCTACATAAGTAATTTCCTTGAAAGTTTAAACACCAGCAAAGAGAGGTGAGAACAGCATTTGTATAAATCTATATTGCAAATAGACGAAACCAAGCGTTTGCTTATACGATTAAGGGACCTACGATTTAAGGAGAAATGTGTTGAAAATATCTGAGTATAGTGTTAGGAGTGAATGCTTACACTTAAAGGGGTGATCCGGGGAATGTTCAGTCACCCAAAATTAAATTGGGTTATCGTAGAGGCTATTCACCCGATCGTAAATAACTTTGCCCGAAGTTCCACAGATGCCTTTGAAACTATTTACATACTCGCATCCTAAGTGCACTGAAGCTATGTTACCACATTCAAGTAATTATCATAATGAAGAGTGCTCTTCACTCCCTCTCTGTTCCGGTCTGGTCCTCTCATTTTTTCACTTCGTTTTTCTACATTCGTTACTCGGTGGGCCGGTTTCTTATTCGCCTGCGAATTCGCTAGGATCCACTATGTATTAGGTTGGCGGGAAAGTCTTTGTCACTTTTTCAGAACGTTATTTCTTGGGCAAAGCAAAATCATGAGTTCAATTATACTTGTCCTCATTATTGACAATATGCGCCCAACGTAAGTACAATGTATGGATCCCCTCCCTTTAGAACCCGCCTGGGTGCGAATGAAATTATTGCTCGAGTTCAACCTCGAGACTTCCACGTGAATTGAAGGCCCTACCTCGAACGGCATGGGTCAGTTCTGCGAAAAGCCACTAATCGGAAGGGGCCAAGTCAGGAGAATACGGGCGGTAAGGGAGAACCATCCGTCCATATCCAGCCAGTTCCTGCTTGACTTGGTTAGAGACTTGGGGACGGGGTCATTTTGCGGATTATACACTTTCTTGTCATTCAGCATTGAACGATCGACTTCCAACTTCAAATTCTGTAGTTGTGTGATGTACTTGGGTCCGGTGATTAACATGCCCCGGGGAGTAGCTTCGAGTAGATCACGCCATCCACTCCCCACCACATTGACAGCTTGTTTTTTCTTGGGGTTCAGGTAAAGCTTGGAGACAGTCTCTCCTTCTCCAACCCGCTTGGTTCTCGCATGGTTGTTATCGTAGAGGACCCACTTCTCATTCCCCGTTATGAGCCGTTCCTGCCATCGATCCCCACCTCAGAGAATGAGGAGAATATTGGAATCATCGACTCGACGGTCATGGCTGGCTTGGATCAGATCATGGGATTTGAATCGACCGATTAGTTTCCTCATTCCAAGATATCCCAAGTCTTCTTTGACAGTGCGATGGTAGTCTCTAAGTGCAATAGTAATTTCACGGGCACTTTGACATGGGCTCGTTTAAGCAGCTTGCTAAAAAGTCTCAAAATGTAACTTACGCGGTATCCCAGATCGACCCCATTCATTGAGAGAAAAGTCATCGTCCTGGAGGATCTGGATCCAATTCCTGAAGGTGTTGTAGAGGGGGCATGTGTGTCATAAACATTCTTCAGTCGGGTCTCCGAATCCTTCATCGTGGTGTAGAATAGAGAGAGTTAAATCAAAACATGTCGGAAGTGTGTGGTATCGGGAACATAAATCGTTGATCTACTAGAGCTTGACTGAAGGAAAGGGAATGAGGAGTTGTTTACTATAAAGACCCATCACTGATTGTTATTCACTAGGAATACGGGAAAACCAAAGTGCATTTGTGGAGAGCAGTGTACAAACAAACCAGTGACAAAGACTTTCCCGCCAACCTAATACTTCAAAAAAAGCAAAACATGTACTTAAAAAAGCAAAAAAATGTTCCCAAATATCCTTAAAAATTAGAGTAATACGAAAGTGAATGCATTTATACGCGTCAAAAGCGAAAGTGGGAATGATATGAATGAATAATACACGGTGTAAAATGCCTGTGCCATGTAGGATCTGTCTGCATTTTTTTATTGAAGAAATAAATAACACGAATCTCCTGTAAGAATGAAGGAACTCAAGCGACAGAAAAAATTTTGGTCTCCGATTTCGATGTAATTGGCAAGACAGACCAGTGAGGGTGGGGAGAACGCCTATCAACTTCGTTTCTCAAAATTTGGATATTGTGACCTACCTCAATTTTTTTAAAAGACGCATATTGAACTGCTCTACAGTCCTATCAACTTTATTTGCATACGTACGTATCATCTTCACCTTTATATGCCCTAAAAACTGTTTTTTTATGTTTTTTTAACGTATGCAAATCGGTAAACTGAGACAACCTTTGGATAGCTCTCGAACAGATCTATAACAATGACTAAGGGGTAAAAAACGCTAAAGTTGATCGTTTAAGAGATACAGCGTAAAACATAATTCAATGTATCGAACCTTAATTTTTGCATGATACTCGATAATCTCAGTGCGATACATTGAATTGGGTTTTTAGGCTGTATCTCTAAAACGGTCAACTTCAGAGTTTTTTACCTCTTAGTCATTGTTATAGATCTGATCGAGAGCTATGCAAAAGTGGTCTCAGTTTACCAATTTGGGTAGTACCGCATTTTTGGATAGCTCTCGAATAGATGAAACATGCCTTGATGAGCATCTATCCTTCAACGTATGCAAATCGGTAAACTGAGACAACCTTTGGATAGCTCTCGAACAAATCTATAACAATGACTAAGGGGTAAAAAACGCTGAAGTTGACCGTTTTACAGATACAGCGTAAAAACAAAATTCAATGGATCGAACCGTAATTTTTGGATGATACTCGATAATCTCAGTGCGAACCATTGAATTGGGTTTTTACGCTGTATCTGTAAAACGGTCAACTTCAGCGTTTTTTACCCCTTAGTCATTGTTATAGATCTATTCGAGAGCTATCCAAAAATGGTCTCAGATTAGCGATTTGCATACGTTGAATGATAAATACGCATCAATACATGTTTCATTCAAAAATCGCACTATGGTCGGATTCTCCCTACTGAGTAGCGGTATGTGGTGCCCCGAGATATGACAAACGAACTACCTGGGTACCTCAATTCGACGATGGGGAATCCGAATCTGTAATAAAATTCGTACATATAAGAGAAAAATTTTGAAAGCGGCATAAAAAACAGTTTTTAGGGTATATGGAGGTGAAGATGCCATGTACGTATGCAAATAAAGTTGATAGTATTGTAGATTAGTTCAAAACGCGTCTTTTTAAAAAAATGAGCGCTGTAGGTCAAGGACTTTTTGAGATACAGCCCTTTGAAGAGGTAGGTCACAATATGCACATTTTGAGAAACGAGGTGGATAGGCGTTCTCCCCACCATCACTTTGGTCAGTCTTGCCAATTACATCGAAATCAGAGACCAAAAATGTTTTTTTTCTGTCGCATGAGTTTCTGCATTCTTACAGGAGATCCGTGATATACGCATCAAGACATGTTTCATTCAAAAATCGCACATTTTCGGATTCTCGCTACTGAGCAGCGACATGTGGAGGACAGAGTTATGCCCAATGAACTACCTGGATACCTCAAACCGACCATGGGGAATCCGAATCTGTAATAAAATTCGTACAGATAACAGAAAAATTGTGAGAGCTGCATCAAAAACAGTTTTTAGGGCATATCACGCCTCTCACCTAAGAATCAAACTGAATTGTTCATTTCTCGGATTAGGCAAAAAAGTGGTTTCTAATATTTTTTGAGGAATGAATAGGTCCTTCTCAATCCGAAAGACCCTAAGAGGCTCATTTGCATAAACTCATTGTGAAGGCTATGGCACCCGGTCAATGGTTTTGGTTCCGTCCTTTATCATAGTTTATCTCGGTTCAACTTCAACTTAGGCTAAAATGTTCGCCTGAGGGACTCCCACTCATTTCATCAGATTTATCGATCTGTTCAAACCAGAAGTCATAAAAGTGATCCAGAACAGAGCTACATTCAAAGAAAGTTTTCTCAAATACGGATGGAAAGACATCGACCAAACTTTATGAGTGGAAATCACTTGAGAAGAGCTTTAAAATGAGGTGCTTGCGGTTTCTGTGCGAGGAACCTCTGGTATATTTTATCCACTTTGAATTCCCAAGTTGATTTGAAGTTATTTTATTCGACGCAGACCGCGCGTTTTCACATGAGGTACACGAAATGAAAATACGATTTCAAATACAAATGTGTTTCTAAAATGATACAAATGATTTTTATCATTTCGCAGAAAATCGTTTTATTCCATTTTTGAAACATAGGTAAAATCGAAATAATTGTCTCATTTTTCGACGCACCTGAGAAAAAGAGCGGTCTGTGCCTAATAAAATCACTTCAAATCAACTTGGGAATTCAAAGTGGATAAAATATACCAGAGGTTTCTCGCACAGAAACCGCAAGCACCTCATTTTGAAGCTCTTCTCAAGTGCTTTCCACTGATAAAGTTTGATCGGTCTTTCCATCCGTAGTTGAGAAAACTTTCTTTGAATGTAGCTCTGTTCTGGATCACTTTTATGACTTCTGGTTTGAACAGATCGATAGATCTGATGAAATGAGTGGGAGTCCCTCAGGCGAACATTTTAGCCTAAGTTGAACTTGAACCGAGATAAATTATGATAAAGGCCGGAACCAAAACCAATGACCCGGTGCCAGGACATCCGGAATGACAATATGGAAATACCAAGTTGGCAGTGTGTTCAGGGATGACAAAGAAGTGTAAAAATGAAGAAAACTAAATCGGGGTAATTTGGCCTAATCCGGCGTTGAGCTCGATTCTTAGGTGAGAGGCGTGATATCGAGGTGAAGGTGCTACGTATGTATGCAAATAAATTGATAAATTGTAGAGCAGTTCAATACGCATCTTATCAAAAAAAATTGAACGCTATACGTCAAGGACTTTTTGAGATACACTCCTTTGAAGAAGTAGATCACATTATGCAACTTTTGTGGATAGGCGTTCTCCCCACCCTCAGTTTGGTCAGTCTCGCCTATTACATCGACATCGGAGACCAACAATTTTTTTCTTTCGCATTGTCGTCTCATTTTCCTACGATTTTACAGGGGATCCGTGATAATGTTTGTAATGATACGCTAAAGTAAGATGGACGATATATGATAGGTCATACCCTACCTCTGTGACAAGAACAAGAGGGAGTGAAGGGCAATCTTCAGAATTATAAGTGTGTGAAGATGGTAATATTACTTGAGAATATATATGATATGTCCTAATCAACTATTAAGTGGTTCCAGAGAAAATACATGATTTACCACGTTAACACGAGTGTTCTGAGAGATTGCATGAGCCCCGGCACCAGGAGCCCCGACTTTTAACAGTATCCACGAGATAATTATATCGAAGTATATTGGGGACGAGAAAACTTCCTACGTTGGCCGTTTTTTTCAGAACCGGATTTTAGGCATTTCCCGTTCCGCTCCCGGCTCTACCATATCACGCCTCTCATGAGAAAATCGAGCTGAGCATGGGAATGGTGAAATGAGTTCTAACCGGTTTTGGCCACCCTGAGGCATACCTGAGTGACCCCTGAAGTCTTATAGTACACTCTTCATTATGGAGATCCCTACGTAGGGTCGGATACCCGGCATCACTCACTTTGCGAGCTGTTTTCTTGGATACGATGCGCCAGAAAGTGAGTAAACGATTTTTATTTTTGATATAACTTTTGTTGTAGCTGATTTCGGAATTTGGATGTTGTGGTACTATATACCAAATCCATCGAGGAATACGGTGCGTGCATTGCGTCATCAATTGCATCTTCTCTGATTGCGTAGTGGGTTCTAGGCAAGCTAGAGACCTGTTCAAACAGTCAAAATGATCGGTATCGTCAGTAAAGTTCATCCTGCGAATATGAAAACAAAATCTCGTAATTTGCCCCAGGGCATGAAAAAATCACTTTTTTTGCAAGACCATTTTTTGGACATTCATAACTTTTCGGAAAATGTATTTAAGAGATCCGCTCCGTAAGACTCGACCATTTCGGTCACCTTGCGGACACGTTTGCCTAAGCAACGAGATCCACGGGGTCTTTTCTATGGTGGGAGGAGTGTCTTGGCTCTATCTCTTGAAATTTGTCATAAATTATATAATACAGTCATTGGGTAAGTAGAAAATGTTAATAAAGGGTAAAATGGTCAAAAAATCATAATTTTTTATTGATACAAAATTGAGTCAAAATTCAAAATGCATTTCACTCGTGGTGCCCAGAAGTTTATAAAAACGTATTTAGATCAACATCCGATCGATTCTCAATATTACTTTTTGAACTAAAATTTTACTTTTTGTTGCATATCTAGTCCATTTGGAACCGAATCCCTTAGCTTTTTCAATCCCGTTGTACTCTAAGCTAGACTGCTTCATTTACACGTTGCAGCGAGTCTCGGGAGATTTTCCATTTTTGGGAAATAATTTTCAAACTTTCCAAGTGCATCATCCAAAATATTTAAAAATTAATTTTCGCCAAAGTAATGAGAACTTTGATTAGCTTTTAACAATTTCAGATATTACTTACCTTGATATAATTTCTAGCACTAAAATATATCATAATTTCGCTCGTTTCAAAAATTCACTTCTCACAATTTCGAATCTGTCAATATTTGGACAGTATTGTATCGTTCAAGATAAGTCCAATCCCACCAGTTCTGCATAGAGATAGTAGAATACCCCGACCTGTTTAAGAAAATCACAATATGAGTTCCACCTGTCATGCCCAAAATTCGCATTGTTTGTTCAAATCAGTGACTAATCGAAATGTTGACTATTTTATTTTTTCGATTTCACAAAATCTATCACTCAAATCAGATAGTATTAATTTATAAACAATACATTATCACTGGATAAGTGATCCTAGCGTGAAAGTACAGTTGTTTTGCATGCTTTTAAAAATCGAAAAAAATCACGTTTTCCTATTTTTGTGGTTCCTTAACTAGCAGATCACGATTCCAATCCCTTAGCTTTTTCAATAATCGTATACACTGGGATATTCTACTTCACAATTTCATCACAGAAAATCTCTATAGGCTTTCCATTTGCGGGCAATATCTTTCGAAAATGCCCCTGCATCGTTTTTTGTTGAAGTACGTAATGAGGGCATGTTCGAAAGATATTGCCCACAAATGGAAAGCCTATAGAGATTTTCTGTAATGAAATTGTAAAGTAGGATATCCCAGTGTATATGAATATTCAAAAAGCTCAGGGATTGGAATCGTGATTTGCTAGTTAAGGCACAACAAAAATAGGAAAACGTGATTTTTTTTCGATTTTTAAAAGCATGCAAAACAGCTGTACTTTAACGCTAGGATCACTTATCCAGTGATAATGTATTGTTTATAAATTAATACTATCTGATTTGAGTGATAGATTTTGTGAAATCGAAAAAATAAAATGTCAACATTTCGATTAGCCACTGATTTGAACAAACAATGCGAATTTTGGGCATGACAGGTGGAACCCATATTGTGATTTTCTTAAACAGGTCGGGGTATTCTACTATATCTATGCAGAACTGGTGGGATTGGGCTCATCTTGAACGATAAAATACTGTCCAAATATTGACATATTCGAAGTTGTGAGAAGTGAATTTTTGAAACGAGCGAAATTGTGATATATTTTAGTGCTAGAAATTATATCAAGGTAAGTAATATCTGAAATTGTTAAAAGCTAATCAAAGTTCTCAATACTTTGGCGAAAATTAATTTTTAAATATTTTGGATGATGCACTTGGAAAGTGAAAATTATTTCCCGAAAATGGAAAATCTTACGAGACTCGCTGCAACGTGTATATGAAGCAACCTAGCTTAGAGTACAACGGGATTGAAAAAGCTAAGGGATTCGGTTCCAAATGGACTAGATATGCAGCAAAAAGTCAAATTTTAGTTCAAAAAGTAATATTTAGAATCGATCGGATGTTGATCTAAATACGTTTTTATAAACTTCTGGGCACCACGAGTGAAATGCATTTTGAATTTTGACTCAATTTTGTATCAATAAAAATTATGATTTTTTGGCCATTTTACCCTTTATTAACATTTTCTACTTACCCAATGACTGTATTATATAATTTATGACAAATTTCGAGACATAGAGCCAAGACACTCCTCCCACCATAGAAAAGACCCTGTGGATCTCGTTGCTTAGGCAAACGTGTCCGCGGGGTGCTCGATTCTTACGGAGCGGGTCTTAAAAATCTACTTTTTGCTTAGGCATGTTCGAAATGTATTAAAGATACGATTCCCAACTTTTTAGAGCGATTGGATACCATAGACGTTCAATATCAACGGAGATACGAGTAAAAAACAGACCGTCAAAGTCAATTTTTGATGTGATCTACCAGGACTGCTTTTGATCTAGGACCTATATTATTC
The DNA here is from genome assembly GCA_036245805.1 of Pristionchus mayeri. Classification (NCBI taxonomy): domain Eukaryota; kingdom Metazoa; phylum Nematoda; class Chromadorea; order Rhabditida; family Neodiplogasteridae; genus Pristionchus; species Pristionchus mayeri. The sequence goes on along the minus strand of BTRK01000003.1, from coordinate 41,920,775 downwards.
AGAGATCCCCTATAAAGGATCTATAGAAAATCTATTAGAAAATGGGGCGGTTGTCTTTTCGATGTGCAAAGGTTGTGAAAAAAACGCGATTCTACGATGAAACGCGTGATATCTATCAGAAGGGGTTATATTCTAATCATTTCATCAGTTTGTCTAACTATCTGCTGATCTATTCATCATAGCTCATTTGAGGGAAATAGCCCATATTGATGGAAGTTACAGCGGAAAAAGATCTATCATACGCGATGATGCATGCTACTTCAATAGCATGAGTTTCGATTGAGACACTGGTGAGTTTTTATTTGGATATTCAATACTGATACAAAAGATACAACAACAATTATGCGTAAATATATGCTAATCACGTTTCATTTATTCTTGTTTCTCTCACATACAAGAGAACACATTTCCGTGCCTGTATTTTATAGTCTCCTTTCCACAGATTACGCATGATAAGACGCAGTCAATGCTCTCCACTCTCACAAATGCTCGTGATAAGAGCCACTCACTAGTTCATCACTATTTCTGTGCTCACTCATTGGTTATGTATGTTGAATTTCAGTTTCCGTACAGTCAGACCAACGGAGCATAAACATTTCCCACCAGCAATGATTAATTACGAGGTTATTTTTCAAAATTGATTTATCTTTACAATGGCGGTTCAGGATTTTTTCGAAACAAAGGCCAACAAATTAAGAGACCCGCTCCGTAAGAATCGAGCACCCCGCGGACACGTTTGCCTAAGCAACGAGATCCACGGGGTCTTTTCTATGGTGGGAGGAGTGTCTTGGCTCTATGTCTCGAAATTTGTCATAAATTATATAATACAGTCATTGGGTAAGTAGAAAATGTAAATAAAGGCTAAAATGGTCAAAAAATCATAATTTTTTATTGATACAAAATTGAGTCAAAAGTCAAAATGCATTTCACTCGTGGTGCCCAGAAGTTTATAAAAACGTATTTAGATCAACATCCGATCGATTCTAAATATTACTTTTTGAACTAAAATTTGACTTTTTGCTGCATATCTAGTCCATTTGGAACCGAATCCCTTAGCTTTTTCAATCCCGTTGTACTCTAAGCTAGGTTGCTTCATATACACGTTGCAGCGAGTCTCGGGAGAATTTCCATCTTCGGGAAATAATTTTCAAACTTTCCAAGTGCATCATCCAAAATATTTAAAAATTAATTTTCGCCAAAGTAATGAGAACTTTGATTAGCTTTGAACAATTTCAGATATTACTTACCTTGAGATAATTTCTAGCACTAAAATATATCATAATTTCGCTCGTTTCAAAAATTCACTTCTCACAATTTCGAATCTGTCAATATTTGGACAGTATTGTATCGTTCAAGATAAGTCCAATCCCACCAGTTATGCATAGAGATAGTAGAATACCCCGACCTGTTCAAGAAAATCACAATATGGGCTCTACCTGTCATGCCCAAAATTCGCATTGTTCGTTCAAATCAGTGGCTAATCGAAATGTTGACTATTTTATTTTTTTCGATTTCACAAAATCTATCACTCAAATCAGATAGTATTAATTTATAAACATTATCACTGGATAAGTGATCCTAGCGTGAAAGTACAGCTGTTTTGCATGCTTTTAAAAATCGAAAAAAATCACGTTTTCCTATTTTTGTGGTGCCTTAACTAGCAAATCACGATTCCAATCCCTTAGCTTTTTGAATATTCATATACACTGGGATATCCTACTTTACAATTTCATTACAGAAAATCTCTATAGGCTTTCCATTTGCGGGCAATATCTTTCGAACATGCCCTCATAGCGTACTTCAACAAAAAACGATGCAGGGGCATTTTCGAAAGATATTGCCCTCAAATGGAAAGCCTATAGAGATTTTCTGTAATGAAATTGTGAAGTAGAATATCCCAGAGTATACGATTATTGAAAAAGCTAAGGGATTGGAATCGTGATCTGCTAGTTAAGGAACCACAAAAATAGGAAAACGTGATTTTTTTCGATATTTAAAAGCATGCAAAACAGCTGTACTTTCACGCTAGGATCACTTATCCAGTGATCATGTATTGTTTATAAATTAATACTATCTGATTTGAGTGATAGATTTTGTGAAATCGAAAAAATAAAATAGTCAACATTTCGATTAGTCACTGATTTGAACAAACAATGCGAATTTTGGGCATGACAGGTGGAACTCATATTGTGATTTTCTTAAACAGGTCGGGGTATTCTACTATCTCTATGCAGAACTGGTGGGATTGGACTTATCTTGAACGATACAATACTGTCCAAATATTGACAGATTCGAAATTGTGAGAAGTGAATTTTTGAAACGAGCGAAATTATGATATATTTTAGTGCTAGAAATTATATCAAGGTAAGTAATATCTGAAATTGTTAAAAGCTAATCAAAGTTCTCATTACTTTGGCGAGTAATATTGAGAATCGATCGGATGTTGATCTAAATACGTTTTTATAAACTTCTGGGCACCACGAGTGAAATGCATTTTGACTTTAGACTCAATTTTGTATCAATAAAAAATTATGATTTTTTGACCATTTTACCCTTTATTAACATTTTCTACTTACCCAATGACTGTATTATATAATTTATGACAAATTTCGATACATAGAGCCAAGACACTCCTCCCACCATAGAAAAGACCCCGTGGATCTCGTTGCTTAGGCAAACGTGTCCGCAAGGTGACCGAAATGGTCGAGTCTAACGGAGCGGATCTCTTAATACAGTATTTCGACGAAGAGCTTGAGAATGAAAGAGCTAATACATTAGGGATAATTGCTTTATCAATTGGCCGGAGCTCAACGATTATCGACAACAGTTTACAGGTTATTTTTTCTAACTTACGTGATCCATAAAATAAAAAAAAATTCAGAGAGGGGCTTCAGACTTGCGAGGAATGGTTTTGATCACCACCCGAACTATAACTAGTGAAAGACAACATTATTGCGTAAAGGCAGATCAGCATGTCAGCACTATCAGGTGATACAGTAATTAGAACAAGTACATTTAGTGAGAAAAGAACCTAGGAATATGTTTTTTTTTTCATTTATTTTATCGAATAGCATATGGCAAGTTTCGAACTCAATTATTCTTATGATCCGATCATTTGTCGAACAGTTCTTCACTTAAAATGAGATCCAACACAATTAATGACCGTAATTCGGATCACCGTAACATCATTTCACAAACTCTCTTGTCTCGTAAACCGATGAGACAGTGTGTGTGGAACGAAAAGACGACGGCCAGCATTACGAACTCTATCTGAAATAGAATGTGATTCAGCCAACAATTCGAACATTTTGTTACTCGCTTCTCAGCACTGCCCAATAAGAATGTCTACATAAGTAATTTCCTTGAAAGTTTAAACACCAGCAAAGAGAGGTGAGAACAGCATTTGTATAAATCTATATTGCAAATAGACGAAACCAAGCGTTTGCTTATACGATTAAGGGACCTACGATTTAAGGAGAAATGTGTTGAAAATATCTGAGTATAGTGTTAGGAGTGAATGCTTACACTTAAAGGGGTGATCCGGGGAATGTTCAGTCACCCAAAATTAAATTGGGTTATCGTAGAGGCTATTCACCCGATCGTAAATAACTTTGCCCGAAGTTCCACAGATGCCTTTGAAACTATTTACATACTCGCATCCTAAGTGCACTGAAGCTATGTTACCACATTCAAGTAATTATCATAATGAAGAGTGCTCTTCACTCCCTCTCTGTTCCGGTCTGGTCCTCTCATTTTTTCACTTCGTTTTTCTACATTCGTTACTCGGTGGGCCGGTTTCTTATTCGCCTGCGAATTCGCTAGGATCCACTATGTATTAGGTTGGCGGGAAAGTCTTTGTCACTTTTTCAGAACGTTATTTCTTGGGCAAAGCAAAATCATGAGTTCAATTATACTTGTCCTCATTATTGACAATATGCGCCCAACGTAAGTACAATGTATGGATCCCCTCCCTTTAGAACCCGCCTGGGTGCGAATGAAATTATTGCTCGAGTTCAACCTCGAGACTTCCACGTGAATTGAAGGCCCTACCTCGAACGGCATGGGTCAGTTCTGCGAAAAGCCACTAATCGGAAGGGGCCAAGTCAGGAGAATACGGGCGGTAAGGGAGAACCATCCGTCCATATCCAGCCAGTTCCTGCTTGACTTGGTTAGAGACTTGGGGACGGGGTCATTTTGCGGATTATACACTTTCTTGTCATTCAGCATTGAACGATCGACTTCCAACTTCAAATTCTGTAGTTGTGTGATGTACTTGGGTCCGGTGATTAACATGCCCCGGGGAGTAGCTTCGAGTAGATCACGCCATCCACTCCCCACCACATTGACAGCTTGTTTTTTCTTGGGGTTCAGGTAAAGCTTGGAGACAGTCTCTCCTTCTCCAACCCGCTTGGTTCTCGCATGGTTGTTATCGTAGAGGACCCACTTCTCATTCCCCGTTATGAGCCGTTCCTGCCATCGATCCCCACCTCAGAGAATGAGGAGAATATTGGAATCATCGACTCGACGGTCATGGCTGGCTTGGATCAGATCATGGGATTTGAATCGACCGATTAGTTTCCTCATTCCAAGATATCCCAAGTCTTCTTTGACAGTGCGATGGTAGTCTCTAAGTGCAATAGTAATTTCACGGGCACTTTGACATGGGCTCGTTTAAGCAGCTTGCTAAAAAGTCTCAAAATGTAACTTACGCGGTATCCCAGATCGACCCCATTCATTGAGAGAAAAGTCATCGTCCTGGAGGATCTGGATCCAATTCCTGAAGGTGTTGTAGAGGGGGCATGTGTGTCATAAACATTCTTCAGTCGGGTCTCCGAATCCTTCATCGTGGTGTAGAATAGAGAGAGTTAAATCAAAACATGTCGGAAGTGTGTGGTATCGGGAACATAAATCGTTGATCTACTAGAGCTTGACTGAAGGAAAGGGAATGAGGAGTTGTTTACTATAAAGACCCATCACTGATTGTTATTCACTAGGAATACGGGAAAACCAAAGTGCATTTGTGGAGAGCAGTGTACAAACAAACCAGTGACAAAGACTTTCCCGCCAACCTAATACTTCAAAAAAAGCAAAACATGTACTTAAAAAAGCAAAAAAATGTTCCCAAATATCCTTAAAAATTAGAGTAATACGAAAGTGAATGCATTTATACGCGTCAAAAGCGAAAGTGGGAATGATATGAATGAATAATACACGGTGTAAAATGCCTGAGCCATGTAGGATCTGTCTGCATTTTTTTATTGAAGAAATAAATAACACGAATCTCCTGTAAGAATGAAGGAACTCAAGCGACAGAAAAAATTTTGGTCTCCGATTTCGATGTAATTGGCAAGACAGACCAGTGAGGGTGGGGAGAACGCCTATCAACTTCGTTTCTCAAAATTTGGATATTGTGACCTACCTCAATTTTTTTAAAAGACGCATATTGAACTGCTCTACAGTCCTATCAACTTTATTTGCATACGTACGTATCATCTTCACCTTTATATGCCCTAAAAACTGTTTTTTTATGTTTTTTTAACGTATGCAAATCGGTAAACTGAGACAACCTTTGGATAGCTCTCGAACAGATCTATAACAATGACTAAGGGGTAAAAAACGCTAAAGTTGATCGTTTAAGAGATACAGCGTAAAACATAATTCAATGTATCGAACCTTAATTTTTGCATGATACTCGATAATCTCAGTGCGATACATTGAATTGGGTTTTTAGGCTGTATCTCTAAAACGGTCAACTTCAGAGTTTTTTACCTCTTAGTCATTGTTATAGATCTGATCGAGAGCTATGCAAAAGTGGTCTCAGTTTACCAATTTGGGTAGTACCGCATTTTTGGATAGCTCTCGAATAGATGAAACATGCCTTGATGAGCATCTATCCTTCAACGTATGCAAATCGGTAAACTGAGACAACCTTTGGATAGCTCTCGAACAAATCTATAACAATGACTAAGGGGTAAAAAACGCTGAAGTTGACCGTTTTACAGATACAGCGTAAAAACAAAATTCAATGGATCGAACCGTAATTTTTGGATGATACTCGATAATCTCAGTGCGAACCATTGAATTGGGTTTTTACGCTGTATCTGTAAAACGGTCAACTTCAGCGTTTTTTACCCCTTAGTCATTGTTATAGATCTATTCGAGAGCTATCCAAAAATGGTCTCAGATTAGCGATTTGCATACGTTGAATGATAAATACGCATCAATACATGTTTCATTCAAAAATCGCACTATGGTCGGATTCTCCCTACTGAGTAGCGGTATGTGGTGCCCCGAGATATGACAAACGAACTACCTGGGTACCTCAATTCGACGATGGGGAATCCGAATCTGTAATAAAATTCGTACATATAAGAGAAAAATTTTGAAAGCGGCATAAAAAACAGTTTTTAGGGTATATGGAGGTGAAGATGCCATGTACGTATGCAAATAAAGTTGATAGTATTGTAGATTAGTTCAAAACGCGTCTTTTTAAAAAAATGAGCGCTGTAGGTCAAGGACTTTTTGAGATACAGCCCTTTGAAGAGGTAGGTCACAATATGCACATTTTGAGAAACGAGGTGGATAGGCGTTCTCCCCACCATCACTTTGGTCAGTCTTGCCAATTACATCGAAATCAGAGACCAAAAATGTTTTTTTTCTGTCGCATGAGTTTCTGCATTCTTACAGGAGATCCGTGATATACGCATCAAGACATGTTTCATTCAAAAATCGCACATTTTCGGATTCTCGCTACTGAGCAGCGACATGTGGAGGACAGAGTTATGCCCAATGAACTACCTGGATACCTCAAACCGACCATGGGGAATCCGAATCTGTAATAAAATTCGTACAGATAACAGAAAAATTGTGAGAGCTGCATCAAAAACAGTTTTTAGGGCATATCACGCCTCTCACCTAAGAATCAAACTGAATTGTTCATTTCTCGGATTAGGCAAAAAAGTGGTTTCTAATATTTTTTGAGGAATGAATAGGTCCTTCTCAATCCGAAAGACCCTAAGAGGCTCATTTGCATAAACTCATTGTGAAGGCTATGGCACCCGGTCAATGGTTTTGGTTCCGTCCTTTATCATAGTTTATCTCGGTTCAACTTCAACTTAGGCTAAAATGTTCGCCTGAGGGACTCCCACTCATTTCATCAGATTTATCGATCTGTTCAAACCAGAAGTCATAAAAGTGATCCAGAACAGATCTACATTCAAAGAAAGTTTTCTCAAATACGGATGGAAAGACATCGACCAAACTTTATGAGTGGAAATCACTTGAGAAGAGCTTTAAAATGAGGTGCTTGCGGTTTCTGTGCGAGGAACCTCTGGTATATTTTATCCACTTTGAATTCCCAAGTTGATTTGAAGTTATTTTATTCGACGCAGACCGCGCGTTTTCACATGAGGTACACGAAATGAAAATACGATTTCAAATACAAATGTGTTTCTAAAATGATACAAATGATTTTTATCATTTCGCAGAAAATCGTTTTATTCCATTTTTGAAACATAGGTAAAATCGAAATAATTGTCTCATTTTTCGACGCACCTGAGAAAAAGAGCGGTCTGTGCCTAATAAAATCACTTCAAATCAACTTGGGAATTCAAAGTGGATAAAATATACCAGAGGTTTCTCGCACAGAAACCGCAAGCACCTCATTTTGAAGCTCTTCTCAAGTGCTTTCCACTGATAAAGTTTGATCGGTCTTTCCATCCGTAGTTGAGAAAACTTTCTTTGAATGTAGCTCTGTTCTGGATCACTTTTATGACTTCTGGTTTGAACAGATCGATAGATCTGATGAAATGAGTGGGAGTCCCTCAGGCGAACATTTTAGCCTAAGTTGAACTTGAACCGAGATAAACTATGATAAAGGCCGGAACCAAAACCAATGACCCGGTGCCAAGACATCCGGAATGACAATATGGAAATACCAAGTTGGCAGTGTGTTCAGGGATGACAAAGAAGTGTAAAAATGAAGAAAACTAAATCGGGGTAATTTGGCCTAATCCGGCGTTGAGCTCGATTCTTAGGTGAGAGGCGTGATATCGAGGTGAAGGTGCTACGTATGTATGCAAATAAATTGTAGAGCAGTTCAATACGCATCTTATCAAAAAAAATTGAACGCTATACGTCAAGGACTTTTTGAGATACACTCCTTTGAAGAAGTAGATCACATTATGCAACTTTTGTGGATAGGCGTTCTCCCCACCCTCAGTTTGGTCAGTCTCGCCTATTACATCGACATCGGAGACCAACAATTTTTTTCTTTCGCATTGTCGTCTCATTTTCCTACGATTTTACAGGGGATCCGTGATAATGTTTGTAATGATACGCTAAAGTAAGATGGACGATATATGATAGGTCATACCCTACCTCTGTGACAAGAACAAGAGGGAGTGAAGGGCAATCTTCAGAATTATAAGTGTGTGAAGATGGTAATATTACTTGAGAATATATATGATATGTCCTAATCAACTATTAAGTGGTTCCAGAGAAAATACATGATTTACCACGTTAACACGAGTGTTCTGAGAGATTGCATGAGCCCCGGCACCAGGAGCCCCGACTTTTAACAGTATCCACGAGATAATTATATCGAAGTATATTGGGGACGAGAAAACTTCCTACGTTGGCCGTTTTTTTCAGAACCGGATTTTAGGCATTTCCCGTTCCGCTCCCGGCTCTACCATATCACGCCTCTCATGAGAAAATCGAGCTGAGCATGGGAATGGTGAAATGAGTTCTAACCGGTTTTGGCCACCCTGAGGCATACCTGAGTGACCCCTGAAGTCTTATAGTACACTCTTCATTATGGAGATCCCTACGTAGGGTCGGATACCCGGCATCACTCACTTTGCGAGCTGTTTTCTTGGATACGATGCGCCAGAAAGTGAGTAAACGATTTTTATTTTTGATATAACTTTTGTTGTAGCTGATTTCGGAATTTGGATGTTGTGGTACTATATACCAAATCCATCGAGGAATACGGTGCGTGCATTGCGTCATCAATTGCATCTTCTCTGATTGCGTAGTGGGTTCTAGGCAAGCTAGAGACCTGTTCAAACAGTCAAAATGATCGGTATCGTCAGTAAAGTTCATCCTGCGAATATGAAAACAAAATCTCGTAATTTGCCCCAGGGCATGAAAAAATCACTTTTTTTGCAAGACCATTTTTTGGACATTCATAACTTTTCGGAAAATGTATTTAAGAGATCCGCTCCGTAAGACTCGACCATTTCGGTCACCTTGCGGACACGTTTGCCTAAGCAACGAGATCCACGGGGTCTTTTCTATGGTGGGAGGAGTGTCTTGGCTCTATCTCTTGAAATTTGTCATAAATTATATAATACAGTCATTGGGTAAGTAGAAAATGTTAATAAAGGGTAAAATGGTCAAAAAATCATAATTTTTTATTGATACAAAATTGAGTCAAAATTCAAAATGCATTTCACTCGTGGTGCCCAGAAGTTTATAAAAACGTATTTAGATCAACATCCGATCGATTCTCAATATTACTTTTTGAACTAAAATTTTACTTTTTGTTGCATATCTAGTCCATTTGGAACCGAATCCCTTAGCTTTTTCAATCCCGTTGTACTCTAAGCTAGACTGCTTCATTTACACGTTGCAGCGAGTCTCGGGAGATTTTCCATTTTTGGGAAATAATTTTCAAACTTTCCAAGTGCATCATCCAAAATATTTAAAAATTAATTTTCGCCAAAGTAATGAGAACTTTGATTAGCTTTTAACAATTTCAGATATTACTTACCTTGATATAATTTCTAGCACTAAAATATATCATAATTTCGCTCGTTTCAAAAATTCACTTCTCACAATTTCGAATCTGTCAATATTTGGACAGTATTGTATCGTTCAAGATAAGTCCAATCCCACCAGTTCTGCATAGAGATAGTAGAATACCCCGACCTGTTTAAGAAAATCACAATATGAGTTCCACCTGTCATGCCCAAAATTCGCATTGTTTGTTCAAATCAGTGACTAATCGAAATGTTGACTATTTTATTTTTTCGATTTCACAAAATCTATCACTCAAATCAGATAGTATTAATTTATAAACAATACATTATCACTGGATAAGTGATCCTAGCGTGAAAGTACAGTTGTTTTGCATGCTTTTAAAAATCGAAAAAAATCACGTTTTCCTATTTTTGTGGTTCCTTAACTAGCAGATCACGATTCCAATCCCTTAGCTTTTTCAATAATCGTATACACTGGGATATTCTACTTCACAATTTCATCACAGAAAATCTCTATAGGCTTTCCATTTGCGGGCAATATCTTTCGAAAATGCCCCTGCATCGTTTTTTGTTGAAGTACGTAATGAGGGCATGTTCGAAAGATATTGCCCACAAATGGAAAGCCTATAGAGATTTTCTGTAATGAAATTGTAAAGTAGGATATCCCAGTGTATATGAATATTCAAAAAGCTCAGGGATTGGAATCGTGATTTGCTAGTTAAGGCACAACAAAAATAGGAAAACGTGATTTTTTTCGATATTTAAAAGCATGCAAAACAGCTGTACTTTCACGCTAGGATCACTTATCCAGTGATCATGTATTGTTTATAAATTAATACTATCTGATTTGAGTGATAGATTTTATGAAATCGAAAAAAATAAAATAGTCAACATTTCGATTAGCCACTGATTTGAACGAACAATGCGAATTTTGGGCATGACAGGTAGAGCCCATATTGTGATTTTCTTAAACAGGTCGGGGTATTCTACTATCTCTATGCAGAACTGGTGGGATTGGACTTATCTTGAACGATACAATACTGTCCAAATATTGACAGATTCGAAATTGTGAGAAGTGAATTTTTGAAACGAGCGAAATTATGATATATTTTAGTGCTAGAAATTATATCAAGGTAAGTAATATCTGAAATTGTTAAAAGCTAATCAAAGTTCTCATTACTTTGGCGAGTAATATTGAGAATCGATCGGATGTTGATCTAAATACGTTTTTATAAACTTCTGGGCACCACGAGTGAAATGCATTTTGACTTTAGACTCAATTTTGTATCAATAAAAAATTATGATTTTTTGACCATTTTACCCTTTATTAACATTTTCTACTTACCCAATGACTGTATTATATAATTTATGACAAATTTCGATACATAGAGCCAAGACACTCCTCCCACCATAGAAAAGACCCCGTGGATCTCGTTGCTTAGGCAAACGTGTCCGCAAGGTGACCGAAATGGTCGAGTCTAACGGAGCGGATCTCTTAATACAGTATTTCGACGAAGAGCTTGAGAATGAAAGAGCTAATACATTAGGGATAATTGCTTTATCAATTGGCCGGAGCTCAACGATTATCGACAACAGTTTACAGGTTATTTTTTCTAACTTACGTGATCCATAAAATAAAAAAAAATTCAGAGAGGGGCTTCAGACTTGCGAGGAATGGTTTTGATCACCACCCGAACTATAACTAGTGAAAGACAACATTATTGCGTAAAGGCAGATCAGCATGTCAGCACTATCAGGTGATACAGTAATTAGAACAAGTACATTTAGTGAGAAAAGAACCTAGGAATATGTTTTTTTTTTCATTTATTTTATCGAATAGCATATGGCAAGTTTCGAACTCAATTATTCTTATGATCCGATCATTTGTCGAACAGTTCTTCACTTAAAATGAGATCCAACACAATTAATGACCGTAATTCGGATCACCGTAACATCATTTCACAAACTCTCTTGTCTCGTAAACCGATGAGACAGTGTGTGTGGAACGAAAAGACGACGGCCAGCATTACGAACTCTATCTGAAATAGAATGTGATTCAGCCAACAATTCGAACATTTTGTTACTCGCTTCTCAGCACTGCCCAATAAGAATGTCTACATAAGTAATTTCCTTGAAAGTTTAAACACCAGCAAAGAGAGGTGAGAACAGCATTTGTATAAATCTATATTGCAAATAGACGAAACCAAGCGTTTGCTTATACGATTAAGGGACCTACGATTTAAGGAGAAATGTGTTGAAAATATCTGAGTATAGTGTTAGGAGTGAATGATTACACTTAAAGGGGTGATCCGGGGAATGTTCAGTCACCCAAAATTAAATTGGGTTATCGTAGAGGCTATTCACCCGATTGTAAATAACTTTGCCCGAAGTTCCACAGATGCCTTTGAAACTATTTACATACTCGCATCCTAAGTGCACTGAAGCTATGTTACCACATTCAAGTAATTATCATAATGAAGAGTGCTCTTCACTCCCTCTCTGTTCCGGTCTGGTCCTCTCATTTTTTCACTTCGTTTTTCTACATTCGTTACTCGGTGGGCCGGTTTCTTATTCGCCTGCGAATTTGCTAGGATCCACTATGTATTAGGTTGGCGGGAAAGTCTTTGTCACTTTTTCAGAACGTTATTTCTTGGGCAAAGCAAAATCATGAGTTCAATTATACTTGTCCTCATTATTGACAATATGCGCCCAACGTAAGTACAATGTATGGATCCCCTCCCTTTAGAACCCGCCTGGGTGCGAATGAAATTATTGCTCGAGTTCAACCTCGAGACTTCCACGTGAATTGAAGGCCCTACCTCGAACGGCATGGGTCAGTTCTGCGAAAAGCCACTAATCGGAAGGGGCCAAGTCAGGAGAATACGGGCGGTAAGGGAGAACCATCCGTCCATATCCAGCCAGTTCCTGCTTGACTTGGTTAGAGACTTGGGGACGGGGTCATTTTGCGGATTATACACTTTCTTGTAATTCAGCATTGAACGATCGACTTCCAACTTCAAATTCTGTAGTTGTGTGATGTACTTGGGTCCGGTGATTAACATGCCCCGGGGAGTAGCTTCGAGTAGATCACGCCATCCACTCCCCACCACATTGACAGCTTGTTTTTTCTTGGGGTTCAGGTAAAGCTTGGAGACAGTCTCTCCTTCTCCAACCCGCTTGGTTCTCGCATGGTTGTTATCGTAGAGGACCCACTTCTCATTCCCCGTTATGAGCCGTTCCTGCCATCGATCCCCACCTCAGAGAATGAGGAGAATATTGGAATCATCGACTCGACGGTCATGGCTGGCTTGGATCAGATCATGGGATTTGAATCGACCGATTAGTTTCCTCATTCCAAGATATCCCAAGTCTTCTTTGACAGTGCGATGGTAGTCTCTAAGTGCAATAGTAATTTCACGGGCACTTTGACATGGGCTCGTTTAAGCAGCTTGCTAAAAAGTCTCAAAATGTAACTTACGCGGTATCCCAGATCGACCCCATTCATTGAGAGAAAAGTCATCGTCCTGGAGGATCTGGATCCAATTCCTGAAGGTGTTGTAGAGGGGGCATGTGTGTCATAAACATTCTTCAGTCGGGTCTCCGAATCCTTCATCGTGGTGTAGAATAGAGAGAGTTAAATCAAAACATGTCGGAAGTGTGTGGTATCGGGAACATAAATCGTTGATCTACTAGAGCTTGACTGAAGGAAAGGGAATGAGGAGTTGTTTACTATAAAGACCCATCACTGATTGTTATTCACTAGGAATACGGGAAAACCAAAGTGCATTTGTGGAGAGCAGTGTACAAACAAACCAGTGACAAAGACTTTCCCGCCAACCTAATACTTCAAAAAAAGCAAAACATGTACTTAAAAAAGCAAAAAAATGTTCCCAAATATCCTTAAAAATTAGAGTAATACGAAAGTGAATGCATTTATACGCGTCAAAAGCGAAAGTGGGAATGATATGAATGAATAATACACGGTGTAAAATGCCTGTGCCATGTAGGATCTGTCTGCATTTTTTTATTGAAGAAATAAATAACACGAATCTCCTGTAAGAATGAAGGAACTCAAGCGACAGAAAAAATTTTGGTCTCCGATTTCGATGTAATTGGCAAGACAGACCAGTGAGGGTGGGGAGAACGCCTATCAACTTCGTTTCTCAAAATTTGGATATTGTGACCTACCTCAATTTTTTTAAAAGACGCATATTGAACTGCTCTACAGTCCTATCAACTTTATTTGCATACGTACGTATCATCTTCACCTTTATATGCCCTAAAAACTGTTTTTTTATGTTTTTTTAACGTATGCAAATCGGTAAACTGAGACAACCTTTGGATAGCTCTCGAACAGATCTATAACAATGACTAAGGGGTAAAAAACGCTAAAGTTGATCGTTTAAGAGATACAGCGTAAAACATAATTCAATGTATCGAACCTTAATTTTTGCATGATACTCGATAATCTCAGTGCGATACATTGAATTGGGTTTTTAGGCTGTATCTCTAAAACGGTCAACTTCAGAGTTTTTTACCTCTTAGTCATTGTTATAGATCTGATCGAGAGCTATGCAAAAGTGGTCTCAGTTTACCAATTTGGGTAGTACCGCATTTTTGGATAGCTCTCGAATAGATGAAACATGCCTTGATGAGCATCTATCCTTCAACGTATGCAAATCGGTAAACTGAGACAACCTTTGGATAGCTCTCGAACAAATCTATAACAATGACTAAGGGGTAAAAAACGCTGAAGTTGACCGTTTTACAGATACAGCGTAAAAACAAAATTCAATGGATCGAACCGTAATTTTTGGATGATACTCGATAATCTCAGTGCGAACCATTGAATTGGGTTTTTACGCTGTATCTGTAAAACGGTCAACTTCAGCGTTTTTTACCCCTTAGTCATTGTTATAGATCTATTCGAGAGCTATCCAAAAATGGTCTCAGATTAGCGATTTGCATACGTTGAATGATAAATACGCATCAATACATGTTTCATTCAAAAATCGCACTATGGTCGGATTCTCCCTACTGAGTAGCGGTATGTGGTGCCCCGAGATATGACAAACGAACTACCTGGGTACCTCAATTCGACCATGGGGAATCCGAATCTGTAATAAAATTCGTACATATAAGAGAAAAATTTTGAAAGCGGCATAAAAAACAGTTTTTAGGGTATATGGAGGTGAAGATGCCATGTACGTATGCAAATAAAGTTGATAGTATTGTAGATTAGTTCAAAACGCGTCTTTTTAAAAAAATGAGCGCTGTAGGTCAAGGACTTTTTGAGATACAGCCCTTTGAAGAGGTAGGTCACAATATGCACATTTTGAGAAACGAGGTGGATAGGCGTTCTCCCCACCATCACTTTGGTCAGTCTTGCCAATTACATCGAAATCAGAGACCAAAAATGTTTTTTTTCTGTCGCATGAGTTTCTGCATTCTTACAGGAGATCCGTGATATACGCATCAAGACATGTTTCATTCAAAAATCGCACATTTTCGGATTCTCGCTACTGAGCAGCGACATGTGGAGGACAGAGTTATGCCCAATGAACTACCTGGATACCTCAAACCGACCATGGGGAATCCGAATCTGTAATAAAATTCGTACAGATAACAGAAAAATTGTGAGAGCTGCATCAAAAACAGTTTTTAGGGCATATCACGCCTCTCACCTAAGAATCAAACTGAATTGTTCATTTCTCGGATTAGGCAAAAAAGTGGTTTCTAATATTTTTTGAGGAATGAATAGGTCCTTCTCAATCCGAAAGACCCTAAGAGGCTCATTTGCATAAACTCATTGTGAAGGCTATGGCACCCGGTCAATGGTTTTGGTTCAAAATGAGGTGCTTGCGGTTTCTGTGCGAGAAACCTCTGGTATATTTTATCCACTTTGAATTCCCAAGTTGATTTGAAGTTATTTTATTCGACGCAGACCGCGCGTTTTCACATGAGGTACACGAAATGAAAATACGATTTCAAATACAAATGTGTTTCTAAAATGATACAAATGATTTTTATCATTTCGCAGAAAATCGTTTTATTCCATTTTTGAAACATAGGTAAAATCGAAATAATTGTCTCATTTTTCGACGCACCTGAGAAAAAGAGCGGTCTGTGCCTAATAAAATCACTTCAAATCAACTTGGGAATTCAAAGTGGATAAAATATACCAGAGGTTTCTCGCACAGAAACCGCAAGCACCTCATTTTGAAGCTCTTCTCAAGTGCTTTCCACTGATAAAGTTTGATCGGTCTTTCCATCCGTAGTTGAGAAAACTTTCTTTGAATGTAGCTCTGTTCTGGATCACTTTTATGACTTCTGGTTTGAACAGATCGATAGATCTGATGAAATGAGTGGGAGTCCCTCAGGCGAACATTTTAGCCTAAGTTGAACTTGAACCGAGATAAACTATGATAAAGGCCGGAACCAAAACCAATGACCCGGTGCCAAGACATCCGGAATGACAATATGGAAATACCAAGTTGGCAGTGTGTTCAGGGATGACAAAGAAGTGTAAAAATGAAGAAAACTAAATCGGGGTAATTTGGCCTAATCCGGCGTTGAGCTCGATTCTTAGGTGAGAGGCGTGATATCGAGGTGAAGGTGCTACGTATGTATGCAAATAAATTGTAGAGCAGTTCAATACGCATCTTATCAAAAAAAATTGAACGCTATACGTCAAGGACTTTTTGAGATACACTCCTTTGAAGAAGTAGATCACATTATGCAACTTTTGTGGATAGGCGTTCTCCCCACCCTCAGTTTGGTCAGTCTCGCCTATTACATCGACATCGGAGACCAACAATTTTTTTCTTTCGCATTGTCGTCTCATTTTCCTACGATTTTACAGGGGATCCGTGATAATGTTTGTAATGATACGCTAAAGTAAGATGGACGATATATGATAGGTCATACCCTACCTCTGTGACAAGAACAAGAGGGAGTGAAGGGCAATCTTCAGAATTATAAGTGTGTGAAGATGGTAATATTACTTGAGAATATATATGATATGTCCTAATCAACTATTAAGTGGTTCCAGAGAAAATACATGATTTACCACGTTAACACGAGTGTTCTGAGAGATTGCATGAGCCCCGGCACCAGGAGCCCCGACTTTTAACAGTATCCACGAGATAATTATATCGAAGTATATTGGGGACGAGAAAACTTCCTACGTTGGCCGTTTTTTTCAGAACCGGATTTTAGGCATTTCCCGTTCCGCTCCCGGCTCTACCATATCACGCCTCTCATGAGAAAATCGAGCTGAGCATGGGAATGGTGAAATGAGTTCTAACCGGTTTTGGCCACCCTGAGGCATACCTGAGTGACCCCTGAAGTCTTATAGTACACTCTTCATTATGGAGATCCCTACGTAGGGTCGGATACCCGGCATCACTCACTTTGCGAGCTGTTTTCTTGGATACGATGCGCCAGAAAGTGAGTAAACGATTTTTATTTTTGATATAACTTTTGTTGTAGCTGATTTCGGAATTTGGATGTTGTGGTACTATATACCAAATCCATCGAGGAATACGGTGCGTGCATTGCGTCATCAATTGCATCTTCTCTGATTGCGTAGTGGGTTCTAGGCAAGCTAGAGACCTGTTCAAACAGTCAAAATGATCGGTATCGTCAGTAAATTTCATCCTGCGAATATGAAAACAAAATCTCGTAATTTGCCCCAGGGCATGAAAAAATCACTTTTTTTGCAAGACCATTTTTTGGACATTCATAACTTTTCGGAAAATGTATTTAAGAGATCCGCTCCGTAAGACTCGACCATTTCGGTCACCTTGCGGACACGTTTGCCTAAGCAACGAGATCCACGGGGTCTTTTCTATGGTGGGAGGAGTGTCTTGGCTCTATCTCTTGAAATTTGTCATAAATTATATAATACAGTCATTGGGTAAGTAGAAAATGTTAATAAAGGGTAAAATGGTCAAAAAATCATAATTTTTTATTGATACAAAATTGAGTCAAAATTCAAAATGCATTTCACTCGTGGTGCCCAGAAGTTTATAAAAACGTATTTAGATCAACATCCGATCGATTCTCAATATTACTTTTTGAACTAAAATTTTACTTTTTGTTGCATATCTAGTCCATTTGGAACCGAATCCCTTAGCTTTTTCAATCCCGTTGTACTCTAAGCTAGACTGCTTCATATACACGTTGCAGCGAGTCTCGGGAGATTTTCCATTTTTGGGAAATAATTTTCAAACTTTCCAAGTGCATCATCCAAAATATTTAAAAATTAATTTTCGCCAAAGTAATGAGAACTTTGATTAGCTTTTAACAATTTCAGATATTACTTACCTTGATATAATTTCTAGCACTAAAATATATCATAATTTCGCTCGTTTCAAAAATTCACTTCTCACAATTTCGAATCTGTCAATATTTGGACAGTATTGTATCGTTCAAGATAAGTCCAATCCCACCAGTTCTGCATAGAGATAGTAGAATACCCCGACCTGTTTAAGAAAATCACAATATGAGTTCCACCTGTCATGCCCAAAATTCGCATTGTTTGTTCAAATCAGTGACTAATCGAAATGTTGACTATTTTATTTTTTCGATTTCACAAAATCTATCACTCAAATCAGATAGTATTAATTTATAAACAATACATTATCACTGGATAAGTGATCCTAGCGTGAAAGTACAGTTGTTTTGCATGCTTTTAAAAATCGAAAAAAATCACGTTTTCCTATTTTTGTGGTTCCTTAACTAGCAGATCACGATTCCAATCCCTTAGCTTTTTCAATAATCGTATACACTGGGATATTCTACTTCACAATTTCATCACAGAAAATCTCTATAGGCTTTCCATTTGCGGGCAATATCTTTCGAAAATGCCCCTGCATCGTTTTTTGTTGAAGTACGTAATGAGGGCATGTTCGAAAGATATTGCCCACAAATGGAAAGCCTATAGAGATTTTCTGTAATGAAATTGTAAAGTAGGATATCCCAGTGTATATGAATATTCAAAAAGCTCAGGGATTGGAATCGTGATTTGCTAGTTAAGGCACAACAAAAATAGGAAAACGTGATTTTTTTTCGATTTTTAAAAGCATGCAAAACAGCTGTACTTTAACGCTAGGATCACTTATCCAGTGATAATGTATTGTTTATAAATTAATACTATCTGATTTGAGTGATAGATTTTGTGAAATCGAAAAAATAAAATGTCAACATTTCGATTAGCCACTGATTTGAACAAACAATGCGAATTTTGGGCATGACAGGTGGAACCCATATTGTGATTTTCTTAAACAGGTCGGGGTATTCTACTATATCTATGCAGAACTGGTGGGATTGGGCTCATCTTGAACGATAAAATACTGTCCAAATATTGACATATTCGAAGTTGTGAGAAGTGAATTTTTGAAACGAGCGAAATTGTGATATATTTTAGTGCTAGAAATTATATCAAGGTAAGTAATATCTGAAATTGTTAAAAGCTAATCAAAGTTCTCAATACTTTGGCGAAAATTAATTTTTAAATATTTTGGATGATGCACTTGGAAAGTGAAAATTATTTCCCGAAAATGGAAAATCTTACGAGACTCGCTGCAACGTGTATATGAAGCAACCTAGCTTAGAGTACAACGGGATTGAAAAAGCTAAGGGATTCGGTTCCAAATGGACTAGATATGCAGCAAAAAGTCAAATTTTAGTTCAAAAAGTAATATTTAGAATCGATCGGATGTTGATCTAAATACGTTTTTATAAACTTCTGGGCACCACGAGTGAAATGCATTTTGAATTTTGACTCAATTTTGTATCAATAAAAATTATGATTTTTTGGCCATTTTACCCTTTATTAACATTTTCTACTTACCCAATGACTGTATTATATAATTTATGACAAATTTCGAGACATAGAGCCAAGACACTCCTCCCACCATAGAAAAGACCCTGTGGATCTCGTTGCTTAGGCAAACGTGTCCGCGGGGTGCTCGATTCTTACGGAGCGGGTCTTAAAAATCTACTTTTTGCTTAGGCATGTTCGAAATGTATTAAAGATACGATTCCCAACTTTTTAGAGCGATTGGATACCATAGACGTTCAATATCAACGGAGATACGAGTAAAAAACAGACCGTCAAAGTCAATTTTTGATGTGATCTACCAGGACTGCTTTTGATCTAGGACCTATATTATTCAGAGATCCCCTATAAAGGATCTATAGAAAATCTATTAGAAAATGGGGCGGTTGTCTTTTCGATGTGCAAAGGTTGTGAAAAAACGCGATTCTACGATGAAACGCGTGATATCTATCAGAAGGGGTTATATTCTAATCATTTCATCAGTTTGTCTAACTATCTGCTGATCTATTCATCATATCTCATTTGAGGGAAATAGCCCATATTGATGGAAGTTACAGCGGAAAAAGATCTATCATACGCGATGATGCATGCTACTTCAATAGCATGAGTTTCGATTGAGACACTGGTGAGTTTTTATTTGGATATTCAATACTGATACAAAAGATACAACAACAATTATGCGTAAATATATGCTAATCACGTTTCATTTATTCTTGTTTCTCTCACATACAAGAGAACACATTTCCGTGCCTGTATTTTATAGTCTCCTTTCCACAGATTACGCATGATAAGACGCAGTCAATGCTCTCCACTCTCACAAATGCTCGTGATAAGAGCCACTCACTAGTTCATCACTATTTCTGTGCTCACTCATTGGTTATGTATGTTGAATTTCAGTTTCCGTACAGTCAGACCAACGGAGCATAAACATTTCCCACCAGCAATGATTAATTACGAGGTTATTTTTCAAAATTGATTTATCTTTACAATGGCGGTTCAGGATTTTTTCGAAACAAAGGCCAACAAATTAAGAGACCCGCTCCGTAAGAATCGAGCACCCCGCGGACACGTTTGCCTAAGCAACGAGATCCACGGGGTCTTTTCTATGGTGGGAGGAGTGTCTTGGCTCTATGTCTCGAAATTTGTCATAAATTATATAATACAGTCATTGGGTAAGTAGAAAATGTAAATAAAGGCTAAAATGGTCAAAAAATCATAATTTTTTATTGATACAAAATTGAGTCAAAAGTCAAAATGCATTTCACTCGTGGTGCCCAGAAGTTTATAAAAACGTATTTAGATCAACATCCGATCGATTCTAAATATTACTTTTTGAACTAAAATTTGACTTTTTGCTGCATATCTAGTCCATTTGGAACCGAATCCCTTAGCTTTTTCAATCCCGTTGTACTCTAAGCTAGGTTGCTTCATATACACGTTGCAGCGAGTCTCGGGAGATTTTCCATCTTCGGGAAATAATTTTCAAACTTTCCAAGTGCATCATCCAAAATATTTAAATATTAATTTTCGCCAAAGTAATGAGAACTTTGATTAGCTTTGAACAATTTCAGATATTACTTACCTTGATATAATTTCTAGCACTAAAATATATCACAATTTCGCTCGTTTCAAAAATTCACTTCTCACAACTTCGAATATGTCAATATTTGGACAGTATTGTATCGTTCAAGATAAGTCCAATCCCACCAGTTATGCATAGAGATAGTAGAATACCCCGACCTGTTTAAGAAAATCACAATATGGGCTCTACCTGTCATGCCCAAAATTCGCATTGTTCGTTCAAATCAGTGGCTAATCGAAATGTTGACTATTTTATTTTTTTCGATTTCACAAAATCTATCACTCAAATCAGATAGTATTAATTTATAAACATTATCACTGGATAAGTGATCCTAGCGTGAAAGTACAGCTGTTTTGCATGCTTTTAAAAATCGAAAAAAATCACGTTTTCCTATTTTTGTGGTGCCTTAACTAGCAAATCACGATTCCAATCCCTTAGCTTTTTGAATATTCATATACACTGGGATATCCTACTTTACAATTTCATTACAGAAAATCTCTATAGGCTTTCCATTTGCGGGCAATATCTTTCGAACATGCCCTCATAGCGTACTTCAACAAAAAACGATGCAGGGGCATTTTCGAAAGATATTGCCCTCAAATGGAAAGCCTATAGAGATTTTCTGTAATGAAATTGTGAAGTAGAATATCCCAGAGTATACGATTATTGAAAAAGCTAAGGGATTGGAATCGTGATCTGCTAGTTAAGGAACCACAAAAATAGGAAAACGTGATTTTTTTCGATATTTAAAAGCATGCAAAACAGCTGTACTTTCACGCTAGGATCACTCATCCAGTGATCATGTATTGTTTATAAATTAATACTATCTGATTTGAGTGATAGATTTTGTGAAATCGAAAAAATAAAATAGTCAACATTTCGATTAGTCACTGATTTGAACAAACAATGCGAATTTTGGGCATGACAGGTGGAACTCATATTGTGATTTTCTTAAACAGGTCGGGGTATTCTACTATCTCTATGCAGAACTGGTGGGATTGGACTTATCTTGAACGATACAATACTGTCCAAATATTGACAGATTCGAAATTGTGAGAAGTGAATTTTTGAAACGAGCGAAATTATGATATATTTTAGTGCTAGAAATTATATCAAGGTAAGTAATATCTGAAATTCTTAAAAGCTAATCAAAGTTCTCATTACTTTGGCGAGTAATATTGAGAATCGATCGGATGTTGATCTAAATACGTTTTTATAAACTTCTGGGCACCACGAGTGAAATGCATTTTGACTTTAGACTCAATTTTGTATCAATAAAAAATTATGATTTTTTGACCATTTTACCCTTTATTAACATTTTCTACTTACCCAATGACTGTATTATATAATTTATGACAAATTTCGATACATAGAGCCAAGACACTCCTCCCACCATAGAAAAGACCCCGTGGATCTCGTTGCTTAGGCAAACGTGTCCGCAAGGTGACCGAAATGGTCGAGTCTAACGGAGCGGATCTCTTAATACAGTATTTCGACGAAGAGCTTGAGAATGAAAGAGCTAATACATTAGGGATAATTGCTTTATCAATTGGCCGGAGCTCAACGATTATCGACAACAGTTTACAGGTTATTTTTTCTAACTTACGTGATCCATAAAATAAAAAAAAATTCAGAGAGGGGCTTCAGACTTGCGAGGAATGGTTTTGATCACCACCCGAACTATAACTAGTGAAAGACAACATTATTGCGTAAAGGCAGATCAGCATGTCAGCACTATCAGGTGATACAGTAATTAGAACAAGTACATTTAGTGAGAATAGAACCTAGGAATATGTTTTTTTTTCATTTATTTTATCGAATAGCATATGGCAAGTTTCGAACTCAATTATTCTTATGATCCGATCATTTGTCGAACAGTTCTTCACTTAAAATGAGATCCAACACAATTAATGACCGTAATTCGGATCACCGTAACATCATTTCACAAACTCTCTTGTCTCGTAAACCGATGAGACAGTGTGTGTGGAACGAAAAGACGACGGCCAGCATTACGAACTCTATCTGAAATAGAATGTGATTCAGCCAACAATTCGAACATTTTGTTACTCGCTTCTCAGCACTGCCCAATAAGAATGTCTACATAAGTAATTTCCTTGAAAGTTTAAACACCAGCAAAGAGAGGTGAGAACAGCATTTGTATAAATCTATATTGCAAATAGACGAAACCAAGCGTTTGCTTATACGATTAAGGGACCTACGATTTAAGGAGAAATGTGTTGAAAATATCTGAGTATAGTGTTAGGAGTGAATGCTTACACTTAAAGGGGTGATCCGGGGAATGTTCAGTCACCCAAAATTAAATTGGGTTATCGTAGAGGCTATTCACCCGATCGTAAATAACTTTGCCCGAAGTTCCACAGATGCCTTTGAAACTATTTACATACTCGCATCCTAAGTGCACTGAAGCTATGTTACCACATTCAAGTAATTATCATAATGAAGAGTGCTCTTCACTCCCTCTCTGTTCCGGTCTGGTCCTCTCATTTTTTCACTTCGTTTTTCTACATTCGTTACTCGGTGGGCCGGTTTCTTATTCGCCTGCGAATTCGCTAGGATCCACTATGTATTAGGTTGGCGGGAAAGTCTTTGTCACTTTTTCAGAACGTTATTTCTTGGGCAAAGCAAAATCATGAGTTCAATTATACTTGTCCTCATTATTGACAATATGCGCCCAACGTAAGTACAATGTATGGATCCCCTCCCTTTAGAACCCGCCTGGGTGCGAATGAAATTATTGCTCGAGTTCAACCTCGAGACTTCCACGTGAATTGAAGGCCCTACCTCGAACGGCATGGGTCAGTTCTGCGAAAAGCCACTAATCGGAAGGGGCCAAGTCAGGAGAATACGGGCGGTAAGGGAGAACCATCCGTCCATATCCAGCCAGTTCCTGCTTGACTTGGTTAGAGACTTGGGGACGGGGTCATTTTGCGGATTATACACTTTCTTGTCATTCAGCATTGAACGATCGACTTCCAACTTCAAATTCTGTAGTTGTGTGATGTACTTGGGTCCGGTGATTAACATGCCCCGGGGAGTAGCTTCGAGTAGATCACGCCATCCACTCCCCACCACATTGACAGCTTGTTTTTTCTTGGGGTTCAGGTAAAGCTTGGAGACAGTCTCTCCTTCTCCAACCCGCTTGGTTCTCGCATGGTTGTTATCGTAGAGGACCCACTTCTCATTCCCCGTTATGAGCCGTTCCTGCCATCGATCCCCACCTCAGAGAATGAGGAGAATATTGGAATCATCGACTCGACGGTCATGGCTGGCTTGGATCAGATCATGGGATTTGAATCGACCGATTAGTTTCCTCATTCCAAGATATCCCAAGTCTTCTTTGACAGTGCGATGGTAGTCTCTAAGTGCAATAGTAATTTCACGGGCACTTTGACATGGGCTCGTTTAAGCAGCTTGCTAAAAAGTCTCAAAATGTAACTTACGCGGTATCCCAGATCGACCCCATTCATTGAGAGAAAAGTCATCGTCCTGGAGGATCTGGATCCAATTCCTGAAGGTGTTGTAGAGGGGGCATGTGTGTCATAAACATTCTTCAGTCGGGTCTCCGAATCCTTCATCGTGGTGTAGAATAGAGAGAGTTAAATCAAAACATGTCGGAAGTGTGTGGTATCGGGAACATAAATCGTTGATCTACTAGAGCTTGACTGAAGGAAAGGGAATGAGGAGTTGTTTACTATAAAGACCCATCACTGATTGTTATTCACTAGGAATACGGGAAAACCAAAGTGCATTTGTGGAGAGCAGTGTACAAACAAACCAGTGACAAAGACTTTCCCGCCAACCTAATACTTCAAAAAAAGCAAAACATGTACTTAAAAAAGCAAAAAAATGTTCCCAAATATCCTTAAAAATTAGAGTAATACGAAAGTGAATGCATTTATACGCGTCAAAAGCGAAAGTGGGAATGATATGAATGAATAATACACGGTGTAAAATGCCTGTGCCATGTAGGATCTGTCTGCATTTTTTTATTGAAGAAATAAATAACACGAATCTCCTGTAAGAATGAAGGAACTCAAGCGACAGAAAAAAATTTGGTCTCCGATTTCGATGTAATTGGCAAGACAGACCAGTGAGGGTGGGGAGAACGCCTATCAACTTCGTTTCTCAAAATTTGGATATTGTGACCTACCTCAATTTTTTTAAAAGACGCATATTGAACTGCTCTACAGTCCTATCAACTTTATTTGCATACGTACGTATCATCTTCTCCTTTATATGCCCTAAAAACTGTTTTTTTATGTTTTTTCAACGTATGCAAATCGGTAAACTGAGACAACCTTTGGATAGCTCTCGAACAGATCTATAACAATGACTAAGGGGTAAAAAACGCTGAAGTTGACCGTTTTACAGATACAGCGTAAAAACAAAATTCAATGGATCGAACCGTAATTTTTGGATGATACTCGATAATCTCAGTGCGATACATTGAATTGGGTTTTTAGGCTGTATCTCTAAAACGGTCAACTTCAGAGTTTTTTACCTCTTAGTCATTGTTATAGATCTGATCGAGAGCTATGCAAAAGTGGTCTCAGTTTACCAATTTGGGTAGTACCGCATTTTTGGATAGCTCTCGAATAGATGAAACATGCCTTGATGAGCATATATCCTTCAACGTATGCAAATCGGTAAACTGAGACAACCTTTGGATAGCTCTCGAACAAATCTATAACAATGACTAAGGGGTAAAAAACGCTGAAGTTGACCGTTTTACAGATACAGCGTAAAAACAAAATTCAATGGATCGAACCGTAATTTTTGGATGATACTCGATAATCTCAGTGCGAACCATTGAATTGGGTTTTTACGCTGTATCTGTAAAACGGTCAACTTCAGCGTTTTTTACCCCTTAGTCATTGTTATAGATCTATTCGAGAGCTATCCAAAAATGGTCTCAGATTAGCGATTTGCATACGTTGAATGATAAATACGCATCAATACATGTTTCATTCAAAAATCGCACTATGGTCGGATTCTCCCTACTGAGTAGCGGTATGTGGTGCCCCGAGATATGACAAACGAACTTCCTGGGTACCTCAATTCGACCATGGGGAATCCGAATCTGTAATAAAATTCGTACATATAAGAGAAAAATTTTGAAAGCGGCATAAAAAACAGTTTTTAGGGTATATGGAGGTGAAGATGCCATGTACGTATGCAAATAAAGTTGATAGTATTGTAGATTAGTTCAAAACGCGTCTTTTTAAAAAAATGAGCGCTGTAGGTCAAGGACTTTTTGAGATACAGCCCTTTGAAGAGGTAGGTCACAATATGCACATTTTGAGAAACGAGGTGGATAGGCGTTCTCCCCACCATCACTTTGGTCAGTCTTGCCAATTACATCGAAATCAGAGACCAAAAATGTTTTTTTTCTGTCGCATGAGTTTCTGCATTCTTACAGGAGATCCGTGATATACGCATCAAGACATGTTTCATTCAAAAATCGCACATTTTCGGATTCTCGCTACTGAGCAGCGACATGTGGAGGACAGAGTTGTGCCCAATGAACTACCTGGATACCTCAAACCGACCATGGGGAATCCGAATCTGTAATAAAATTCGTACAGATAACAGAAAAATTGTGAGAGCTGCATCAAAAACAGTTTTTAGGGCATATCACGCCTCTCACCTAAGAATCAAACTGAATTGTTCATTTCTCGGATTAGGCAAAAAAGTGGTTTCTAATATTTTTTGAGGAATGAATAGGTCCTTCTCAATCCGAAAGACCCTAAGAGGCTCATTTGCATAAACTCATTGTGAAGGCTATGGCACCCGGTCAATGGTTTTGGTTCCGTCCTTTATCATAGTTTATCTCGGTTCAACTTCAACTTAGGCTAAAATGTTCGCATGAGGGACTCCCACTCATTTCATCAGATTTATCGATCTGTTCAAACCAGAAGTCATAAAAGTGATCCAGAACAGAGCTACATTCAAAGAAAGTTTTCTCAAATACGGATGGAAAGACATCGACCAAACTTTATGAGTGGAAATCACTTGAGAAGAGCTTTAAAATGAGGTGCTTGCGGTTTCTGTGCGAGGAACCTCTGGTATATTTTATCCACTTTGAATTCCCAAGTTGATTTGAAGTTATTTTATTCGACGCAGACCGCGCGTTTTCACATGAGGTACACGAAATGAAAATACGATTTCAAATACAAATGTGTTTCTAAAATGATACAAATGATTTTTATCATTTCGCAGAAAATCGTTTTATTCCATTTTTGAAACATAGGTAAAATCGAAATAATTGTCTCATTTTTCGACGCACCTGAGAAAAAGAGCGGTCTGTGCCTAATAAAATCACTTAAAATCAACTTGGGAATTCAAAGTGGATAAAATATACCAGAGGTTTCTCGCACAGAAACCGCAAGCACCTCATTTTGAAGCTCTTCTCAAGTGCTTTCCACTGATAAAGTTTGATCGGTCTTTCCATCCGTAGTTGAGAAAACTTTCTTTGAATGTAGCTCTGTTCTGGATCACTTTTATGACTTCTGGTTTGAACAGATCAATAGATCTGATGAAATGAGTGGGAGTCCCTCAGGCGAACATTTTAGCCTAAGTTGAACTTGAACCGAGATAAATTATGATAAAGGCCGGAACCAAAACCAATGACCCGGTGCCAGGACATCCGGAATGACAATATGGAAATACCAAGTTGGCAGTGTGTTCAGGGATGACAAAGAAGTGTAAAAATGAAGAAAACTAAATCGGGGTAATTTGGCCTAATCCGGCGTTGAGCTCGATTCTTAGGTGAGAGGCGTGATATCGAGGTGAAGGTGCTACGTATGTATGCAAATAAATTGTAGAGCAGTTCAATACGCATCTTATCAAAAAAAATTGAACGCTATACGTCAAGGACTTTTTGAGATACACTCCTTTGAAGAAGTAGATCATATTATGCAACTTTTGTGGATAGGCGTTCTCCCCACCCTCAGTTTGGTCAGTCTCGCCTATTACATCGACATCGGAGACCAACAATTTTTTTCTTTCGCATTGTCGTCTCATTTTCCTACGATTTTACAGGGGATCCGTGATAATGTTTGTAATGATACGCTAAAGTAAGATGGACGATATATGATAGGTCATACCCTACCTCTGTGACAAGAACAAGAGGGAGTGAAGGGCAATCTTCAGAATTATAAGTGTGTGAAGATGGTAATATTACTTGAGAATATATATGATATGTCCTAATCAACTATTAAGTGGTTCCAGAGAAAATACATGATTTACCACGTTAACACGAGTGTTCTGAGAGATTGCATGAGCCCCGGCACCAGGAGCCCCGACTTTTAACAGTATCCACGAGATAATTATATCGAAGTATATTGGGGACGAGAAAACTTCCTACGTTGGCCGTTTTTTTCAGAACCGGTTTTTAGGCATTTCCCGTTCCGCTCCCGGCTCTACCATATCACGCCTCTCATGAGAAAATCGAGCTGAGCATGGGAATGGTGAAATGAGTTCTAACCGGTTTTGGCCACCCTGAGGCATACCTGAGTGACCCCTGAAGTCTTATAGTACACTCTTCATTATGGAGATCCCTACGTAGGGTCGGATACCCGGCATCACTCACTTTGCGAGCTGTTTTCTTGGATACGATGCGCCAGAAAGTGAGTAAACGATTTTTATTTTTGATATAACTTTTGTTGTAGCTGATTTCGGAATTTGGATGTTGTGGTACTATATACCAAATCCATCGAGGAATACGATGCGTGCATTGCGTCATCAATTGCATCTTCTCTGATTGCGTAGTGATCACGCAATCGAACAACACTTTTTCAAACATCCTTTATTCTTACAAAGATTTTTTCATACTCGCCAAACTTTCTAGATACGCTCGAGGCCTATCCAGAAAAAAATTAGAAGTTGCTGCGGAGTAGCACATTTGCTGCAGCCTTGCTGCAAAAAAAGGCTCGCAAATTCATAACTCCGGTTCTAGGCAAGCTAGAGACCTGTTCAAACCGTCAAAATGATCGGTATCGTGAGTAAAGTTCATCCTGAGAATATGAAAACAAAATCTCCTAATTTGCCCGAGGGCATGAAAAAATCACTTTTTTTGCAAGACCATTTTTTGGACATTCATAACTTTTCGGAAAATGTATTTAAAAATCTACTTTTTGCTTAGGCATGTTCGAGATGTATTAAAGATACGATTCCCAACTTTTTAGAGCGATTGGATACCTTTCCTGTGCGCGGCGTTCGTTTTCCTAAGGTATACTGGTGTCGAGAAACACCCTGTTTACCCCTATGAGCGAGAGAGTCCATGGGAATCTGTGCCCATCTTTCCATCTTCAATGTGAGACGGAAAGTCTCGAATTGCTCTCACAATGCAAACACTTTGCTATATCGGTATTTTTATTGCTCGGGTATCGATTTTGGGAGGAAGCGGAGGCGCTGCTGAAGGACTCGTCTCGGATCGAGTATATCGACCCCAGATTCGTCAATCAGCACCAATTCGCCATGCCGGATGTTCGTGAACAGGATTACATACGATAGAGAATTCCCAGACACCGGGAAATTACTATGCGCCATCGCTTGTGCCATCCAGTGTTATTTCTTGTTCCTAGAAACTTGAAATATTGACAGGGACGGCGTAAAACTGTGTGCGATAATGTAATTCTTATAATGATATTGTTGCAGGAACTGGTCTGGTCGACTCTGGGCGCGAACGAGGAATACATGCCGGAGGGCTATTTGTGCCCGCGCGGAGCAGAGATTCACGGTATGCGAACGAGTATTTCCTAGCGTAATACTTGTTAATGTGATGATATTGGCTTCAGTAATGCCATATTTAACCACACTATTTTCAAAAATATTATCCACAAAATATAAATATCCGGCTCTTTACAATGGTTGGACCTTTGCTACTCGAATACTTGGCATCACATCAATATACTGGCCTCATTGTTTAATACTATAGTAAACTGTTGTAGAAGGAGGAGCTCGATCGGGAGAGGAGCCGCAACTACATCATCTACCAGCTGATCTGCGAGAGCGGCCCACTGCATGTGGAGGACCTCTGGAAGGTCCTCCTCAACACGCAGAAGAGGGTACGTGGAATGATTCCACCGAGGGTATGTAACCACATTTTGTTCGTTTCAGGTAAGTTGTATGTGGTTAGGTACTCTCCCACAGCACTTGCACTAGGACATTAACAAGCATTATCCTTTTGCTTCAGGTAAGTTCAGAGAAATACTTCATTGCAAATTAAAATTTTATAATTTTGCAAATGTTTAGGATCCGTTCCCATTCGATGGCTTCTTCGGATTTTATCGCTTCATCACTCACATCTTCTTGGTGGATTCGCAGCGAATGATTTGTTCATTAAAATATTTTTTATATATTTTTCAAAAAAAGTAACCTCATCGGAGATGCAGAACGGCATTGTTTGCCAGACCAAAACGTTGATCTTAGAATAAAATATTGATTTTCATTCGCAGGTCTACAACCAGAACATCCTGGTGACTGTGGCTGTGATGCGGTATGCGCACTCGCTCTACCACCGGTTGACCACGAAGCTCTACCACCAGATGACCACGAAGCTGTTTAAGGGAGTATCATCGTTTGTGCGCCTATTGCGTTGTCATATCACGGGTCTCCTGTAAAAGTGTAGGAAAACTGGCCCCTTTGGCTACTAGGAAATATTTTGTATCTCAGATTTCGATTAAACTTGGTGGATGGACACCATTGAGGGTCAGAAGAAGATCAATTCTTTTTTTTTTTGCGAAAACTGCACATTATCGATTTTTGTGATCTACTGCGAAGTGACGTCTTTCAGTCAATTTTGATCGTACAGAGAACTATTTTTTTTGCATTTTTTTCAAAATCGAGAGATCTACAACGTCCTCAACGTAGGACCAACGGCCAAATCACGTCTTCATAGTGAAAATTGCGAAAAACTGAATTTCGTGATGAGAATATCGATTTTTTGGCTTCGTATACCAAAAACACAATCGTTTTTATTCTTTATATGGAATCTCCATACAAAATTAGGGGGTGTCTATGTTGACCATTTTTCATATCTCTGTCCTTGGAATATCGATTTACTATGGGTGATTCTCGACTTTTCTGGACTTGGTTATTTTTTTTCAGATTTCGTTATTTGGTCATATTTCGGTTCAACGTGGTCCAATCGTGCAGTCAAAAAATGCAATCGATAGCTCTCATCAAGCTCTATAAATTCCTCTAAGAGCTTCCAATCGCTACGACTCTTCGTTTTCAAGTTATTTGATGAAAACTGTCTGAAACGGGTAAAATTGTGATATTTCAGCTACAAATTTCGCATGAGAAGCGTTTTATCACTGGATTTGCATCTTAAAAATGTTTTTAGACATTGTTAACCATTTTTTGTTTCATTCTCGCTCAAATTCTAAAAACATTTTTAAGATGCAAATCCAGTATCGAAGTATATTGGGGACGAGAAAACTTCCTACGTTGGCCGTTTTTTTCAGAACCGGTTTTTAGGCATTTCCCGTTCCGCTCCCGGCTCTACCATATCACGCCTCTCATGAGAAAATCGAGCTGAGCATGGGAATGGTGAAATGAGTTCTAACCGGTTTTGGCCACCCTGAGGCATACCTGAGTGACCCCTGAAGTCTTATAGTACACTCTTCATTATGGAGATCCCTACGTAGAGTCGGATACCCGGCATCACTCACTTTGCGAGCTGTTTTCTTGGATACGATGCGCCAGAAAGTGAGTAGACGATTTTTATTTTTGATATAACTTTTGTTGTAGCTGATTTCGGAATTTGGATGTTGTGGTACTATATACCAAATCCATCGAGGAATACGATGCGTGCATTGCGTCATCAATTGCATCTTCTCTGATTGCGTAGTGATCACGCAATCGAACAACACTTTTTCATACATCCTTTATTCTTACAAAGATTTTTTCATACTCGCCAAACTTTCTAGATACGCTCGAGGCCTATCCAGAAAAAAATTAGAAGTTGCTGCGGAGTAGCACATTTGCTGCAGCCTTGCTGCAAAAAAAGGCTCGCAAATTCATAACTCCGGTTCTAGGCAAGCTAGAGACCTGTTCAAACCGTCAAAATGATCGGTATCGTGAGTAAAGTTCATCCTGAGAATATGAAAACAAAATCTCCTAATTTGCCCGAGGGCATGAAAAAATCACTTTTTTGCAAGACCATTTTTTGGACATTCATAACTTTTCGGAAAATGTATTTAAAAATCTACTTTTTGCTTAGGCATGTTCGAGATGTATTAAAGATACGATTCCCAACTTTTTAGAGCGATTGGATACCTTTCCTGTGCGCGGCGTTCGTTTTCCTAAGGTATACTGGTGTCGAGAAACACCCTGTTTACCCCTATGAGCGAGAGAGTCCATGGGAATCTGTGCCCATCTTTCCATCTTCAATGTGAGACGGAAAGTCTCGAATTGCTCTCACAATGCAAACACTTTGCTATATCGGTATTTTTATTGCTCGGGTATCGATTTTGTATGCATTTTTTCAGGCCTTTCGTACATTTCGCGTTTATGGAAAGTTAGGTGTGCATCTCATCGAGCTTTTTTACTGGGGATATTTTATTTTGGATAAAGAATAGAGCGATTCCGCAAAATCTCCTTTAAAAAATGTCCCTCTTCTGGTCTACATCTTCGGTTCGGTGATGGAAGCGTGACGAAATTGCCATAACACATTTTTTTTTGCATTTCAAACCCATTTGCAAACTTATCCGAGCTATTTATTTCATGCGTCCCAATGGCAAAAATGTGAGCAAACACGCTCACCAAATGCCCCATAAATTTGTATGGCCACGCTCCATTGAATCTCAGTTCTTCCATTATTTGTTTCAGCCTACCATTACCGAGAACTTCTGTTTCGTTCTTTCAGATCGATAAGCCTTTCCGTATTCTGAAAATCCGAACTTAAAGGAGGACCAAAGGCAAAATTCAATGTTTGACGTTTTCATACGCACGGCCTAGATCTCCCCAACGATAGGAAGCTCCGAAATTTTCACATTGATATCTCCATTACGAACAGAGCTGTCGGTAGTTGGCGGGGAGCCAAAATCGGGGAAAGCTCAGGCAACGAGCGAGAGAGCAAGCGACTTGAAGAGAGTTCTCCTATAATTGAAACATATTTCAACCGGGCGCGCGTTTGTCTTCACTCCTCATTTAATTTCTATAAAATAACCAAACAAATTCTGAATTAAAGTGTGCTCCGGGGAATGTTCCCATAGTGACAGCGTGGATATCGCGGAGGCCACTCACCCGATCATAAATCACTTTGTGTGAAGTTCCACATACGCTTCTGACGTTATTTACATATGCGCAAAGTTTATTGAAAACGCAGGGTCGTGGCTATTGTATTTATGTTGGCCATCGTTATACATAATTCGCATATCTTTCAATGGGTAATTTCGCTACAGTTTCACACTGAGAGCGCAGAATTTTCGTGGTATGGCATCCATTCCCTGGAACACTCAATATCATGTACCTAATGGAAAAGTAATTTTGTATAATGTATCTTGTTATGCCTTTGTACCGCTTAAACTGCTCGGCCTTCAAATGACACTGAGCGCTCCGTTGAATTCACCTTTATCGCGTGATCTCCTCAAAGGAAGCGAGAAATGGCTGGCTTAGACTAGAGACATAAAAGAGAGAGAGAGGATTGGGTGAGAAGAGGAGAGGGGAGTGGAAGGGGAGAAGGAAGCAACGTGCAATTGGGCCACTAGTTCGTCTCCCTCTCTTTCCCTCTTTTTCTCTCTTCCAGTTCCAGTGGATGCAAGTGTACCCCATCTGCCCGTCCTCATCTAATTTATTGTCAGCGTCAATTACCCATCAATCCCATTCCCTACCATTCTCTCTTAGCCCACTTTATCTGACACAAGCATGTTGATATATCCAGTGGTAGTAGCTGGAAATTTACCTGAAAAGAATTGAACATGTATCTTTTAACATGTATCTCGATTTCTCTGTATTCGCACGCGCAATCATCGCTTCTGAACTGCGCTTTCGCAATGTATGGCATAGTCAGTATTTCTTTCGGAAAGTTGCATAATATGCAACAAGGTTTAGACCGAGAACCATTGAAGAAGATGAAAGACTTGCAATTGTCCCACTGTTAAACCCGTGTTGCTCTTTCGACTTTCTGTGTTTCTTCGCATCAATTGCACGATCTGTCCTTCTCTCTGATTTATGGTCTTCGCGATTGCGCCTTGACCTTGGTTACACTCCTCTTCGCATCTACTCGTTTAGTCCGTCAGCGAGTGGACGATTTTATTGTGACTTTTCCTTCGTATTTATAAAACTAAACTTTGCATGATTAACATTCTATATCTCGCTCTCTATATCTCATAATTAGGGTTAGTAGATGCACTTGCATCACAACTGTACCATCCGTCTTGAAATTTTTCTCTAGTGATTCGTCTCATATTATATCTCATTTTTTGATTCACACGTTTCCAGTTTTTTTATCTCTTCGACATTATATTACTTTACGTTCATGAATCGCATTAACAATATAATACATTTTTGTGAAATTATCTAGCATGCTGTCCTGATTCTTTACCGAGATGATTTAGTAATTTCAGTTTCACAAGTAGAACTGAGTATTGATGGATCAGCGAAGTGGTGTTCCAGATAAATCACGCAAATACAGAGAAAGGCAAGATTCAGATCGCTCAGGTTAGTAAATATTGTTCACGCTATTCATAATGCTGAATTGCTGAATTGCATGCTGAATTTTGTGTATATGTTGTTATTTCACATACCGTGACACGTAATGTACATTTTTAATTGTGCGTGAAATATCACCATATAGATTGCAGAGATTATTGATTAAAGTTGCATCTCTGACACTGGTGTACCAGCGTCAGAGATCCAATTTGAACATAAATGCATTTCAGAATCCCCTGGATCGGTGCAAGCAGATGTCCTCGAAGGTGTGTACTTCATAATGCTTGATTCTGATTTCTATGCTCGAGGTAGTCATGTACTTTAACGAATTATTTTTGAGACGCCTCATCTGTACCATCTGTACCATCCGTGACAACGATCGGTCAATGCACTTTAACCTGCAGTTGCAGATCTGCAAGTGAGTAAATACAGAGTTTCGGTGCACAATATTGTTAAAATTATAACATCACAGGCGGAGCATGCTCTCATTGGCTGAGCAGAAGTTATATTAAGGAGATAATAGATAAATTGGAAAAATACAAGATTTCTGAAATCACGAAGGAAATCAAGAAACCTGCGAGCAAAAATATTGTATCGTTTCCTGAGCTCGAACAGATAACCATGACGGATGATCGATCATCGGTAAGAAGTAGAAGGAATGATTAATACGATGAATATTTTCAGATTCGGCGTTACCTATTATGGAATATCGACGGGATCCTTGACAAATCCGGAAAGATTGTAGCTAATCTGACAAAGTTTATTCGATTTGAGTAATTAATTTATTAATAAATTCCCATAGGATGACAGAGAAAATCCGCCCTGATGGAATCCTGCTGAACGAGCTGATACTTAGTTTCGCCGATGTTTCTGATAATTCGATTCAGTTCAAACAACTGAAGTACAAAGTGAAATGTTTGGGATACTCAATCATGTCGTGAGTTTCAGAAATAATGCTTTAAAATATAATCATATCCAAAACACTAGAATATCGCCATCGAGTTATGGGAAGGAATGGCGACGTGGATCAGCTATTCTAATTCGCAACGATTTAATAGCCGAGTATGAGAGGATTGAGCCAGATAATAAGAGACGCAGTAAGTTTTCACTGTATGAAGATGTTTGTTATGGTTTTATACATAATATGTCTCATATGGTATCGCACATTTTTTGGGGAGGGTGACAAAACAGAAACAAATCACTGCTCCTTCGGGAAAAGACGTAGGGACTTGGGAGTAGTTACATTGTTATCACTACTCTCCACTACACCATCATTGTTATATCCACTAACTAGGCTAATATGAGTTGTAGTCACTACGAACGTATATGCGTTCATGATCCAAAATTGGGAATATGAGTGGGAAATCATTATTAGATAATCATCAAATGCAGTAACCAATCGACACTTACAGTCGTGAGCATAAGTCACCGGGCACTTTTGGAATGGGTTTGAATTTTTAACCAGGAAAATTTCAATTCTGCAACTAGGATGTTATGCACCAAATTCATCAGAGATTTTTATTTTTGATATTGGGGTATGACGCAAGAGCACAGTCGTTGCGTAGTGATTACGCAATCAAAATTCACTTTTCTAAAAGGGCATTATTCTTACATGGACTTTTTCCAGCACGCCAAACTTTCTGAGGTTGGAGTCATGCCCGAGACCTACCAAGAAAAAAATTTAGAGGTTGCTGCGCGACCACACATTTGCTGCAGCCTTGCTGAAAAATCGAGGTCGAAAATTCAGATCTCGGCTCCTAGTCAAGCTAGCGACTGGTTCAAGGATCGCCATCATGAGTCCAGATGATTCTGAGAATATGAAAACAATATGTCGAAATTTGCCCTCAGGGCACGAAAAAAACTCTTTTTTGAATGACCATTTTTTCGACATTCATAACTACATGGGAAATGTAGGCAAAAATCTGGTTTCTGCGTAGGAATGTTCAAAATGTAATGAAGATCTGATTCCTAACTTTTTAGAGCGATTGGACACCTTTCCTGCCCGCGGCGACGATTTTTCAGGGGGATACTGGTGTCGAGAAACACCTTGTTTACCCCTATGAGAGAGAGTACAGACGTAAACAAGATGTTTCCGGAGCCTAGTATACCTCCGAAAAACGAACGCCGCGGGCAGGAAAAGTGTCCAATCGCTCTAAAAAGTTAGGAATCAGATCTTCAATACATTTTGAACATTCCTACGCAGAAAACAGATTTTTGTCTACATTTCCCATGTAGTTATGAATGTCCGAAAAATGGTCATTCAAAAAAAGTGATTTTTTCGTGCCCTGAGGGCAAATTTCGACATATTGTTTTCATATTCTCAGAATCATCTGGACTCATGATGGCGATCATTCTGATGCCTTGAACCAGTCTCTAGCTTGACTAGGAGCCGAGATCTGAATTTTCGACCTCAATTTTGCTGCAAGGCTGCAGCAAATGTGCGGTCGCGCAGCAACCCCTAAATTTTTTTCTTGGTAGGTCTCGGGCATGACTCCAACCTCAGAACCCTCCAACCTTGGCGTGCTGGAAAAAATCCATGTAAGAATAATGCCCTTTACGCCATCACTATGTAAAGACTAGGCTATTGCATCATACCCCAATATCAAAAAGAAAATTCTCCGATGAATTTGATGCATAACATCCTAGTTGCAGAATTGAAATGTTTATGGTTAAAAAAATCAAACCCATTCCAAAAGTGCCCGGTGACTTATGCTCGCGACTGTTGCTGGGTTTATCTCACTTATGTTTATCTAACCATGATTTTCCACTCAAATTTCCAATTTGTTACCATGAACCCATATACGGTCGTAGTGACAAAAACTCACATTCGCCCAGTTACTGGGTATACCAATGGCGGTGTAGTGGAGAGCATAACAATGCAACTACTCCCAAGTCCCTACGTCGATTTCCGGCGGAGCAGTGATTTGTTTCTGTCTTGTCCCTTTCCGTTTTGTCACCTTTCCATATTTTGCAGACTTTGAATTCATATCGGTAAAGGACACTACGTTTAAGCTGGATGTTTTCTGCTGTTACGTTGAGCAGAATAAAGAATACCAAAGTAAACTAGCGGATTTTCTCAGGTCAAAAACTGGGGGTAAGTGATCAGGAACAAATAGTATTTATCATTAATTATCAATTTACCATCAAATTACGTGTGCAGTCATTGAGTTATGCAAACTTACAATCAGGTGTTGGAGGAGGTGATCTGAATTTGAAAAGAGTCGGTTTCGGAGATGTGTTCGAGAATATGGAGCAATGCACTCCAAACACATGGACTACAAATTACGTACGCCACAAATTGTGTGCATTATACCATCAACATCACATAATTACAGGGAGGAGGCCCTTGCAAATTCAGCAAGATTGATTTCATTTTTAAAGCCAAGAGCGACAAAAGTATTTATGTCAATGTGCACAAGCCTTTCCGCCCCGATCCTACCTTCACCTCAAAAATGCATTTTCCAACCGTATTCGATGTCTCTATTGATCCACGTATGGTTTAATTTCGATATCCAAAACTTGGGTGTTCCAATTTTTCCAGATTTAACATATACAGATTTAACTTAGCATGCACATAAATGTGGTGCAAAAATATTACTTCGGTCCATGATCGGACGACCTTTTGGAGGGCATTTTTATTGGACCAGTCTAACAAGATCGTGCACCATGCGCGTTCTCAAGTACCAAAAGAACAATTTAAAATACAGTATTTCCAGCAAAGAAGCAGTCTGAATCAGGACACCAAAATACAAAAACGACTCCGAGCCCTGGCAAAAAGGACGAGACTGTGGGAAGGCCAACGAACAGCACAAGCAAAAAAAATGGTAAGTTATGAAAAATAGTGCAGCAGTTATCAGCGAGTCTCTCGTGAGGAAGGGTGTTAAGCCGGTCCTAAAACATGCTCTGGAATTTTTAAGTTTTGTTAACGCTG
The DNA here is from genome assembly GCA_036245805.1 of Pristionchus mayeri. Lineage (NCBI taxonomy): Eukaryota > Metazoa > Nematoda > Chromadorea > Rhabditida > Neodiplogasteridae > Pristionchus > Pristionchus mayeri. The sequence continues at coordinate 41,881,974 of BTRK01000003.1, read as the reverse complement.
TCATTACCACGAATTAGCTCAACTCAACCATTAGATACTCAAACATTATCACATTCGGTTATGGAAATTGCTTACTTGTCAAGAGAAGGAACTTTTTTATCGTTATCCTTCCTTTCAAGTTACATATTAATATAACAATATGTGTCAATCTCTACATTATTTACAGCACACGATACATCGACTTCAACGATGAGATGCTGCGATGAGATTGATTGCGTTCTAAACTGTAGAAAACGGCAACCGAATGAGGAAGGTTCGTAGTTTTGTTGGATTTTGTACTTTTCAGATGCATGTTAATTTTGTATATTATTTTCATTACAGTAATGATATATACATTTATATTTATATTACAAACTATTGTTTAAACATGTGAATAATGTAAGCAGTTTGTTTAGAAACGCTCAACGAAGAGCAGGTTATTAGCAAGATTGTAAAAATGCTGAAAGCTATGATTCAAGGAATTCCTGCGACACCTTCACAAGTAAAAACACTTTATCTAGTATATTTAGGGGCTAATTGCGAGTGCAATACTCGCTCGCCGTTCTTGCAGTTTATTGTTTCGAAAATGTATCAGCGATCGTTGAAAGTACTGATGCAATATGCATATGAAAGGAATCGCGAGAGAATCAACCATTTTAGGGGTGTAGGCGGCAGTGAAATTCAAAATCAACCACTCCTTCTACAAATTTGGAACAACGTATTTCAAATGATGCTCTTTCAAACTGCGTCGTTCGAATTTTGATAACTGTCGTCATTTTCGAGATTCAGAAGGCCAAACATGACACTATCACTTTTCGGCAGTCAAACCGGGCGCATTTAAATGATCGTGACATTGTTTGAATTGAAGATAGAATGTCTTTCTTTTTTAGAAAGAAATAGGAGATCAGGGGCTACAACTTTCAAGTTGGCTGTGTCATTGATAGTGCACGCCCCGGTGCGGGGCGGTCGGTCGGACTAAAAATGTCGAAATTTTTCAAACCGGAAAAAAAAGTTATAGTCCCTATAGGTGACTAACTTTTCGCCAAAAATCAGACAAATCGTGAAGATGAAAAAAAGAGGGCGCACTTTAATACGGTGGTCCCAAAATGGGTTCCAGACAGAGAAACTTCCAAAACTTTAATTGTCTGCTATCGGGCTCAAATACATCCATAATCATCCAAAACAACATTTCAAGTTGTTTCCAGAATTGTTATAACACTGTAAATGGCCAACAACTACAGTATGACCTCAAATTTGAAAATCAATATTTTTACCTTCAACAACCTATGGGATGGGTGCTATTGCACTAAATCGGTTCCAAGTAGTGCAGGAACATCACTTGAAACGTGTCAAAGAAATAGGGTACCGGTAAACATGATATTTCATGCGATGTATTCGTGGAAAGACGCAAAACTGTAATTTCGGCCAAAATAGTCGTAGGGTCCTGCCACATGGCTAGAATTGTAGAGCATGATGATCTGAACATTTCATATGTTGAAAGTTAGCTTTTATCTATTCATTGCAGCGCGCTAGAGAGCGTGTTAGACAGCCATAAATCGGATAGACTCCGCCCTAGGGCGGGCGCTCTAACCGTCTGGCGCTCTCGCCCTCTGACCTATCTCTCCCTCCCCTCCTTTTAGAGCTCTCACGCGCGCCTCCACCATCGTTTTCTACCATCTTCCACGCTCTCTAGCGCGCTGCAATTAATAGATAGAAGCTAACTTTCAACATATGAAATGTTCAGATCATCATGCTCTACAATTCTAGCCATGTGGCAGGACCCTACGACTATTTTGGCCGAAATTACAGTTTTGCGTCTTTCCACGAATACATCGCATGAAATATCATATTTACCGGTACCCTATTTCTTTGACACGTTTCAAGTGATGTTCCTGCACTACTTGGAACCGATTTAGTGCAATAGCACCCATCCCATAGGTTGTTGAAGGTAAAAATATTGATTTTCAAATTTGAGGTCATACTGTAGTTTTTGGCCATTTACAGTGTTATAACAATTCTGGATACAACTTGAAATGTTGTTTTGGATGATTATGGATGTATTTGAGCCCGATAGCAGACAATTAAAGTTTTGGAAGTTTCTCTGTCTGGAACCCATTTTGGGACCACCGTATTAAAGTGCGCCCTCTTTTTTTCATCTTCACGATTTGTCTGATTTTTGGCGAAAAGTTAGTCACCTATAGGGACTATAACTTTTTTTCCGGTTTGAAAAATTTCGACATTTTTAGTCCGACCGACCGCCCCGCACCGGGGCGTGCACTATCAATGACACAGTCAACTTGAAAGTTGTAGCCCCTGATCTCCTATTTCTTTCTAAGAAAGAGCGGCCTTCTATCTTCAATTCAAACGATGTTACGATCATTTAAATGCGCCCGATTTCACTGCCGAAAAGTGATAGTGTAATGTTTGGCCTTCTGAATCTCGAAGATGACGACAGTTATCAAAATTCCGACGACGCAGTTTGAAAGAAAATCATTTGAAAGACTTTGAGCCAAATTTGTAGAGGGAGTGGTTGATTTTGATTTTCACTGCCGCCGAGTTGTCGATTCTCTCGTGATTCCTCTCATATAACGAATGTACGTAATCCGATCGATGAATGGGGAGAAATCATCATGGCTCGAACAAACTCTATTTTTTGCTATCCCTTTTTAAGTACATGTATTATTCAGGCTGATGCTGAACCGGCTATTTGTGGAAAGGCAGATGGACATGATCTTCATGTGAGTGTAATGGAAGTTTGAGATATTTTTGTGAATTTTCAGACAGCCTATTTGTTTAACAACGAAGGAAAGAAGCATTGTTTTGCCAATGCAGCCGTCAATGCATTGCTCTCACTCACTCGTCTAGTCGAAGAACTCAAAATCTTCCAAGCAACCAAACCCAACAATAAAGTCGTGAATTTCCTGGTGGAAGCATCCACGAGAAGCCCTAAGAGTTCGAATGTGCCTCAACTCTTGCTTGGCCTGTTCCCCGGATTCGAGCAGACACAAGACCCCTCCAAATTCCTCATCGCTGTAATACAGAAACTCGGCAAGATAAAAAGACAGGACGGAACAACGTTCAAGGTACAGTCGCGCTCATAAGTGAGTGCGCACTTTTTGAATTCGTTGTAACTTTTTGCCCAGGAGAAGCATAATTCTGACACTAAGGTATGTTCTACCAAATTCAATAGAGATTATTACCATGGTATTTAAGCATGACGTAACTGCCCCGTTATTGCGTAGTGATGACGCAATCAATATGCACTTTTTTGAAACCGGGGCCTACCCAGAAAAAAAATTTGAAGTTGTCCGCGCATTTGCAGCAGCCTTGCTGCAAAAACAAGGTCTGAAATTTGGAAATCAGCTCCTAGACTAGCTAGAGACTCGATCAAAACGCCAAAATGATCGCCATCATGAGTACAGTTGATCCTGAGAATATGAAAACGATATCTCATAAATTGCACTCAGGGCATGAAAAAATCACTTTTTTGCATGACCAATTTTTGGACTTTCATAACTTTATGGGAAAGTTAGGTAAAAATCTGGTTTTTACACAGGAATGTTCAAAATGTATTAGAGAACGGGTTCCCAACTTTTTAGATTGATTGGACATCTTTCCTGCCCGCGGCGTGCGTTTTTCGGAGGTATACTAGGGTCGGGAATCACTCTGTTTACGCACTCTCGGCGTCTGTACTCTCTCGCCATAGGGGTAAACAGAGTGTTTCCCGACCTTAGTATACATCCGAAAAACGCACGCCGCAGGTAGGAAAGATGTCCAATCAATCTAAAAAGTTGGCGATCATTTTGGCGTTTTGATCGAGTCTCTAGCTAGTCTAGGAGCTGATTTCCAAATTTCAGACCTTGTTTTTGCAGCAAGGCTGCTGCAAATGCGCGGTCGCGCAGCAACTTCCCCGTGCATATCTCTAACCTAAAATCCATGTAAGAATAATGCCGTTTTAAAAAAGTGCATATTGATTGCGTCATCACTACGCAATAACGGGCAATTACGTTATGCCCAAATACCATGGTAATAATCTCCATTGAATTTGGTAGAACATACCTTAGTGTCAGAATTATGCTTTTCCTGGGCAAAAAGTTACAACGAATTCAAAAAGTGCGCACTCACTTATGAGCGCGACTGTATGTAAAGGCATTTTCAATAATTCTTGCCGTATTATTTATTGCAATATTTCAGGATGATTTCTTCTTCGAAGTCTTTTATCACGTATCATGCAAACGTTGTAACAAAGAAATGGAGATGCCAGTTTCAATCGACGATAAGCATTGTGTACGCGTTTCTCAACTAATAGAATATCACGCCTGTCAGAGAATCCAGCTAGATTTCACTTTCTTGGTCATGGGCCCAAAATCGTGAACTGAGTTATCAATGGTTTTGGTAATCGCTGGGGATGTTATTTGATCCCCAGAAGTTTCGATCCGCTCAGAATTTTTTTAAGGTTGCCTAGCAAGGCACGCTACCTCAGTCCATAACTTTAACAGTGCATATCACGCCATTCACCTAACAATCGAGCTCAAAGTCGGATTTGCATAAATCATGCAAGTCGAGTTTTCTTTAGTTTCTCACTCCTCTATCACCCCGAAACATGCGTACATCTTTAAATTTGCATACCATCATAATGGAGTATCTGGCACCGGGTCATTGGTTCTGGTTCACATATTTACCCACTATTTTTTCTCTTTCACTTCACTTTTGTGAAAAATATCCGTCTGAGGGACCGCCGCTTGTTTTATGAGCTCTATCGATCTGTACAAACTAGAACTCATGAAAACGAATCTGAACAGTTTCACACTCAATGTCGATTTTCTCAAAAACTTTGCCAAAGATGTAGCTCAAATTGAACGAGTACAAAGCCCTTGTTGAGAGCTTTAAAATGAGGTGCTGACGGTTTTTGGAATCATTCTGGAAGTACCCTTTTTTGTATGGTGATCTGGAGGGAAAGATAGAGAGGTGTCTAAAACACATACACTTTTGATAACTTTGATAGCTTTTGATAACTTTTGATAACCGCAAATACGTTATTCAAAAGAGCTCGGCGAGGACTATCACATACTGGAAAAGCTAGAGAATCTTTTCCTACACTTCACTTTTGAGTTGAGCAACCTTAAGTGTAGTTTGGTTCTAAGGCATTTTCACGACTTCTAGTTTTGATACATCGATGGAAAATTACCAGGGATACCTCAAAGGGCACTTTCTCTCAAAAAAATCACCCGAAGCAAGAAATGCGTTGTTAAAGTTAAGGACTCAGGCAGTGTGCCTCGCATAGAGGCACACTGCCTGCCTCGCATAGAGGCACACTGCCTGAGTACCTTAAGAAAATTCTGAGCGGATCAACACTTTGGGGGATCAAATAACATGCCCAAAACCCAAAAAAAAACCAAAAAAAGATGACCAAAACCATTAATAACTCATTTCACAAGATTCTCTCGTAACAGATATACGGGAGATTTTCATCCGAATGATGATGCTTAGCTATAAAACGAGAAACCTTTTTAAAATAAAGTCGGATATTTAAGCTTCATGTGGTTGCGAGCGACGATGCCAGGACGATCGAAGGGCACGTGAAAGCAGCTCTTCTCAAAAAATTTAATACTTCTCATGCAAACTGCAAATATCGAGAAAATGACATTAAATTTACAATACTTAATGCTAAAAATAACGTAAGTTTGGACGTTTCTCAGGCTCTTAAAAATGTTACCGACGACTTTTCAGTTGCTTCACTACTTAATCGTTATTAATGAGATGTACGTGGAGGAAAATGGAGGAAAAGATGGAGGAAAAAATAAAATAAAAAAAAAGAATCTAATGCTTAGACAAGTTAAATTCATTGGAATTTCGGCAGAATACACCAAAATATTCGGTAAATTTTACATTGGTACAATGGCACTGAATATAAATCTCATTATTTAGGCAAGTCGTATAAATTGAGCGGAGCGATAAAATACACATTGAATGATGATGGAAGGACGTGGCATTCAATATCGTGGAGAAAACTGCCAAAGGGGGAAAATATGAAGTGGTCAATTGCAAATGATTCAAATCCTAGCACTGAGGCTAAACTTCCCAACAACTCCGTCGGATTCCGAGTGATGGTTTTCGAGGCGATTTGACACCATAAGTAATTCAATCATTATTTGCGCTATTCACCTTGGAGTGACTCTCTACTGATGAGCTCCATTTCTGCTAAACCCTTTATTCGGCGCATTTTGTATTTGTTGTATGACTGTATATGTGTCCTAACAATAATGATTTTCACACAATACACAATCAGATTAATATAAAATAGTTCAGGATTTATTGTTTTTTTTCTATTGTCACATAAGACCAAAGCAGCTGCTGCAAAAACAAAGTGCTTCCATCAAAACTTGCGAAGGCTGTCCACCAAGAAGAAGATATATACGATTGGTGTACCGTTAAAGCTTTTGGGAAATTCTCTGACCAGATCAATCCCGAGATCAAAGGAGGACTGTCGGTAAAATTTAACTTTTGGCGTTGTAATATCCGTATCCTAATGTTCTAAAACGACACGAGATTCTGAACATTTCGCTTTCATATCTCAACTAGCGACCTTCGGTCGCTACGTGGTTTGCGGAGTTGTGTTTTAAGGACAACAATTGGACGCGACTGGTGAGAGCCTGCTTAAAACGTTGTAAAAGGCTCGTGAGGCCTCGGGCAATTCGAAAAAGTTGGGATGGGGCTTCGCCCATCCCAACTTTTTTCGAATCACCCTCGGCCTCACGAGCCTTTCACAACGCTTACGCTGCGGGGAGTGAGAGCAAGTTGAGAGATTTTAAAACAGCTATGTGTTATATTTCAAAAAGATGGGTTTGTGAATGCGCAAATAACTACGTTACCGTGTTCTAAGGTATACAAGTAGAAGCCTGCTTAAAACGTTGTAAAAGGCTCGTGAGGCCTCGGGCAATTCGAAAAAGTTGGAACTTTCACCCTCGGCCTCACGAGCCTTTCACAACGCTTACGCTTGGGGGGTGAGAGCAGGTTAGGATGGTGTAGTGGGTGGTGCACGGGCTTCATTTGAGTTTTCTGCGATTTGGTAAAATGCACCATGTTATGTAGTGTACTGAAAGTGCTCGACGTGGGAATACCAACGGTCAAGGTCCGACGTCACACGGACGTGTTTGAGCCGAGTTAGAGCGATTTGAAGAAAAGATATCAAAGATCAAGTCTCATATTTTAAAAGCGCTCGCCATGGGGATGCCAACGGTCAAGGTCCTATCCTTCTACGATGATTTTGAAGCGAGTTAGAGCCATTTGAAGAAAAAGATAAAACTACAAACTACAAAGAGCAAAGATCAAATTTTGAAAGCGCTCGTCAAGGGAGTTCATCTGGTTAAGGTCCCATGCACATTGGTTGATTTTGAAGCGAGTTAGAGCCATTTGAAAAAAAGATCAAACTATAAACTACAAAGATCAAAGATCAAATTTTGAAAACGCTCGTCAAGGGAGTTCATATGGTCAAGGTTCTAACCTTCTACGATGATTTTGAGGCGAATTAGAGCGATTTGAAAAAAAAGTGACAGACAGACGGACAGACAGACGTTATGATATTTCTTTATACAGTAATTCTGAACCAAGGTTATCACTAGTTGGCTGAGTGCCATGGACGTTTAAATGACAGGGGAATGCGGGAATTCAAAACACTAAACGCACATCGTAATATCAAATTAATCGGAAACTTATCCCGACTCGCTCTTTGAGTCTGGACGGACTTTTTTTGTTATTTCACATTGTTTCTGAAACAAAACCGACACCATTCGGTAAATTTGGAAGTGTTTCATAAACATTTCAAGTTGGGAGTTTGCATGTCGGTTTCGTAAAACAACTGTGCATTTTCTTTCGATATTGTCCTTTTGCCGATGATCCTTTAATCCTGGATCGTATAAATATGGTTTCGGGTCGGCATGACCAGTAGATTCGATCTCCGTTAGTCATGATTTGCAGCCTCCCCTTATTTAAATTAATCCTATTTCACCCCAAGTGCGAGGAGAGTGAAACCTTCTGTATTTGTGAACGAAATTCTACATTACAGGCCACGTTTATTTGAGCACATTATGTAACGATAACCACAATTATGAATACTGAGACTATTGCAAGTGAAGCAGGTTAACCGATAATCGATGATGCACGAAAGAATGGGATTACGACCAATGAAACTGAACAGTTACTAGGGATGAGATGTATTGGATCATGTTTTAAATGAAATATTCAAGCGTATGGGCAATAAAACGAAAGACGAACTTGAGACAATGAGTAAATTAAGCACAATTCTCGGATCTTTGTAACGACCTGATGCCCAATCTTTCGTTGTGAACCAAGCACATACAATCGTCGAAAAACTGATGTTTCGCTCTCTTAATTGTGTACACTTTCTCGGTCGGTCGACCGTCGAGAGTGAGATGAAGAAAGGATGAACGTGACCTATCAGTTTTTTTGTGTAAATGGTCCGTCTCTGATGCAGTGAGTGAGCTACATCAAGCAACAGAGTATATTCCATGCCAAGACAATCGAAAAAGGCGAGAGACGAATGTTGTACCAGAAACGGAATTACAAAAGTGTGTTTACAATATTGTAAAATCCTGCAATAACAAAAAAACTCAGATCCTGAGCATCACTTTGTGCTCGGAGTCCCAGTGGATGAGAGGGCGGACTGTTACGACCAGACGAGGTTTTCCAGCCTCAGTGAACAACGTCCGTGTCGAGCACCTTAGAAGCATTAGTGTCAATCTAATTGCTTCTCATACCATATAAATAAAGTTCAAGTGTCATTGGTAATTCACTAATGTGCATCAGGATAATAGACGACTAGAACGTTATTCTTTGATGAGAATCACGTACTTCTCTCAGCTCGTCGAACTCAAACTGATCCTCCTCTAGCAGAGTAGCGTTCTTTACAGCATGCCTAGAAATGATAATTGACTGTCGGGATTTTCACGTCTTTTGTTTTATCATTCCATCCGTATGGACGTCTTCATTTTTGTAACATCACCAAAGCAAAAGCCAACGTCAATACATCACCAAAGTCATTACGTACACAACCAACAATATTACAACAGAAAACAATCGACTGACATCTCCTTTGCCTCGTCCTTCCTCACGGCTCGTCCGTCCTTGCCCTCGAACTCGATCAGCAGGTCAATCATTGCCTTGGTAGTGGCGGGCGAGCGGCGAAGGATCGCGTCTGAATAACGGATTGTTTCGAAAGAAATGACTCTCTAAATGATAATTTATCAAATTTGCATATTTTTATTTATTCGATTTACAACTCACCCTCGATCCGATCGCGAACTTCTCCGCCTGGTCGCCCACGACATGCGAAGGAGCAAGGATCAGGTAGGGCATGCCGCGGCGAAGCGTCTCCTCGGACTCGATCTGTCAACACCAATTGGATGAATAAGTGAATGTATATTTTGAACAAGCTGTTCATTGTTCATGATCTCGAAGCGTTAATTCAATTCGTAACAAAATGTGACAGTATGCGTGAACGCTATACTATCTGGTTTCCTAACAGGTTCAGCGTGGCCGAAAATCGTGATATGATTGCTAAAATATAATTGGGGGGGGGGGGGGTGAAAAAGTGGTGTACCTTAACAGCATTCAGACTGTTGGAGATGACTTTTCCGGTTCCATTGAAGATGATCGAGCGATCCAGGTACTCTTCAGTCCGCTTGCGGCGAGGTAGAGTAGTGGGGTCGAAGACGGAAGGAATCGACATGACCAGGGGCGTGTTCAGCTTTCACTCGTCCTCTGAAAGAATGTATTTAAAAACATCATGTATATTTTGGATTTTGACAGTTTTCAAGTTATATTGTGCGCATGTATATGTTTCTACTCTCAACTATATTTGCGTTGCAGATTTGCAACGTTCACATTTTGTTTCTTATGGCTAGCCAATCAAACTGCAAATGCTTGTGAATCCTACACCGAGTATTAAAAGAGGAAAATGCCGTACCGTATTTGAAAATCGCATTGAAGCAGGGGAAGAATCGGTCGAAGGAGAGCTCATCTCTCGTCGACGTACTCAGGAAGGCACGGAAGAATAGACTGCCACGCTCAGATCTAAAATGAATAAGGATAGATTAGGGTGCTAGGGTAAGGATCTTAAGGTAGGGAGTTAAGGTAAGGTAAAGGTGCTTTAGCTAGTTTATCTTCTATGATATCACGGGTCTCCTGTAAAAGTGTAGGAACGCTGGCTACTAGAAATATTTTGTATCTCAGATTTCGATTAAACTTGGTTGATGGACACCATTGGGGGTCAGAAGAAGATCATCACGAAATTCAGTTTTTCGCAATTTTCACTATGAAGACGTGATTTGGCCGTTGGTCCTACGATGAGGACGTTGTAGATCTCTCGATTTTGAACAAAATGCAAAAAAAAATAGTTCTCTGTACGATCAAAATTGACTGAAAGACGTCACTTCGCAGTAGATCACAAAAATCGATAATGTGCAGTTTTCGCAAAAAAAAAATGAATTGATCTTCTTCTGACCCCCAATGGTGTCCATCAACCAAGTTTAATCGAAATCTGAGATACAAAATATTTCTAGTAGCCAGCGTTCCTACACTTTTACAGGAGACCCGTGATATCATAGAAGATAAACTAGCTAAAGCACCTTTACCTTACCTTAACTCCCTACCTTAAGATCCTTACCCTAGCACCCTAATCTATCCTTATTCATTTTAGATCTGAGCGTGGCAGTCTATTCTTCCGTGCCTTCCTGAGTACGTCGACGAGAGATGAGCTCTCCTTCGACCGATTCTTCCCCTGCTTCAATGCGATTTTCAAATACGGTACGGCATTTTCCTCTTTTAATACTCGGTGTAGGATTCACAAGCATTTGCAGTTTGATTGGCTAGCCATAAGAAACAAAATGTGAACGTTGCAAATCTGCAACGCAAATATAGTCGAGAGTAGAAACATATACATGCGCACAATATAACTTGAAAACTGTCAAAATCCAAAATATACATGATGTTTTTAAATACATTCTTTCAGAGGACGAGTGAAAGCTGAACACGCCCCTGGTCATGTCGATTCCTTCCGTCTTCGACCCCACTACTCTACCTCGCCGCAAGCGGACTGAAGAGTACCTGGATCGCTCGATCATCTTCAATGGAACCGGAAAAGTCATCTCCAACAGTCTGAATGCTGTTAAGGTACACCACTTTTTCACCCCCCCCCCCCCAATTATATTTTAGCAATCATATCACGATTTTCGGCCACGCTGAACCTGTTAGGAAACCAGATAGTATAGCGTTCACGCATACTGTCACATTTTGTTACGAATTGAATTAACGCTTCGAGATCATGAACAATGAACAGCTTGTTCAAAATATACATTCACTTATTCATCCAATTGGTGTTGACAGATCGAGTCCGAGGAGACGCTTCGCCGCGGCATGCCCTACCTGATCCTTGCTCCTTCGCATGTCGTGGGCGACCAGGCGGAGAAGTTCGCGATCGGATCGAGGGTGAGTTGTAAATCGAATAAATAAAAATATGCAAATTTGATAAATTATCATTTAGAGAGTCATTTCTTTCGAAACAATCCGTTATTCAGACGCGATCCTTCGCCGCTCGCCCGCCACTACCAAGGCAATGATTGACCTGCTGATCGAGTTCGAGGGCAAGGACGGACGAGCCGTGAGGAAGGACGAGGCAAAGGAGATGTCAGTCGATTGTTTTCTGTTGTAATATTGTTGGTTGTGTACGTAATGACTTTGGTGATGTATTGACGTTGGCTTTTGCTTTGGTGATGTTACAAAAATGAAGACGTCCATACGGATGGAATGATAAAACAAAAGACGTGAAAATCCCGACAGTCAATTATCATTTCTAGGCATGCTGTAAAGAACGCTACTCTGCTAGAGGAGGATCAGTTTGAGTTCGACGAGCTGAGAGAAGTACGTGATTCTCATCAAAGAATAACGTTCTAGTCGTCTATTATCCTGATGCACATTAGTGAATTACCAATGACACTTGAACTTTATTTATATGGTATGAGAAGCAATTAGATTGACACTAATGCTTCTAAGGTGCTCGACACGGACGTTGTTCACTGAGGCTGGAAAACCTCGTCTGGTCGTAACAGTCCGCCCTCTCATCCACTGGGACTCCGAGCACAAAGTGATGCTCAGGATCTGAGTTTTTTTGTTATTGCAGGATTTTACAATATTGTAAACACACTTTTGTAATTCCGTTTCTGGTACAACATTCGTCTCTCGCCTTTTTCGATTGTCTTGGCATGGAATATACTCTGTTGCTTGATGTAGCTCACTCACTGCATCAGAGACGGACCATTTACACAAAAAAACTGATAGGTCACGTTCATCCTTTCTTCATCTCACTCTCGACGGTCGACCGACCGAGAAAGTGTACACAATTAAGAGAGCGAAACATCAGTTTTTCGACGATTGTATGTGCTTGGTTCACAACGAAAGATTGGGCATCAGGTCGTTACAAAGATCCGAGAATTGTGCTTAATTTACTCATTGTCTCAAGTTCGTCTTTCGTTTTATTGCCCATACGCTTGAATATTTCATTTAAAACATGATCCAATACATCTCATCCCTAGTAACTGTTCAGTTTCATTGGTCGTAATCCCATTCTTTCGTGCATCATCGATTATCGGTTAACCTGCTTCACTTGCAATAGTCTCAGTATTCATAATTGTGGTTATCGTTACATAATGTGCTCAAATAAACGTGGCCTGTAATGTAGAATTTCGTTCACAAATACAGAAGGTTTCACTCTCCTCGCACTTGGGGTGAAATAGGATTAATTTAAATAAGGGGAGGCTGCAAATCATGACTAACGGAGATCGAATCTACTGGTCATGCCGACCCGAAACCATATTTATACGATCCAGGATTAAAGGATCATCGGCAAAAGGACAATATCGAAAGAAAATGCACAGTTGTTTTACGAAACCGACATGCAAACTCCCAACTTGAAATGTTTATGAAACACTTCCAAATTTACCGAATGGTGTCGGTTTTGTTTCAGAAACAATGTGAAATAACAAAAAAAGTCCGTCCAGACTCAAAGAGCGAGTCGGGATAAGTTTCCGATTAATTTGATATTACGATGTGCGTTTAGTGTTTTGAATTCCCGCATTCCCCTGTCATTTAAACGTCCATGGCACTCAGCCAACTAGTGATAACCTTGGTTCAGAATTACTGTATAAAGAAATATCATAACGTCTGTCTGTCCGTCTGTCTGTCACTTTTTTTTCAAATCGCTCTAATTCGCCTCAAAATCATCGTAGAAGGTTAGAACCTTGACCATATGAACTCCCTTGACGAGCGTTTTCAAAATTTGATCTTTGATCTTTGTAGTTTATAGTTTGATCTTTTTTTCAAATGGCTCTAACTCGCTTCAAAATCAACCAATGTGCATGGGACCTTAACCAGATGAACTCCCTTGACGAGCGCTTTCAAAATTTGATCTTTGCTCTTTGTAGTTTGTAGTTTTATCTTTTTCTTCAAATGGCTCTAACTCGCTTCAAAATCATCGTAGAAGGATAGGACCTTGACCGTTGGCATCCCCATGGCGAGCGCTTTTAAAATATGAGACTTGATCTTTGATATCTTTTCTTCAAATCGCTCTAACTCGGCTCAAACACGTCCGTGTGACGTCGGACCTTGACCGTTGGTATTCCCACGTCGAGCACTTTCAGTACACTACATAACATGGTGCATTTTACCAAATCGCAGAAAACTCAAATGAAGCCCGTGCACCACCCACTACACCATCCTAACCTGCTCTCACCCCCCAAGCGTAAGCGTTGTGAAAGGCTCGTGAGGCCGAGGGTGAAAGTTCCAACTTTTTCGAATTGCCCGAGGCCTCACGAGCCTTTTACAACGTTTTAAGCAGGCTTCTACTTGTATACCTTAGAACACGGTAACGTAGTTATTTGCGCATTCACAAACCCATCTTTTTGAAATATAACACATAGCTGTTTTAAAATCTCTCAACTTGCTCTCACTCCCCGCAGCGTAAGCGTTGTGAAAGGCTCGTGAGGCCGAGGGTGATTCGAAAAAAGTTGGGATGGGCGAAGCCCCATCCCAACTTTTTCGAATTGCCCGAGGCCTCACGAGCCTTTTACAACGTTTTAAGCAGGCTCTCACCAGTCGCGTCCAATTGTTGTCCTTAAAACACAACTCCGCAAACCACGTAGCGACCGAAGGTCGCTAGTTGAGATATGAAAGCGAAATGTTCAGAATCTCGTGTCGTTTTAGAACATTAGGATACGGATATTACAACGCCAAAAGTTAAATTTTACCGACAGTCCTCCTTTGATCTCGGGATTGATCTGGTCAGAGAATTTCCCAAAAGCTTTAACGGTACACCAATCGTATATATCTTCTTCTTGGTGGACAGCCTTCGCAAGTTTTGATGGAAGCACTTTGTTTTTGCAGCAGCTGCTTTGGTCTTATGTGACAATAGAAAAAAAACAATAAATCCTGAACTATTTTATATTAATCTGATTGTGTATTGTGTGAAAATCATTATTGTTAGGACACATATACAGTCATACAACAAATACAAAATGCGCCGAATAAAGGGTTTAGCAGAAATGGAGCTCATCAGTAGAGAGTCACTCCAAGGTGAATAGCGCAAATAATGATTGAATTACTTATGGTGTCAAATCGCCTCGAAAACCATCACTCGGAATCCGACGGAGTTGTTGGGAAGTTTAGCCTCAGTGCTAGGATTTGAATCATTTGCAATTGACCACTTCATATTTTCCCCCTTTGGCAGTTTTCTCCACGATATTGAATGCCACGTCCTTCCATCATCATTCAATGTGTATTTTATCGCTCCGCTCAATTTATACGACTTGCCTAAATAATGAGATTTATATTCAGTGCCATTGTACCAATGTAAAATTTACCGAATATTTTGGTGTATTCTGCCGAAATTCCAATGAATTTAACTTGTCTAAGCATTAGATTCTTTTTTTTTATTTTATTTTTTCCTCCATCTTTTCCTCCATTTTCCTCCACGTACATCTCATTAATAACGATTAAGTAGTGAAGCAACTGAAAAGTCGTCGGTAACATTTTTAAGAGCCTGAGAAACGTCCAAACTTACGTTATTTTTAGCATTAAGTATTGTAAATTTAATGTCATTTTCTCGATATTTGCAGTTTGCATGAGAAGTATTAAATTTTTTGAGAAGAGCTGCTTTCACGTGCCCTTCGATCGTCCTGGCATCGTCGCTCGCAACCACATGAAGCTTAAATATCCGACTTTATTTTAAAAAGGTTTCTCGTTTTATAGCTAAGCATCATCATTCGGATGAAAATCTCCCGTATATCTGTTACGAGAGAATCTTGTGAAATGAGTTATTAATGGTTTTGGTCATCTTTTTTTGGTTTTTTTTTGGGTTTTGGGCATGTTATTTGATCCCCCAAAGTGTTGATCCGCTCAGAATTTTCTTAAGGTACTCAGGCAGTGTGCCTCTATGCGAGGCAGGCAGTGTGCCTCTATGCGAGGCACACTGCCTGAGTCCTTAACTTTAACAACGCATTTCTTGCTTCGGGTGATTTTTTTGAGAGAAAGTGCCCTTTGAGGTATCCCTGGTAATTTTCCATCGATGTATCAAAACTAGAAGTCGTGAAAATGCCTTAGAACCAAACTACACTTAAGGTTGCTCAACTCAAAAGTGAAGTGTAGGAAAAGATTCTCTAGCTTTTCCAGTATGTGATAGTCCTCGCCGAGCTCTTTTGAATAACGTATTTGCGGTTATCAAAAGTTATCAAAAGCTATCAAAGTTATCAAAAGTGTATGTGTTTTAGACACCTCTCTATCTTTCCCTCCAGATCACCATACAAAAAAGGGTACTTCCAGAATGATTCCAAAAACCGTCAGCACCTCATTTTAAAGCTCTCAACAAGGGCTTTGTACTCGTTCAATTTGAGCTACATCTTTGGCAAAGTTTTTGAGAAAATCGACATTGAGTGTGAAACTGTTCAGATTCGTTTTCATGAGTTCTAGTTTGTACAGATCGATAGAGCTCATAAAACAAGCGGCGGTCCCTCAGACGGATATTTTTCACAAAAGTGAAGTGAAAGAGAAAAAATAGTGGGTAAATATGTGAACCAGAACCAATGACCCGGTGCCAGATACTCCATTATGATGGTATGCAAATTTAAAGATGTACGCATGTTTCGGGGTGATAGAGGAGTGAGAAACTAAAGAAAACTCGACTTGCATGATTTATGCAAATCCGACTTTGAGCTCGATTGTTAGGTGAATGGCGTGATATGCACTGTTAAAGTTATGGACTGAGGTAGCGTGCCTTGCTAGGCAACCTTAAAAAAATTCTGAGCGGATCGAAACTTCTGGGGATCAAATAACATCCCCAGCGATTACCAAAACCATTGATAACTCAGTTCACGATTTTGGGCCCATGACCAAGAAAGTGAAATCTAGCTGGATTCTCTGACAGGCGTGATATTCTATTAGTTGAGAAACGCGTACACAATGCTTATCGTCGATTGAAACTGGCATCTCCATTTCTTTGTTACAACGTTTGCATGATACGTGATAAAAGACTTCGAAGAAGAAATCATCCTGAAATATTGCAATAAATAATACGGCAAGAATTATTGAAAATGCCTTTACATACAGTCGCGCTCATAAGTGAGTGCGCACTTTTTGAATTCGTTGTAACTTTTTGCCCAGGAAAAGCATAATTCTGACACTAAGGTATGTTCTACCAAATTCAATGGAGATTATTACCATGGTATTTGGGCATAACGTAATTGCCCGTTATTGCGTAGTGATGACGCAATCAATATGCACTTTTTTAAAACGGCATTATTCTTACATGGATTTTAGGTTAGAGATATGCACGGGGAAGTTGCTGCGCGACCGCGCATTTGCAGCAGCCTTGCTGCAAAAACAAGGTCTGAAATTTGGAAATCAGCTCCTAGACTAGCTAGAGACTCGATCAAAACGCCAAAATGATCGCCAACTTTTTAGATTGATTGGACATCTTTCCTACCTGCGGCGTGCGTTTTTCGGATGTATACTAAGGTCGGGAAACACTCTGTTTACCCCTATGGCGAGAGAGTACAGACGCCGAGAGTGCGTAAACAGAGTGATTCCCGACCCTAGTATACCTCCGAAAAACGCACGCCGCGGGCAGGAAAGATGTCCAATCAATCTAAAAAGTTGGGAACCCGTTCTCTAATACATTTTGAACATTCCTGTGTAAAAACCAGATTTTTACCTAACTTTCCCATAAAGTTATGAAAGTCCAAAAATTGGTCATGCAAAAAAGTGATTTTTTCATGCCCTGAGTGCAATTTATGAGATATCGTTTTCATATTCTCAGGATCAACTGTACTCATGATGGCGATCATTTTGGCGTTTTGATCGAGTCTCTAGCTAGTCTAGGAGCTGATTTCCAAATTTCAGACCTTGTTTTTGCAGCAAGGCTGCTGCAAATGCGCGGACAACTTCAAATTTTTTTTCTGGGTAGGCCCCGGTTTCAAAAAAGTGCATATTGATTGCGTCATCACTACGCAATAACGGGGCAGTTACGTCATGCTTAAATACCATGGTAATAATCTCTATTGAATTTGGTAGAACATACCTTAGTGTCAGAATTATGCTTCTCCTGGGCAAAAAGTTACAACGAATTCAAAAAGTGCGCACTCACTTATGAGCGCGACTGTACCTTGAACGTTGTTCCGTCCTGTCTTTTTATCTTGCCGAGTTTCTGTATTACAGCGATGAGGAATTTGGAGGGGTCTTGTGTCTGCTCGAATCCGGGGAACAGGCCAAGCAAGAGTTGAGGCACATTCGAACTCTTAGGGCTTCTCGTGGATGCTTCCACCAGGAAATTCACGACTTTATTGTTGGGTTTGGTTGCTTGGAAGATTTTGAGTTCTTCGACTAGACGAGTGAGTGAGAGCAATGCATTGACGGCTGCATTGGCAAAACAATGCTTCTTTCCTTCGTTGTTAAACAAATAGGCTGTCTGAAAATTCACAAAAATATCTCAAACTTCCATTACACTCACATGAAGATCATGTCCATCTGCCTTTCCACAAATAGCCGGTTCAGCATCAGCCTGAATAATACATGTACTTAAAAAGGGATAGCAAAAAATAGAGTTTGTTCGAGCCATGATGATTTCTCCCCATTCATCGATCGGATTACGTACATTCGTTATATGAGAGGAATCACGAGAGAATCGACAACTCGGCGGCAGTGAAAATCAAAATCAACCACTCCCTCTACAAATTTGGCTCAAAGTCTTTCAAATGATTTTCTTTCAAACTGCGTCGTCGGAATTTTGATAACTGTCGTCATCTTCGAGATTCAGAAGGCCAAACATTACACTATCACTTTTCGGCAGTGAAATCGGGCGCATTTAAATGATCGTAACATCGTTTGAATTGAAGATAGAAGGCCGCTCTTTCTTAGAAAGAAATAGGAGATCAGG
This sequence comes from Pristionchus mayeri, assembly GCA_036245805.1. NCBI lineage: Eukaryota > Metazoa > Nematoda > Chromadorea > Rhabditida > Neodiplogasteridae > Pristionchus > Pristionchus mayeri. The sequence continues at coordinate 41,863,499 of BTRK01000003.1, read as the reverse complement.
GGCTACAACTTTCAAGTTGACTGTGTCATTGATAGTGCACGCCCCGGTGCGGGGCGGTCGGTCGGACTAAAAATGTCGAAATTTTTCAAACCGGAAAAAAAGTTATAGTCCCTATAGGTGACTAACTTTTCGCCAAAAATCAGACAAATCGTGAAGATGAAAAAAAGAGGGCGCACTTTAATACGGTGGTCCCAAAATGGGTTCCAGACAGAGAAACTTCCAAAACTTTAATTGTCTGCTATCGGGCTCAAATACATCCATAATCATCCAAAACAACATTTCAAGTTGTATCCAGAATTGTTATAACACTGTAAATGGCCAAAAACTACAGTATGACCTCAAATTTGAAAATCAATATTTTTACCTTCAACAACCTATGGGATGGGTGCTATTGCACTAAATCGGTTCCAAGTAGTGCAGGAACATCACTTGAAACGTGTCAAAGAAATAGGGTACCGGTAAATATGATATTTCATGCGATGTATTCGTGGAAAGACGCAAAACTGTAATTTCGGCCAAAATAGTCGTAGGGTCCTGCCACATGGCTAGAATTGTAGAGCATGATGATCTGAACATTTCATATGTTGAAAGTTAGCTTCTATCTATTAATTGCAGCGCGCTAGAGAGCGTGGAAGATGGTAGAAAACGATGGTGGAGGCGCGCGTGAGAGCTCTAAAAGGAGGGGAGGGAGAGATAGGTCAGAGGGCGAGAGCGCCAGACGGTTAGAGCGCCCGCCCTAGGGCGGAGTCTATCCGATTTATGGCTGTCTAACACGCTCTCTAGCGCGCTGCAATGAATAGATAAAAGCTAACTTTCAACATATGAAATGTTCAGATCATCATGCTCTACAATTCTAGCCATGTGGCAGGACCCTACGACTATTTTGGCCGAAATTACAGTTTTGCGTCTTTCCACGAATACATCGCATGAAATATCATGTTTACCGGTACCCTATTTCTTTGACACGTTTCAAGTGATGTTCCTGCACTACTTGGAACCGATTTAGTGCAATAGCACCCATCCCATAGGTTGTTGAAGGTAAAAATATTGATTTTCAAATTTGAGGTCATACTGTAGTTGTTGGCCATTTACAGTGTTATAACAATTCTGGAAACAACTTGAAATGTTGTTTTGGATGATTATGGATGTATTTGAGCCCGATAGCAGACAATTAAAGTTTTGGAAGTTTCTCTGTCTGGAACCCATTTTGGGACCACCGTATTAAAGTGCGCCCTCTTTTTTTCATCTTCACGATTTGTCTGATTTTTGGCGAAAAGTTAGTCACCTATAGGGACTATAACTTTTTTTTCCGGTTTGAAAAATTTCGACATTTTTAGTCCGACCGACCGCCCCGCACCGGGGCGTGCACTATCAATGACACAGCCAACTTGAAAGTTGTAGCCCCTGATCTCCTATTTCTTTCTAAAAAAGAAAGACATTCTATCTTCAATTCAAACAATGTCACGATCATTTAAATGCGCCCGGTTTGACTGCCGAAAAGTGATAGTGTCATGTTTGGCCTTCTGAATCTCGAAAATGACGACAGTTATCAAAATTCGAACGACGCAGTTTGAAAGAGCATCATTTGAAATACGTTGTTCCAAATTTGTAGAAGGAGTGGTTGATTTTGAATTTCACTGCCGCCTACACCCCTAAAATGGTTGATTCTCTCGCGATTCCTTTCATATGCATATTGCATCAGTACTTTCAACGATCGCTGATACATTTTCGAAACAATAAACTGCAAGAACGGCGAGCGAGTATTGCACTCGCAATTAGCCCCTAAATATACTAGATAAAGTGTTTTTACTTGTGAAGGTGTCGCAGGAATTCCTTGAATCATAGCTGTCAGCATTTTTACAATCTTGCTAATAACCTGCTCTTCGTTGAGCGTTTCTAAACAAACTGCTTACATTATTCACATGTTTAAACAATAGTTTGTAATATAAATATAAATGTATATATCATTACTGTAATGAAAATAATATACAAAATTAACATGCATCTGAAAAGTACAAAATCCAACAAAACTACGAACCTTCCTCATTCGGTTGCCGTTTTCTACAGTTTAGAACGCAATCAATCTCATCGCAGCATCTCATCGTTGAAGTCGATGTATCGTGTGCTGTAAATAATGTAGAGATTGACACATATTGTTATATTAATATGTAACTTGAAAGGAAGGATAACGATAAAAAAGTTCCTTCTCTTGACATGTAAGCAATTTCCATAACCGAATGTGATAATGTTTGAGTATCTAATGGTTGAGTTGAGCTAATTCGTGGTAATGACAGCGTTAACAAAACTTAAAAATTCCAGAGCATGTTTTAGGACCGGCTTAACACCCTTCCTCACGAGAGACTCGCTGATAACTGCTGCACTATTTTTCATAACTTACCATTTTTTTTGCTTGTGCTGTTCGTTGGCCTTCCCACAGTCTCGTCCTTTTTGCCAGGGCTCGGAGTCGTTTTTGTATTTTGGTGTCCTGATTCAGACTGCTTCTTTGCTGGAAATACTGTATTTTAAATTGTTCTTTTGGTACTTGAGAACGCGCATGGTGCACGATCTTGTTAGACTGGTCCAATAAAAATGCCCTCCAAAAGGTCGTCCGATCATGGACCGAAGTAATATTTTTGCACCACATTTATGTGCATGCTAAGTTAAATCTGTATATGTTAAATCTGGAAAAATTGGAACACCCAAGTTTTGGATATCGAAATTAAACCATACGTGGATCAATAGAGACATCGAATACGGTTGGAAAATGCATTTTTGAGGTGAAGGTAGGATCGGGGCGGAAAGGCTTGTGCACATTGACATAAATACTTTTGTCGCTCTTGGCTTTAAAAATGAAATCAATCTTGCTGAATTTGCAAGGGCCTCCTCCCTGTAATTATGTGATGTTGATGGTATAATGCACACAATTTGTGGCGTACGTAATTTGTAGTCCATGTGTTTGGAGTGCATTGCTCCATATTCTCGAACACATCTCCGAAACCGACTCTTTTCAAATTCAGATCACCTCCTCCAACACCTGATTGTAAGTTTGCATAACTCAATGACTGCACACGTAATTTGATGGTAAATTGATAATTAATGATAAATACTATTTGTTCCTGATCACTTACCCCCAGTTTTTGACCTGAGAAAATCCGCTAGTTTACTTTGGTATTCTTTATTCTGCTCAACGTAACAGCAGAAAACATCCAGCTTAAACGTAGTGTCCTTTACCGATATGAATTCAAAGTCTGCAAAATATGGAAAGGTGACAAAACGGAAAGGGACAAGACAGAAACAAATCACTGCTCCGCCGGAAATCGACGTAGGGACTTGGGAGTAGTTGCATTGTTATGCTCTCCACTACACCGCCATTGGTATACCCAGTAACTGGGCGAATGTGAGTTTTTGTCACTACGACCGTATATGGGTTCATGGTAACAAATTGGAAATTTGAGTGGAAAATCATGGTTAGATAAACATAAGTGAGATAAACCCAGCAACAGTCGCGAGCATAAGTCACCGGGCACTTTTGGAATGGGTTTGATTTTTTTAACCATAAACATTTCAATTCTGCAACTAGGATGTTATGCATCAAATTCATCGGAGAATTTTCTTTTTGATATTGGGGTATGATGCAATAGCCTAGTCTTTACATAGTGATGGCGTAAAGGGCATTATTCTTACATGGATTTTTTCCAGCACGCCAAGGTTGGAGGGTTCTGAGGTTGGAGTCATGCCCGAGACCTACCAAGAAAAAAATTTAGGGGTTGCTGCGCGACCGCACATTTGCTGCAGCCTTGCAGCAAAATTGAGGTCGAAAATTCAGATCTCGGCTCCTAGTCAAGCTAGAGACTGGTTCAAGGCATCAGAATGATCGCCATCATGAGTCCAGATGATTCTGAGAATATGAAAACAATATGTCGAAATTTGCCCTCAGGGCACGAAAAAATCACTTTTTTTGAATGACCATTTTTCGGACATTCATAACTACATGGGAAATGTAGACAAAAATCTGTTTTCTGCGTAGGAATGTTCAAAATGTATTGAAGATCTGATTCCTAACTTTTTAGAGCGATTGGACACTTTTCCTGCCCGCGGCGTTCGTTTTTCGGAGGTATACTAGGCTCCGGAAACATCTTGTTTACGTCTGTACTCTCTCTCATAGGGGTAAACAAGGTGTTTCTCGACACCAGTATCCCCCTGAAAAATCGTCGCCGCGGGCAGGAAAGGTGTCCAATCGCTCTAAAAAGTTAGGAATCAGATCTTCATTACATTTTGAACATTCCTACGCAGAAACCAGATTTTTGCCTACATTTCCCATGTAGTTATGAATGTCGAAAAAATGGTCATTCAAAAAAGAGTTTTTTTCGTGCCCTGAGGGCAAATTTCGACATATTGTTTTCATATTCTCAGAATCATCTGGACTCATGATGGCGATCCTTGAACCAGTCGCTAGCTTGACTAGGAGCCGAGATCTGAATTTTCGACCTCGATTTTTCAGCAAGGCTGCAGCAAATGTGTGGTCGCGCAGCAACCTCTAAATTTTTTTCTTGGTAGGTCTCGGGCATGACTCCAACCTCAGAAAGTTTGGCGTGCTGGAAAAAGTCCATGTAAGAATAATGCCCTTTTAGAAAAGTGAATTTTGATTGCGTAATCACTACGCAACGACTGTGCTCTTGCGTCATACCCCAATATCAAAAATAAAAATCTCTGATGAATTTGGTGCATAACATCCTAGTTGCAGAATTGAAATTTTCCTGGTTAAAAATTCAAACCCATTCCAAAAGTGCCCGGTGACTTATGCTCACGACTGTAAGTGTCGATTGGTTACTGCATTTGATGATTATCTAATAATGATTTCCCACTCATATTCCCAATTTTGGATCATGAACGCATATACGTTCGTAGTGACTACAACTCATATTAGCCTAGTTAGTGGATATAACAATGATGGTGTAGTGGAGAGTAGTGATAACAATGTAACTACTCCCAAGTCCCTACGTCGATTCCCGAAGGAGCAGTGATTTGTTTCTGTTTTGTCACCCTCCCCAAAAAATGTGCGATACCATATGAGACATATTATGTATAAAACCATAACAAACATCTTCATACAGTGAAAACTTCTCTCTCTTATTATCTGGCTCAATCCTCTCATACTCGGCTATTAAATCGTTGCGAATTAGAATAGTTGATCCACGTCGCCATTCCTTCCCATAACTCGATGGCGATATTCTAGTGTTTTGGATATGATTATATTTTAAAGCATTATTTCTGAAACTCACGACATGATTGAGTATCCCAAACATTTCACTTTGTACTTCAGTTGTTTGAACTGAATCGAATTATCAGAAACATCGGCGAAACTAAGTATCAGCTCGTTCAGCAGGATTCCATCAGGGCGGATTTTCTCTGTCATCCTATGGGACTTTATTAATAAATTAATTACTCAAATCGAATAAACTTTGTCAGATTAGCTACAATCTTTCCGGATTTGTCAAGGATCCCGTCGATATTCCATAATAGGTAACGCCGAATCTGAAAATATTCATCGTATTAATCATTCATTCTACTTCTTACCGATGATCGATCATCCGTCATGGTTATCTGTTCGAGCTCAGGAAACGATACAATATTTTTGCTCGCAGGTTTCTTGATTTCCTTCGTGATTTCAGAAATCTTGCATTTTTCCAATTTATCTGTTATCTCCTTAATATAACTTCTGCTCAGCCAATGAGAGCATGCTCCGCCTGTGATGTTATAATTTTAACAATATTGTGCACCGAAACTCTGTATTTACTCACTTGCAGATCTGCAACTGCAGGTTAAAGTGCATTGACCGATCGTTGTCACGGATGGTACAGATGGTACAGATGAGGCGTCTCAAAAATAATTCGTTAAAGTACATGACTACCTCGAGCATAGAAATCAGAATCAAGCATTATGAAGTACACACCTTCGAGGACATCTGCTTGCACCGATCCAGGGGATTCTGAAATGCATTTATGTTCAAATTGGATCTCTGACGCTGGTACACCAGTGTCAGAGATGCAACTTTAATCAATAATCTCTGCAATCTATATGGTGATATTTCACGCACAATTAAAAATGTACATTACGTGTCACGGTATGTGAAATAACAACATATACACAAAATTCAGCATGCAATTCAGCAATTCAGCATTATGAATAGCGTGAACAATATTTACTAACCTGAGCGATCTGAATCTTGCCTTTCTCTGTATTTGCGTGATTTATCTGGAACACCACTTCGCTGATCCATCAATACTCAGTTCTACTTGTGAAACTGAAATTACTAAATCATCTCGGTAAAGAATCAGGACAGCATGCTAGATAATTTCACAAAAATGTATTATATTGTTAATGCGATTCATGAACGTAAAGTAATATAATGTCGAAGAGATAAAAAAAACTGGAAACGTGTGAATCTAAAAATGAGATATAATATGAGACGAATCACTAGAGAAAAATTTCAAGACGGATGGTACAGTTGTGATGCAAGTGCATCTACTAACCCTAATTATGAGATATAGAGAGCGAGATATAGAATGTTAATCATGCAAAGTTTAGTTTTATAAATACGAAGGAAAAGTCACAATAAAATCGTCCACTCGCTGACGGACTAAACGAGTAGATGCGAAGAGGAGTGTAACCAAGGTCAAGGCGCAATCGCGAAGACCATAAATCAGAGAGAAGGACAGATCGTGCAATTGATGCGAAGAAACACAGAAAGTCGAAAGAGCAACACGGGTTTAACAGTGGGACAATTGCAAGTCTTTCATCTTCTTCAATGGTTCTCGGTCTAAACCTTGTTGCATATTATGCAACTTTCCGAAAGAAATACTGACTATGCCATACATTGCGAAAGCGCAGTTCAGAAGCGATGATTGCGCGTGCGAATACAGAGAAATCGAGATACATGTTAAAAGATACATGTTCAATTCTTTTCAGGTAAATTTCCAGCTACTACCACTGGATATATCAACATGCTTGTGTCAGATAAAGTGGGCTAAGAGAGAATGGTAGGGAATGGGATTGATGGGTAATTGACGCTGACAATAAATTAGATGAGGACGGGCAGATGGGGTACACTTGCATCCACTGGAACTGGAAGAGAGAAAAAGAGGGAAAGAGAGGGAGACGAACTAGTGGCCCAATTGCACGTTGCTTCCTTCTCCCCTTCCACTCCCCTCTCCTCTTCTCACCCAATCCTCTCTCTCTCTTTTATGTCTCTAGTCTAAGCCAGCCATTTCTCGCTTCCTTTGAGGAGATCACGCGATAAAGGTGAATTCAACGGAGCGCTCAGTGTCATTTGAAGGCCGAGCAGTTTAAGCGGTACAAAGGCATAACAAGATACATTATACAAAATTACTTTTCCATTAGGTACATGATATTGAGTGTTCCAGGGAATGGATGCCATACCACGAAAATTCTGCGCTCTCAGTGTGAAACTGTAGCGAAATTACCCATTGAAAGATATGCGAATTATGTATAACGATGGCCAACATAAATACAATAGCCACGACCCTGCGTTTTCAATAAACTTTGCGCATATGTAAATAACGTCAGAAGCGTATGTGGAACTTCACACAAAGTGATTTATGATCGGGTGAGTGGCCTCCGCGATATCCACGCTGTCACTATGGGAACATTCCCCGGAGCACACTTTAATTCAGAATTTGTTTGGTTATTTTATAGAAATTAAATGAGGAGTGAAGACAAACGCGCGCCCGGTTGAAATATGTTTCAATTATAGGAGAACTCTCTTCAAGTCGCTTGCTCTCTCGCTCGTTGCCTGAGCTTTCCCCGATTTTGGCTCCCCGCCAACTACCGACAGCTCTGTTCGTAATGGAGATATCAATGTGAAAATTTCGGAGCTTCCTATCGTTGGGGAGATCTAGGCCGTGCGTATGAAAACGTCAAACATTGAATTTTGCCTTTGGTCCTCCTTTAAGTTCGGATTTTCAGAATACGGAAAGGCTTATCGATCTGAAAGAACGAAACAGAAGTTCTCGGTAATGGTAGGCTGAAACAAATAATGGAAGAACTGAGATTCAATGGAGCGTGGCCATACAAATTTATGGGGCATTTGGTGAGCGTGTTTGCTCACATTTTTGCCATTGGGACGCATGAAATAAATAGCTCGGATAAGTTTGCAAATGGGTTTGAAATGCAAAAAAAAAATGTGTTATGGCAATTTCGTCACGCTTCCATCACCGAACCGAAGATGTAGACCAGAAGAGGGACATTTTTTTAAGGAGATTTTGCGGAATCGCTCTATTCTTTATCCAAAATAAAATATCCCCAGTAAAAAAGCTCGATGAGATGCACACCTAACTTTCCATAAACGCGAAATGTACGAAAGGCCTGAAAAAATGCATACAAAATCGATACCCGAGCAATAAAAATACCGATATAGCAAAGTGTTTGCATTGTGAGAGCAATTCGAGACTTTCCGTCTCACATTGAAGATGGAAAGATGGGCACAGATTCCCATGGACTCTCTCGCTCATAGGGGTAAACAGGGTGTTTCTCGACACCAGTATACCTTAGGAAAACGAACGCCGCGCACAGGAAAGGTATCCAATCGCTCTAAAAAGTTGGGAATCGTATCTTTAATACATCTCGAACATGCCTAAGCAAAAAGTAGATTTTTAAATACATTTTCCGAAAAGTTATGAATGTCCAAAAAATGGTCTTGCAAAAAAGTGATTTTTTCATGCCCTCGGGCAAATTAGGAGATTTTGTTTTCATATTCTCAGGATGAACTTTACTCACGATACCGATCATTTTGACGGTTTGAACAGGTCTCTAGCTTGCCTAGAACCGGAGTTATGAATTTGCGAGCCTTTTTTTGCAGCAAGGCTGCAGCAAATGTGCTACTCCGCAGCAACTTCTAATTTTTTTCTGGATAGGCCTCGAGCGTATCTAGAAAGTTTGGCGAGTATGAAAAAATCTTTGTAAGAATAAAGGATGTATGAAAAAGTGTTGTTCGATTGCGTGATCACTACGCAATCAGAGAAGATGCAATTGATGACGCAATGCACGCATCGTATTCCTCGATGGATTTGGTATATAGTACCACAACATCCAAATTCCGAAATCAGCTACAACAAAAGTTATATCAAAAATAAAAATCGTCTACTCACTTTCTGGCGCATCGTATCCAAGAAAACAGCTCGCAAAGTGAGTGATGCCGGGTATCCGACTCTACGTAGGGATCTCCATAATGAAGAGTGTACTATAAGACTTCAGGGGTCACTCAGGTATGCCTCAGGGTGGCCAAAACCGGTTAGAACTCATTTCACCATTCCCATGCTCAGCTCGATTTTCTCATGAGAGGCGTGATATGGTAGAGCCGGGAGCGGAACGGGAAATGCCTAAAAACCGGTTCTGAAAAAAACGGCCAACGTAGGAAGTTTTCTCGTCCCCAATATACTTCGATACTGGATTTGCATCTTAAAAATGTTTTTAGAATTTGAGCGAGAATGAAACAAAAAATGGTTAACAATGTCTAAAAACATTTTTAAGATGCAAATCCAGTGATAAAACGCTTCTCATGCGAAATTTGTAGCTGAAATATCACAATTTTACCCGTTTCAGACAGTTTTCATCAAATAACTTGAAAACGAAGAGTCGTAGCGATTGGAAGCTCTTAGAGGAATTTATAGAGCTTGATGAGAGCTATCGATTGCATTTTTTGACTGCACGATTGGACCACGTTGAACCGAAATATGACCAAATAACGAAATCTGAAAAAAAAATAACCAAGTCCAGAAAAGTCGAGAATCACCCATAGTAAATCGATATTCCAAGGACAGAGATATGAAAAATGGTCAACATAGACACCCCCTAATTTTGTATGGAGATTCCATATAAAGAATAAAAACGATTGTGTTTTTTGTATACGAAGCCAAAAAATCGATATTCTCATCACGAAATTCAGTTTTTCGCAATTTTCACTATGAAGACGTGATTTGGCCGTTGGTCCTACGTTGAGGACGTTGTAGATCTCTCGATTTTGAAAAAAATGCAAAAAAAATAGTTCTCTGTACGATCAAAATTGACTGAAAGACGTCACTTCGCAGTAGATCACAAAAATCGATAATGTGCAGTTTTCGCAAAAAAAAAAAGAATTGATCTTCTTCTGACCCTCAATGGTGTCCATCCACCAAGTTTAATCGAAATCTGAGATACAAAATATTTCCTAGTAGCCAAAGGGGCCAGTTTTCCTACACTTTTACAGGAGACCCGTGATATGACAACGCAATAGGCGCACAAACGATGATACTCCCTTAAACAGCTTCGTGGTCATCTGGTGGTAGAGCTTCGTGGTCAACCGGTGGTAGAGCGAGTGCGCATACCGCATCACAGCCACAGTCACCAGGATGTTCTGGTTGTAGACCTGCGAATGAAAATCAATATTTTATTCTAAGATCAACGTTTTGGTCTGGCAAACAATGCCGTTCTGCATCTCCGATGAGGTTACTTTTTTTGAAAAATATATAAAAAATATTTTAATGAACAAATCATTCGCTGCGAATCCACCAAGAAGATGTGAGTGATGAAGCGATAAAATCCGAAGAAGCCATCGAATGGGAACGGATCCTAAACATTTGCAAAATTATAAAATTTTAATTTGCAATGAAGTATTTCTCTGAACTTACCTGAAGCAAAAGGATAATGCTTGTTAATGTGCTAGTGCAAGTGCTGTGGGAGAGTACCTAACCACATACAACTTACCTGAAACGAACAAAATGTGGTTACATACCCTCGGTGGAATCATTCCACGTACCCTCTTCTGCGTGTTGAGGAGGACCTTCCAGAGGTCCTCCACATGCAGTGGGCCGCTCTCGCAGATCAGCTGGTAGATGATGTAGTTGCGGCTCCTCTCCCGATCGAGCTCCTCCTTCTACAACACTTTACTATAGTATTAAACAATGAGGCCAGTATATTGATGTGATGCCAAGTATTCGAGTAGCAAAGGTCCAACCATTGTAAAGAGCCGGATATTTATATTTTGTGGATAATATTTTTGAAAATAGTGTGGTTAAATATGGCATTACTGAAGCCAATATCATCACATTAACAAGTATTACGCTAGGAAATACTCGTTCGCATACCGTGAATCTCTGCTCCGCGCGGGCACAAATAGCCCTCCGGCATGTATTCCTCGTTCGCGCCCAGAGTCGACCAGACCAGTTCCTGCAACAATATCATTATAAGAATTACATTATCGCACACAGTTTTACGCCGTCCCTGTCAATATTTCAAGTTTCTAGGAACAAGAAATAACACTGGATGGCACAAGCGATGGCGCATAGTAATTTCCCGGTGTCTGGGAATTCTCTATCGTATGTAATCCTGTTCACGAACATCCGGCATGGCGAATTGGTGCTGATTGACGAATCTGGGGTCGATATACTCGATCCGAGACGAGTCCTTCAGCAGCGCCTCCGCTTCCTCCCTGCTCAGCAACTCATAGCAGCAGAAATTTATCAAATTCAATTGGTAACTAATTATTTTAATAATATAAATCTAATGAAAATCAGAAAATGCGAAACGCTTTGAATATGTACGCCGTAAGTTTGAAATGTAAATGAAATATTACGGAATGTTGCGCTGCCGACCTCGGAAGGGGCGATATTGGTAATGCCTCTGAAAGGAGGGTGATGATTTCGGAATCCATAAGCGGGATACAGTCTCGGACCGCACGGTACCCAGCATGTCTAACTCACGTATGGTCTGGGTTGGTACTGGCGTCTCGGGCGACCCAATTGTTCCAGTTGTCTTTCGTCGACATCACGTCCCGTGAATTGCCTGAACCAGATGTGGCACTAGGTCGGATGAGATCAATCACGTCTGGCAGCATTTGATAGATGCGGCATATGTCATGGTTCTCATCCGACCTAGTACCCCAGATGTTTATGTTTCCCGCCACTGTTGTTGTCTTAAAATATAGTCAATAGGCTATAGTCAAGAACCTGCGGATAACGAATACGTCCGAAATCTAACTTTAGATATGAGAGTAGAAAACACCAATATGAAATATTCGAAACACAAAACACAGAGTATATTGTCAGCATATATTGAGCAAAAATTATAGGATGTTACGAAGTCATTAATACTTCAAAGGAGACATGACGTCATAGTTCTCATCATAACTATAATACCGTACTCACCACCCAGCAAAGTTCGCGAACTGCTCCTCATCATCTTCTGCTTCTGTTTCCCCTCTTTGCGCGCGCATCCGAGCCTCCCGCTCAGCCCTGTTCCTACTTTTGATGAACACCATGCTGCAATGTATTTTTGATAAGTTACATAGTTAGTGAGTCATAACCAGCTGTATGATGCCACTTTTAATGTGTAAGCCCCAGCGATTATCGAACATGTTACAATAATAATTAGTTCCCAAATTAGTTATACATAATTAGGTACTTAAAGGAGGACTGAAGTCAAAGTTCAACTTTGGACCCTGTCATTGCCATAACCAAGCTCCCCTTAACGACTAAAGGATCCAAAAAAATTAAATTAATATCTCTACTCTCACTAGAGTTATGATTAGTTGGCTGAGTGCCATGGACGCTTGTGGGACAGGGAAGTGCGCGAATTCAAATATCTTGAAGTTTTGTCAAAAACTGGTGGGGATTGAACCCACAACTTTCCGATTACGTGACGGCTGCTATACCACTGAGCTATCCCACCGATGTATGTACGCTTCCTAGCTCGCGCTATGATCTTTGGAGGTTGGAACCTCCCTTCTATCGATGTGGCTACTTTGCCGAGAGCCCTCCTTTAATAATGAGTAATGAGCCTTCATTAGAACACGATGTAGCATTCAATAAAACAATTAGTGGGTCATAATTAGGCGTGTTATATATTGTATGCTCCGTGTTCTGACTGTTGATGAACACCATGCTGAAAAGTTATGCGTAGATGCCCAAGATTCATTGAAAATGATGCTGTTATGCTAAGTTTCAGAGGGCGATATATTCTTGTTAGGGTTGGCGAGGAAGCACACAAAATGGAGTAAGAAAATGTGCTCGAAATTCGAGCCTCATTTATCATTTCGAAACGCGCTTCAACTACTCATCGCACGTTTCGAAACGCAAATTGCCCAATCAACTCGACATTTCCGTTTCGTCAATTGCGGAAAATTTGTCATATCATGTTGCGAGCTATATCTCATCTCTCATTGGGTAGATCTATTGCGCAGAAATCCCTATCATCAATCTTAGCACCCTTCATTTTTTAGGGATATGCTATAGTTTGCGAATATATGTTTTGACGTTTTTTGTTTGAATGACAAGTTCTCATCTTTCTTGTCCACCACTTACTCCCTTTTGCGTGCAAAGTTGCCTCCTTTTTCGATCGCTATATGCGTCCTGTACTCGCTCGCGTCGGGAGGAACGGTCTTCCCGAACTCGATCAGAGGCTACAATTGTACAAATAATATTTGTTTTTAAAAAAAGTAAAAGAATATCGAGACTATCAATTTTCGAACGTGAATACACTTTCAACTGTTATGAACTCGATCAGCGGCTAAATTATTTCCAGACATTGATTGTATACTTTTGCACCATACAGTTTTAGCGTGTTCGTACACTAGTAAGCAGTAGTGACTACTTAAATGGGAAGGTATTAGGTTGGTGCAAACGTTTCGTTACAAAATCACGATTAAGAGACCCGCTCCGTAAGAATCGAGCACCCCGTGGACACGTTTGCCTAAGCAACGAGATCCACAGGGTCTTTTCTATGGTGGGAGGAGTGTCTTGGCTCTATGTCTTGAAATTTGTCATAAATTATATAATACAGTCATTGGGTAAGTAGAAAATGTTAATAAAGGGTAAAATGGCCAAAAAATCATAATTTTTTATTGATACAAAATTGAGTCAAAAGTCAAAATGCATTTCACTCGTGGTGCCCAGAAGTTTATAAAAACGTATTTAGATCAACATCCGATCGATTCTCAATACTACTTTTTGAACTAAAATTTGACTTTTTGCTGCATATCTAGTCCATTTGGAACCGAATCCCTTAGCTTTTTCAATCCCGTTGTACTCTAAGCTAGATTGCTTCATATACACGTTGCAGCGAGTCTCGGGAGATTTTCAATTTTCGGGAAATAATTTTCAAACTTTCCAAGTGCATCATCCAAAATATTTAAAAATTAATTTTCGCCAAAGTAATGAGAACTGATTAGCTTTTAACAATTTCAGATATTACTTACCTTGATATAATTTCTAGCACTAAAATATATCACAATTTCGCTCGTTTCAAAAATTCACTTCTCACAACTTCGAATCTGTCAATATTTGGACAGTATTTTATCGTTCAAGATAAGCCCAATCCCACCAGTTCTGCATAGAGATAGTAGAATACCCCGAAATATTTAAGAAAATCACAATATGAGTTCCACCTGTCATTGCACGAAAATGGAAAGCCTATCGAGATGTTCTATAATGTAATTGTGAGGCAGGGTAGCCAAGTGTATATCGTTATTGAAAAAGCTAAGGGATTGGGATCGTGGTTTGCTATGTAATGTTGCACAAAAATAGGAAAACGAGAAAATTTTGGGGTTTTTGAAAGCGTATAAAAAGCTGTTCTTTCACTTTCAAATAACTTTTCACGTAATAATGTATTGTTTAGAAATTAATACTGTCTGAATTCAGTGATATATTTTGAGAAATCGAAAAAAATCATTAATCAAAATTTCGATTTTCCTCTGATTTGAGCCAAGGATGCGAATTTTGGGCATGACAGGTGGGAACCACCTTGTGATTTTCTCAATTACGTCAAGGTATTCTTGGCGGCTTTCGCGCACCGATCGCATCTACTGACAGCTTGTTCCACCTCCTGGTCCAATCCAGGCCAGAAGCAGATGCTTCTTGCGAGCGACTTCATCCGAACGATTCCTGGGTGCTCCGAGTGGAGTTCCTTCATGACCCTTGTTCGGAGTGTGCACGGGACGACTACTCGTGATCCGAAGAGGAGACATCCCTTCACGAGACTGAGCTCGGCTCTTCTTGAGTAGTAGGCGGTCAGACGTGTATCCTTTGCGTCCTTGTGACTCCATCCCTTGATGTGCTTCTGGATGACCTCCTGCAGAAGTGCATCCTTCGCGGTCTCCGCTTTGATGTCATCGGTTGTGACTGGGAGACGTCTGATTGTTGATTGAAGAGAACCGTTGATGTCCTCCTCGATTGAGAGCCGGTCGACACAGACCTTGTCAGATTGGCATTCATTGATGAGCCGTGAGAGAGCGTCGGCGTAAGCGAACGAGTGAGTGTTCACGCATTCGATTTTGAAATCGTACATCAGGAGCGTCTCCGCCCATCTGTAGATGCGCTTAGCCGTGTACGCTGGTACTCCCTTGGGCGATCCGAAGATTGTCACGAGTGGCTTGTGATCCGTCTGTAGTGTGAATCTCCGTCCGTAGATGTACTTATGGAACTTTCCAACTACGTAAATCAGTCCTAGTGCCTCCTTCTCAATCTGTCCGTAGTTCTTCTCGGCTGGTTTGAGCTTACTCGAAGCATGGCAGATTGCCCTGAGTGAACCGTCTGGGAAGCGATGGAGGATTACGGCGCCAATGCCGTCCTCGCAAGCATCTGCTGCGACCACGATTTCCTTCTTGGGGTCGTAGTGCACGAGCGAGAGTTGCGTGTTCATCGTCTCCTTGAGCTCGTTGAATGCCTTGTCACACTGAGGTGTCCAGATCCACTTGGCCTCCTTTTGCAGTAGATGGTCCAGTGGTCCTCTCTTCTTGTGCATTCCCTCGATGAATTGACCGTTGTAGGTCACCATACCCAGGAAGCTTCTCAGCATGCTGGGGTTCTCGGGTGCCGGCATCGTACGGATGGCCTCTGTCTTCTTCGGATCGGTGTGTCTCCCGTCCTTGTTGATGATGAAGCCGAGGAATTTGACCTCCTTCATTCCGAATGAGCACTTACAGCGCGTGTGCGGAGTCCGTATTGCTTGAGCCGACGCATGACCTCCTGGAGAGTGCTGTCATGCTCCTCCTTGGTGCTCCCTCCGATGATGATATCGTCCAGATAAGGGAGGGCGTGCTTTACTCCGCTCAGCATTGTGTCCATTAACCGTTGGAAAATGCCGGGGGCAGCCTTCACACCGAAGGGCAGTCTCTTGTACTGGAAGAGACCCTTGTGCGTGTTGATGACGAGTAGCTTCTGGGCGTCCTCATCCAGTGGAACCTGCAGGTATGCCTTTGCCAGGTCGATTTGTGAGAAGATCACTGCTCCATTGAGAGTGGCGAAGATGTCGTCAGGAGCCGGAAGGGGGTGAGCCGGTAGATCGATGGAGGCGTTGAGACCCGTGCTGAAGTCCGCGCACATTCGTATTGAACCGTTGGGTTTGCTCACAGTAAGGATGGGGGCTGCCCAGTCGCTGTACTGTACCTTCTCGATGACTCCTATCTTCTCCAGTCGCTCGAGTTCCTTGTCCACCTTCTCCGTCAGCGCGTAGGGGACTGGCCTTGCCTTGATGAAGACGGGCTTCGCATCAGGCTTGAGCTGAAGAGATGCTGACATCTCTGTGCAGCTTCCGAGTCCACTGGCGGTTACTTCGGGATACTCCTTCTTCACCCACTCAGTGTATTCCTCGTTCGTGGAGAGTGATGCGTTGATCGCATAGAGAACCGTTTCGGGTTCTCGGATCTCTATCAGGTGTAGCAGCTTGATGAGATTCCTTCCGAGTAGATTGATGTCCTGGCGAGTGACGTAGATGTCAGCGATCGCCTCGACTCCGCCGTACTTGGCAGTAGTCTTGAACTTCTCGAGTAGTTCCAGTTTCTATCCATTGGCGCACGTTGCTGAGCAGTCGGCGTTAGAGCACTTGGGCTCGCCGATCTTCGTAAACGTCTTCTCGGAGACGATTGTGATGTCCGCTCCGGTGTCGATCTTGATCGAGGTTGATTGACCGTTGAGGTCTACTCGGATGTGGTAGTCGGATGTGGCTACTGTAGACACACTGACAGTGTGCATCTGCTTGTTTTTAGAAAGGCATGCCTGAGCGATGTGGCCTTTCTTCCGACAGTGTCCGCATTCTGCATTCAGGAACCGGCAGTCATCTCGTTTGTGGTTTTTCTTGCCACAGGAGAGACAGGGTTTATCCTGATTCTGAGCCGGATTCATTTTCCATTTAACTGTTTTGCTGTCCTTCTGGAAGGGCTTGTTCTCCTTGCCTTTCTTGTTCACGAAATGCACCTCCCGACTCGATTATGTCATTGCTCTCGAGTCCTGCTTGAGCTGGGCGATGTCATTGTAAACAGAGAGAAGATCCTCCAGAGTGCAGGCGTTTCCTTTCTGCTTTGCCGTCTGCATCATTTTGAGATGCACATCCGAGTAACGTGGGAGATCGAGGGAGTGGAGAAAGGTGAGGACCTTCCACTCGTCCACTGTGGCTGTCTTCACTTCCGCTCTTTCAACCGTCTGATTGACGCGGGCAGCGAGAGCGCGCACATCCTCGATGTTCTCCTTGCTCATCTTCAGATCGCGCATGAGCCATCGTCTGTCGAAGAGAGAAGTATTGTCGCCGAACAGAGTCAGCATCTTCTTCTTGACCTCCTCCAGCTTCATGTCTGTCCACTTGGTAGGTGTTACCGATTCAGTGAAAGTCCTTTCCACGGAAGTGGAGACGTGTCTGAGTAAGAGCCGTATTTTTTCACGTCATCCCAATCCTTGAGATCGATCTCGAAAATGTCCTCGTGCCGATTCCACCATCTCTCGAAGGTAGAGCCATCCTCTGGGGAGTATGTGAACTCGTGGATACGAGATTCGATGGCCCCAATCGATGCTGTCGATTGTTCGGTCAAGGCTCCTGTGTTCCCACTCTGTCTCTGTTCCATCATGAAATTGGTCACCATGGCGAGAAGCTCCTCATTCTTAGCCAGTAGCTTCTTCATATCGAGCACTTCCTCTTTGAGCGCATCATTTCCAGTCATCGTGAGAGGGTGTATTTAAAAAATCACCTGAGTGGTCTTTCCAACAGGTTCGGGTTTGAACGCCGCGACTCCACCTGAGGGATTTCACAGCAGATTTGAAAAATCGGGCAGCAATTCGCCTCGATTTAATCAAATGCTGGGCTTTGAGCTCGTCTATCGGATCGACCAGTAGAGTCTGCACTCAGGCTACCTGTCACCACGGTTTCGAGCTACCTTGAGGATCGACCGCAAGGTTACTGCTCACGCAATTTCTGGATCGACCAGAACAGCGTTTGTTAGAAATGAGCTCGTTAAAGAATCCTGAACGCCAGTGTTGTATCCGTGTCCCTTATTGTGTCGTAGTAGACGGGAGAGGACGGGTAAACACAAGGTTTATCCACAATAAATAAAATACAGAGAGCAGAGTGAGTCACAGCTCACGAGAGAGACAAAAGCTAGACTGACGCGGGAGCGAGGGAGGAAGGGGAGAGCGAGCGAGAGAGGAGAGAGATTGGAGAAATAGAGAAAAAGTGTATGAAGCAAAATGTGTGGGGAAAATAACGTAGTAATAGTCGAAGGATGACTATACAGGTTGAGACGAGATGACTTACAGTAATACTCACAAAGGTAATCGAGAACTGAGTAAATTGTGTATAGGAATATTTAAATTAGGGAATTTAGCTATTAATTGGTTTCCTATACAACAAGTGGTAGCTAACGCTTTGTGAATGGTATCTAGTGAAATTAATGCTCGCTTACCAGTCTGAACTTTGCGTAGTCTTCGGGAGCAGAATGGCGCACTATCTCGCGAAGAACATCGACAGGCAGCTCTGGAGGTGGGCTCGTTCCCTCGTCAAAGACAGTTCCTTCATTCTCCTCCCTGGTTGACACGATAAATTTCAAAGATTGATTACATTGGTCCCGAAATGATACTCTCTGCTATTTCACAAATGATCCCTAAGGTAAATGGTTCACCCGATAGGACACCCAACCTAGTGCATTGCAAGTGCAAATCTTCTATAATTACTCCCCTTACCATTATTTTTAACATCTCTCTTTCCTCTCGCACGTCACCCAATCAATGGAAAACTGCTCATGTAAAACCCATCCCAAAAAAGTCTGGAGATGCCTCTATGTATCTCTAATCATCGTCCTATCTCTCTCACGGTCACTGCCTCTAAAATATTCGAATAAACTTCTTATTAATTCCATTGTTGACTTTCTAGACGAATATAACATATTAGATGCTAGACAAGCAGGCTTTCGAAAATGTAGAAGCACTACTTCATCTTTATCTGAAACACATTCATTTTATGCTGAGCAGCTGAGTCTGAAAAAGTCCGTTGACACAATCCTCTTTGATTATAAGAAAGCATTTGACTCGATTGACTTAAGGATGCTTATCCATAAGCTTTCCTCGCTGGGAATATCACCCGCTATCACTCAATGGTTTGAGTCTTATCTGCTGGCAACGCGTGTTCATTGGAGATTATTTATCCCCTCCCTCACCTGTTCAGTCAGGCGTCCCCCAAGGTTCCTCTATCGGGCCTTTGCTATTCATTATTTACATCAATGATTTGGGCAAATGCATTCCTAAGACGATTCATTACAATATATTTGCTGACCACCTCAAGATTTACGCGGTGGTCCCTGATTATAGCAATGACCTTCAAAATGCGATTTGCAAAATATCTGACTGGACTGTCCAATGGAATATGAGTATTAGCTCACCTAAATGTAATGTCCTACACCTTGGGAATCTGAAGAACCGAGCTCAATATATTCTAAATGGTCAAATTATAACGGACAAAGAGATAGTGCGAGACCTTGGTGTATTTTTTACTAAAAATCTCCAATCCAACTTCAGTTGGTCTTGTAAATGAACTCGAATCTGTGCAGAGAGAGTTTACCAGCAGAGTTTTGAGACGATGCTCTGTTCCCCCCACTGTCCTATCCCGATAGATTGAAAACTTTCACACTTGAAACCCTTGAGTATCGCCGCGCCTTACGGGATATGTTCTATGTTTATGACTCCATTCATAATTACGTTCACCACGACTCTGCTGACTTGTACACAATCACTCCGCTCACTCGTGATTTGCGCTCCTCAAATAGTCTACGCATTTCTACTCCCTTCAGAGTGCCGGTCTCGATTTCAACTTGTGCTAGTAGAGTCCTACCGCTCTGGAACACCCTCCCTGACCCAATAGTTATCTCTCCCCGTCCCATGTTCCGCAGAGAAATCAGTAAATCCCCCGACCTAGCCCTATCAATCCCACGAATTCGATTGTAACATATAACTGCCACATACCACCACCCCATTCCCCCCAGCTCGCTGTGATCGAGCCCGAAGACCGACCTGCTCTTCCCTATTCCTTCCTCAACGGCTATTAATGCTGTCGGTGATAAAGATTAAAGATTAAAGATTAAAGATTAAAGATTAAAGAATGAACAACATACTACCTCTGATCTGAATGCACTAACAAAGGGGAGTTTGCTTGAGAGGAGTTCGCCTTGGCTTGGCGAAGTCCCCTGAGCCGTCTTGCCCGATACATGGATTGAGTTGTCCTTTCTACAAGACAAAATATATTTAAATTTTTGTTTGGACTCAGTAGAAAAATCGACATAAGATTCAATTCGAAGTAAAACAGAATAGTCACAAATTTGGGAAAGGAGAGGATGGGTGAGACAAACGGAAAAGAAGTAGTAAAGGAAAGAAGTAGAGATGCTATTCTAGAAGGAACAGATGGTGCGGTAAGACTTCATAAAAAATGTTTCTGTTTAGTCACGGCAAAATAATTGCGAGAATAAGGATAGGGGGGATACTGTTGGCAGGGCGGAAAAGCGTTGCCTCCGTATATTTATGGCACTAGCTCGGATGAGTCCCATCTGATGAGAACCCAACGAATGGGAACCAAAAAAGTAGTTTCACATTAGGTTTCCACACTGTTAGCACGTTTCTTCCGAAAATACTACGGAAGGTTACATTTTTCGGTTCTGATCTAGTGTTTTTCATACGGCCTAGTGCCGTAGTTATCGATTAGTCATTAGTTTTACCACTGAAGAACTATCCCACTGATCCTTGACAATATGTTTCAGCGTGGCAAAGCTGAGGAGAAGAACCAAGACGCGTATGATGAATGAGGGAGCTGTGAATGAGATGTAGGATGACATCGATATAGAAACAGGTCCTCTTATTGAAAGGTGATAATGAAGCATATTACGAAAAAAATACTAGAGAGTAATTTCGGCAAAGAAACGTGAGAGAAGAAGTAACAAGGCGAGCAGAAGAGGAAAATAAGTAAACGGCAAAGACTTCGGAACACTATTGCAGTCTATCGATAAGAACAGTAAAATATTTATGTCACTGAGGAGGAACAAATAGTCAGAAAATCACAGAAAGGAAGTGAGAGAAGGAACATGAGGGACAGAGGAACATGAGGGACAGAGGCATGTGGAGTGTCTAAAAGCGGTCTATCTGGTCAGGCAAGGGCTGGTGGCTGACCGTTTCAGTCTGTTTATTGATCAAAGGGGAATCGAGGGAGGAGTGAAGAAGCTTCTTTCGCTTCTTCCCTCTTTCTTTCGCGCACTCAACAGCCAAGTGTGTTTGATTTCGTCAACGAACATGTGGACCATTAGTAGTGACGAAGAGGACACTCGTGAAACGCGAGTAGCCCGACACGTAGCTTTTGTGGTCGGCCACGTAGCCTTTGTGGTCGGCCACGTAGCTTTTGTAACCGGGACGTTGCCTTTGTGGTCGGCTACGTAGCTTTTGTAGCCGGTCCGTGGCGGCTACTTCCCGGCTACAAAAGCTACGTCCCGGCTGCAAAAGCTACGTCCCGGCTACAAAAGCGGCTAATGTTAAAAATCCGTCCCTCAAGAAGATTTAATGGTCCGCGCAAATTTAATGGTCCAAAAAATATATTGGTCCGTGAAAATGGACCGGTATATTTTGATGCTCCGTTTTCAACAAATATAATGGTCCGAATTTCAATCAGAAATATAATGGTCCGATCTCGGACCATTATATTTTTTTGTATTATTATTTTAACTGGAAGATTCCTATTCTATTAGTTCCTCTTTCAATTAGGCCAAATACCCAAGCAGTTTTTCTTACAATACGACCTCTATGATATTTCCTTTTAAACATTACGCTTTCATCTATTTCTACAATTTTACCAGGTCCGCCTAATTTTACTCGAAGAGCTTCGCGCTCAAACCAAGCTTGTGCGAGGTCGCTAAATATTCTGAATATTCACTGAGGAGAAGCCGTTTAATGCCCTCCTTTTCGGACTGAGTCTCTATAATCCAAACAATAATCAAATGTAATACACGCAATAAATTCATTATTTTCTTTACCAAAAACTATCACAAACAGATAAAAAAATAATAAAGGATAATAAGAAAAAAGAATATAAAATACGAGGAAACGAACAGTAAGAAGGAAAAAAAGTTGGCCATCATATGGGCCAGTAAATATACCGGTCCATAAATTGGGCCAGCGGACCAATAAATTTTCCGGAATAAATATACCGGTCCATTTTTCGGGACCATTATATATTTCGGACCAATATAATTTTCCGCGGACCATTAAATCTTCTTGAGGGACGGATTTTTAACATTAACCACAAAAGCTAAAACAAAAGCTACGTGACAAAAACAAAAGCTACGTGTCCGGCTACTCGCGATTCACGAGGCAGATCTATGAAATACGGTAAACGAAATTCTGAATGGAGAAACGACGGCGCTGCAAATGAAAGAGATTACGCCCGTCCTTCAGGAAATCTCTCTTTTGTGACTGCTCATGAATCGATTCTGAGCCTTGCCATAGGCACTCTGATAGGTGGAGTCTGGAATCTCAAAAAGAGTGGTGATAACCTAGTGGCCAAGTTTAGCGAGTGAAACAGACATATCAGACGTAATGTCGCGTTTTTAACGAGGCATGGGCGAAATAATCGGCAGATGTTTTGGGGAGAACAACCACATTCTACTGAGAAAGAAAAGACTGCTCGGCTCGCTTCTACCCTCATCCGGAATGGCCTTGTATAAATCTACCGTTGCCTTCATGCTTTCGTTTATCTGAAAATGTGTTCACAATAAGTGATATGAGCAAGGAAACGAAGAGCCAGACTATGAACCGAGATTAAACTTTTGGATAATTGTAGGAGATAAGTCATGAGAAGAAGCAAAAAATATCAGACTAACCAAAAAATGGACGAACAAGAAGGAAATCATTCATAGTCAGAACAATGATAAGAAAAGATGCGGTAATTTGCTGTAATTTTTCAAAAAAAAAACAAAAAAACATAAGTCTCACTGACCAGGATTGAGTGCGACATCTGATCGGTGATTCTCTTTCCTTTGGCGACTTCCTTGTATCCGCACTGCAGATCGTGGAACTTCGCCGGATGCTCCTGGAATTAGTTTGATTACAATTGAACATTGATAGATTCTGTAAACTTTAACTTTTGTTCAAACAAACCTCTTGAATATGCTTCAGCAGTCCATGTCTGCCCTTGAACAATCGAGGAGAATTGCACTCGAGGCAGAATCGCTGCATTGCAAAATATGACACGTCGTATTTCAATTTCAAAGCGAAAATTTTGAAATTTTGTGAGTGAAATGCACCTTTGTATTTTTAAAAGTGGCACGGGAAAAGGATGCATGCTTTTTTATGATTCTCCACAAACTTTACTGCTATCTAAATAAGGCATAATATTAATTAAGGCATAATAATGAAATAATAATAATTAATTACTATACACGCTAATTCAATCTAATCTCTCGTTCCTTGTGCTTCACGAATCGAATGATTGAGCGATTTCTTTTCCTATTTCACCCCCCCCCCCAAATAGGAAAAGGGGGGTTTCCTATTTCACCCCCCTTTTCCTATTTCACCTCCCTCCCCCCCTGCAACTCACAGCTTTTTTGTGGTGAGCACAATTGTGGTGAGCGAGAAATAGTATTACTAATAGTTACCGAATGCCTTGTATCCCTCTTTGCTTCCGAGATTCTGCGACAGGAAACGCTCCAGATCACACAAATTCTTCAGAGGCGTAGTACTTGTCAAAGTGCTTCTGAATGCTTATTTTAATGTTTCATATGAGCACTGGAGAGCAGATTGACAGTAATGCGGATGGAAAGGGGTGCTTTGTGCGAGATTTTGCTTCTTAATTTGACATTCACTACGAAAGCCGAGAAAGCAAGAAGCTGGAAATGAGTTGCCTCTCTTCTCTGCACTCTCTCATCTCTTGTCCTTCACATTTATAATTCGCTCACCCTGATGTAATGCAGTTTTCTGCTGGTTCGGCCGCCGTGCACAAGCTCCTCGCAAGCGAGACAGTTTATCTTCTCCTTTCAATTCCCCGTCCAGAATTTCAAGTCTAAAGTAAAAAAACTATTATCAATTTAAACTAATTTTACATAATATCCTATATTTCCCTTACGATGATCGACGACTTGAGCGTAGCTTGGTCGGATAGCTCCTGCATCAGGAATAACTGTTGCTGCTGAGGGTGCAGCAGCTGCTGCAGATGAAGGCTAAAAATGAATGAGTAAGCGGGATTGTGATGCCACATGCAGAGAAAAAATCGAAAACGATGCAGTAAACGTACCGTTGACACGGAGCCTCCATTCTTTGCAGTCTTCAACAAGTCGAGGAACTGTTTCTGAAATGTGAATTTATGGGGCTATTGCCTATCCTAATTATAACTATGAGAGCACGAAAAATTCTCAATTCCTACGGGGTGCAATGCAATGGCGGTGAACAGATGAGATTTCAACATTTTCTTCAACATTTTGAAATGTACACTTTGTCAAACTCTGAACAAAGGAATAACCAGAAAAGCATTTGTTCAAATCATGAAAAAGTGTAAATTTTTCAAAATATTCCGCCAATTCATCGGTGCACCGTCCTCGTTTGGAACTAAAGAGTCAAAACCAGCTCACCTTCTGAGCCTCGCTGAGGGTTCTGATCGATGAAAGGATCTGTGCATCCACACTGCTGCAGTTGGCTGGAGTGTCGTTCGTCGTCATTGTCATCGATACGGTAGAAGGCGTCGTGGTGGGAGCCTGCAACCATCTGTTGTGCATGAATCAATGCTATCAAGCCATGTGATGAGTGTGAATATGGGCTTCTCGGCCAGCTGGGGAATGACTGATTGTAATCTTTATTTTGAGCTAGTTGAATGATATACTCACTAGAAACGGAATCATTTATCAATTCTCACTTCACTACATGAGGGAGATCAACGGGGATACTAAACGCGAAAGTACCGAATTAAACCAATCAGAAAGAACGTCCTATTTTTTAACATCATCTATTAGTTCAATAGTTCGAGGAGTTTTTATGCGATTCGATGGAGGAACTCTAGTGAATTGATGATACAATGGTAAAGAGACACACGTGATGAAGATAGAAACATTTAGAAAAGAAAGTGGTTAGTCGAGAAAGGAGGTATGCTTTTGTAGATTAACAGGCATCGCTCATTGAAGTCAAAAAGAGACTATCTCTTAGAGGTGACAAGAGCAAGAGAACGAGAGAGGTCAACGCGCATCAATAAGAAACATGAGCCTATCCCATAGACATTTCTGCATAAACATGACAGAAGGGGGATGTTCAGATGACATAATCAATCCAAGTAGTTGTTGCGTAACTGTGAAATAGAGCACGCAGAGGAACAAAATGAGATCTCGGCATTTATGCTAACACAAATCAGCATGTGACAACTTTATTGTCCACTTTGGTTGAAATGAAGCGATATTCACAGCTTTAAAGTCAACAAGTATGCCAATGGTTGAAATCGATTCCAAGCATGCCCCCTGGCAATTCTATGTAATCTATATACTGATGAGGGCGACATTTTATTGATCAATCACAGAGCGAGGGAGCATCTGGTATATTCAGCAGCGACTAGATCGCATCAACTGGAGCGAAAATAATTATAATTTTCGCAATTCCGCAAAAGTATGCCTACTATTGCCTGAAGCAGCCTTGTGGTTTACGATAAATAATAAAAATAAATAAATTTCATTATCATTCAGACAAGGAAAGACGAATTAGTAAGGCTTTCAACAAATGTTGGCCGTTGATCATTCTTCCTGGACTGAAAAAACAGCAAAATATCGTCCACAGCAGGCTGAATGCACGAAACATTCGTTGACTACTGAAAAGGGCAAAATGCGTACATCCAGAATTCCCAAGCCGTCTTCGATCCAAGTACTATAGGGACCACTGTTGCTTAACTTTACAGATCGAACGGGTTTCGTTTTTTCAATGAGGTGTTGTCGCAAGCTTCAGGGAAAGGCGAAAGAATCGGCCAGTTTTTTTTGGGAAAGATTTTGACTCTCGGTAAGGAAAGGGGGTTCGCTGATCAATGTAGGAGGGCATTAAATTTACACTATTGATCAAAGATCAAAGATCGGATCAAAGATGATCAAAGATCGGAGGAATGATTAAAGGAGTGCTCCGGGGAATGAATGCAAGGGAGTCCCACCACAAAATTCCACGTTTGCAATGGGAAGCTGTATCGAATTTAACCCGAGAAAGAGACGATCATTATGTTGAGCGAGTGAAACATAAACGAACTAGTCACGACCCTGTGCTTTCAATGAACTTTGCGCGTATGTAAATAGCCTCAGAGGCATTTGTGGAACTTCGTACAAAGTGATTTCCGATCAGTTGAGTGGCCTCTACGATATCCACTCTGCTAGTATGGGTGACTGAACATTCCGCGGAGCACCCCTTTAAAGGAGGAGTAAACTCAAAATTCAATTTTTGAAGCTATCATATGCACGGCATAGAGCTCCACGACGATAATAAGCTTTTTTCACATTCCATTCCGAACCGAGTTATAGCTAGTTGGCTGGGAGCCAGATCAAGGACAGCTCAGGGAAGGGGGCGAGATAGCACGCGACTTGAAGAGAGTGCGTCCGTAGGTTAAACATATTCCAACCGGGCGCGCGTTTGCATTTACTCCTCCTCTAAAGGGGAATCGACAGCGTGCTCTTGTTCGATTACGAAACGATGTTCCGTGCGTTCTGAAGCAAACGCTCTA
The DNA here is from genome assembly GCA_036245805.1 of Pristionchus mayeri. Classification (NCBI taxonomy): domain Eukaryota; kingdom Metazoa; phylum Nematoda; class Chromadorea; order Rhabditida; family Neodiplogasteridae; genus Pristionchus; species Pristionchus mayeri. Next base: position 41,836,484 of record BTRK01000003.1, on the reverse strand, counting down.
TTCTCATCACAAAATTTTTTAAAAATTTTCTGCATTTGACGCGCTCTTTATCACAACTTAGCGGCCAAGAGAGGGTGGCAATTGTAGCGATCGACCTCTCTCTATGAGGAGAGGCGGGGAGAGGCACGCGCGAAACTCCGCCTCCTCTCCCTCTCTTTCTCGCTTGTTTCTGCCCCGGTGTTTCTAGAGAGCAGCGCACCTACGAGAGAGTTCCTCTCGCCCTCAGCGTCGGTTTTAACCCAGTATCTCAAGGTACGCTTGGGCATATGACCAGATACTCTCTGTGTTAGAGAACCAACAGTTTTTGGGCAGCTCTGAGGGGATATCCCGAGAGCAATAAAACACGATTTCTGGGAAAATCAACATATTTCTTCAGCGACCTGGCACTGGCTAAAAATTCGAATTCCTTCTGACATCGCCAATAGGTAGTCCTCGACGAGAGAAACATAAAGCGTCGGTATAATTTCGATTAGCGTCCGCCCGCGCGGCGGCGCGGATATTCAAAGAAAATACAGTAATTTTTATATCGATTCCAATCACTGCGGCGGTACGGAGAATGAGTCGGCGAACAAATTCTAAGTTTTTTTACTTCGGTGAGTTTTTCGATTAGATTCCATCTAACGCGGTAAATCGATAAATCCACTTTTACTTCAGACATTTATTCAATTCCCGAAACAATTTTCAAGAACAACCGGACTTTTTATTTTAGTTTTCGCACCTGCTTGCACTAATACACATTCTATTAGAATATCATATTTTTTTTAAAAATATGTATTTTGTTAAAAATAGAGAAATAGCTAAAAGTCGAATTATGGTGTAAAAACTACGGTAAGCGCTTTTCCCGAACTCCTTTATTTTAAAATAAAATTTTGATTTTATTTCACCAGTCTTGTCGCCGTTGCCAATGAATGAAGCAGGAGGCAGAATACAAGCCGTTTTCTGAAAAAAATCGAGAATTCGGGAAAAGCGCTTACCGTAGTTAATACACCATAATTCGATTTGTTGAGAATCTGTTCACAATATTTAAAATGTGTAGGGGAACAAAGAACTTGACAATGAACGAAATGAAACGGCAATATACAGGGTGCGCCAAAATTACCCGAACTGATATTTTCATATGATTCCCACCTTTGGAATTTGACTTGGGCGATCTGCTTCATGATAAAGTTTACCAACGATATGGGCAATAGTAACATACTATTTAATTTTGATGGGACCTCAATTAGTTCTAGAAAAAACCTTGAGTCACTGCTCATATCCAACTGTCAATTCCCGCAGGAAATTTTCAGCGATTTCGTTTTATGCTTTGAGAAGAATAGCTTAAAAGAAGATTAGTGTCGAGTGCTTGGTAGAGGACATCTTGGCCAACAACACCCCCAAACACTGAAATCGAAGGGATGAAATCGGGGGAGTTCGGGGGTCAATCAGTCAGAGTGATTAATCGGGTGCATGGGTGTCCAGACACTACTTCTTTCTTGTGAATGATAGCAGAATCTTGCTGAACGATCTAGTGGCCCAGATCGAAGTGGCAGCCAGGATAAAAGCACGTCTTCGAGGATGTGCTTCATGTAATGCTCGGTATTGATCTAGACGCCCGGAATGGCAAAAAAGAGAGGTAACTTGCATGTTGAGCAAGTCCCATACCAAACTCTGATACAGAGGGAATAGCTGACTTAACCGGTGACTTCACAATTATTTTAGGATTCTTCAGGATCAGAGGCAGTGATTATGTCGTTTTTCCAAATCAGCTTGCATTCGACAGTAAATATATTTGCATTTCTGAACAACGTAGCAAAGTGCACGAATCTGACACGAAGTAACAACAGTTTTAGGTACCGTTTTCTGCGGAGCTTGATCTGGAGCTCATCTAGTCCGTGCAGTTTACCGTACTTGATAAGGCGAAGAGTCAGCTGGGGCTTGATAAGACTACGAACGGATGTGTTCGAGATATCGAGAATTTTGGTCATCTCCGTGCTTTTTCGAAGTACTCTCTTTCGGTAGCGATCTCGGTTCTTAGGGGTGGAAACAGAGACGGGTTTCCCTCTGTCCGGATGCATCTTGTCAGTATCAAGCTTTTAGTGCATGATAACGGTATCGGATGCAAGCGACTTGTGAACGCAGAGTTAATGAGCGATGTCACACTGTCGTTGGACAGGCCCAGAATGCGGTTTGGATGCTACTAGACATCGCCATTACTATTGGGGTGTCCGGAAAGTTCGTATAATGCTTCGGAAAAAAGTCAGTTCGCGATCAAATGCAGTGATTGCAATCTGTTTGTCAACAATGTATTGCATCATTCTGACGTTGAGTAGTGAGAGGATTTAATCAGTCTTCTAGTTGCTACATTGATTCTTGTGATGGACTCCCATCTCTACCTCCGAGCAGTTTTACTTCATTACTACCGTCTTGGCCGATCCGTGAAGGAGGCCCACTCTGCCCTGGCCCAGTCGGAAGGAGCTGACGCCCCCTCCATACCCTTCTGCTATAAGTGGTTCTCCCTCTTCAAGAAAGGGGAGTTTGGTCTCGATGATCAACCCCGCTCTGGACGCCCTCCCTCCCTCGATCAGCCTCTCGTTCTCCGCAAACTGAAGCGCAAGCCCATGGCCAGTGTGCGTGAGTTGAAGAAGGATACTGGTACTCCCAGATCAACGGTGTCCGATATCCTCCATCGATCTGGGAAGAAGCCGAAACTCCCACAAGCGATTCCCCATGACCTCTCCCCCGAACAGCTGAAAAATCGTGTTCAAGTCTGTCGGGAATTACTCCATCGTAGATCCAATCTTCGATGGGTCAATTCCATCATCGCTACAGATGAGAAGTGGATCACGTACGATAACCCTGTGAGGAGACTGCAATGGGCGGATGCAGATGAGAAGCCCACGCCCGTCCCGAAGAAGGAAGAGCACGGAAAGAAGGAACTCCTCTGCTTCTTCTTCTCAGTGCTCGGGCCCATCTACTGGGAGATCCTCGCCCCTGGCACCAGCATCAATGCCGACCTCTTCTCTGAACAACTGGAAGATGTCGCGATCAGAGTCCCTCCCAGACTCCTGAACCAGGGCAAAATTCTTCTTCTGATGGACAATGCTCGCCCACATCGAGCGAAGATAACCCAGAAGAAAATGGACTAGCTGAAGATCGAGAGGATTCCCCATCCACCGTATTCCCCGGATCTCTCCCCATGCGACTACCACTGCTTCCGCTCTCTCTCTGACTTCTGCAAAGAAAAGAAGTTCAAGAATCGAGATGAAGTTGTGAGGGCTTTCGTGAACTGGGCGGTCTCGAAGAAACCCGCATTCTGGAAGAGAGGAATCGAGACCCTGCCCAATCGCTGGAGGGAGGTAGTGAGAAAGAAGGGGGCATACATTGGTCACTGAGAATTGTAAAGCATTGAATAAAAAATATAAACAAAAAATAATACGAACTTTCCGGACACACCAATAGATGGCTTGACAAAGTGATATGAAACCTTGAATAGTGAGACCAATGACCACTCGTCATGATGATGCAATATAGATCGCGCATATCGATTGGGCCTGAATGGATCGATTGCAAAGCCCATCACTTGGAGCTCTTTGGGGCCTGTTCGAGCCATAGCACGAGTTAGAGTTGAGATATCTGCAATTTCTGCCCTTGAACGATGCACAACACTTTGGTTGACCGTTTCGCTTTAATTATGATTTTTGTAATTAACATAAGCAATAGATATGCAGAGCAAATGTGAAATAGACAGCCACATAAACAACCTTGGAGAATTTGCGTGATTTTCTAAACCAAGTTTTACATATCATCAATATTAAACAACTCGTCGACATTGAAAGAATAACTTTCATATTGTCACGTTTTCGATTTCCCTAATCCTATTTTTGTTCTCGAGATAATTCAATTATAAGCTCACACAATGGGTAATTTGCATTCAAATCACTCAGTAAAATCCTCCCCCTTCCTCTCTACTCTCCATTCTCGACTATTTTTCTCATTTCGACCGGTTCTCTCTGCTCGTCTCCCCAAATCTGAGGTACGACCCTCGCACGCTACAGTATCCCTGGATTACCGTACCCGAGCTCGTCTCATTTTATTTCTCTCAGGATGCGGACAAATACTATGCTGCGCGCACTCCTGCTGATGCTATGCACTCGGGATATATTCGCAGAATACCTCAGTAATTGATACATTTCACAAATAATGCTTAGTTTATCTTATCTTCAAGAATTTTGGTGGCATTTGATAATTTTGTATCTCATTTCAGTCTGCCATTTTGAAACTGGAGAAGGAGTCGACATCAGTGTTGATGCTGTTAAGACGGATCATTTCAAGTGTAAAGACCCAGTCTTTGACTTGTAGTGAGTGCGCTAACCATTTTCAAGCGATAATTATGGCAAAAAACCATTAATAATATTCATATAAAAATATATTAGCATAATTATGATATCGTCAGCGTCGACGATAAACAAGTGAGCGGGGACGAGGTGACGTGCAATTCGAACGACGGCTGGAGGGATCGGCCGAGTGGAAAAAGTTTGGCTGCTATAGCTGTGCATCGAGACACCGCGACACGCGTTGAGTGCCGCCAAGGTGATTCAATAACATCACCACCTTTTCTAGACATTGCTTCAATTTTCGCAATTCACATTTATCGAACTCAATTTTCCGGTATATGTAAAAAAGTGCGACTTCGATCCAGATTTTTGTGTTTAGCGAAAAACCTGAAAAAATATTGGATTTCGTTTTGCTTGTAAGATCAATTACTGGTTCAGGTCTATCACGATGCACGTATGATCAAGTCGAAGGGGTGAGCAGTAGGGTAGGCTAAACGATAGCGATATTGCGGGCCCGTAACTAGCGAGGGAGAGGTAGCGGGCCCGCTACCTATCGTTACATATCGTTACGTTAGCTTTCCAACGCGGACAGGGCCGCGGTCATCTCTTGGCCGCGCGTTCTATCCTTACCGGGTCAGAGAGAGCGGGAGGAGGCGAGGGAGAGAGGCGGCGCAGGGGCGTGATACGTAGCGATATGTTGCGATATGTAGCGGGCCCGCTACCTCTCCCTCAGAGGTCGCGGGCCCGCTATGGCGAGGCGCGTTTTAGCAAGCCCGTTATTATCGAAATACCAACACTAGTGAGCAGTCCGAAGTTATTTTCATGCAAGCCCTAATTTAGATGCAATTCAAAATGAATCATCTACATTGTCGCAGCTATCAGCAATCACTGCATGCGATAGAGTTCGTCCAGTGTATATCCGAGATCTAATGCTTGGCTGGCAGATACAATTCGACTCGATACTGGAATATCGACTGTGATCGGCCAAATCAGATGTGGAAGGGCGTCGAGACGGAAACCCGTTTAATTTATGCAAAGAAGATCGCCGATACTTCAACTCCACTAGCTGCAAAATGCGTACCATGTGAGAACTTGATTCATTCACTGAGAAGGTATTTGTGGCACTTAGAGTAAATATTTGTGTTGATTATTATCCGAATTGAATTCATTTTCCACTCCAGACTGCGCATCATCCGGAAATGTAAACGTAAAAGGAGACCCTTTTTATAAAACGGTTACCGTGACCTGCAAAGAAGCTAGTTCCGGGCTCTAGTGAGTTTATGTTATAAATATTATAATTGTAAAAATATCAAACAAACGGCCTTCTTTTCAGCTTTAATAATAAATATTTGGGAGGCGAAGCGAAATGCTCAATGACAATGGGGTGGTATACAGATGACGGCAAATGACACAACGAGCACAATGAAGTTCGATTGCATTGGTGAGAATAACTTAAAGGAGTGCTCCGGGGAATTCATACATGAAAACTCTCGCAACGAAAATTTAGCGCTCTCAAGTGAATACGGTATTGGCTTGGCAATTAGCCAACAAATCGCAAACTGAAGCCTTCATTCGAGCCTCAGTTTCTTCCCCTTCTAATGTTTGTTTTTGCTTTATTTTCATTCTGCGTTTATTGAATTGCGATAATTTGATGCGTACTCTATCGATTTTTACAGCGTTAACTTACTTGGAGCACCAAAATCGTTCCATTTTCGACGTAGCAACGTAACGCGTTTTTCTGACCATTCTAAACGCGATTTTGATTGTTAACCGCGTTAAATAGCTGTTTTATTATAAAAATCGTTTCTTAGAATTTTTTTTATTAACAAACAGCTTTTCGACGCTGTAATTGACTCACTCGCCCTGCGCTGGAACCCCCTTTGTTAGTTGATCGTGCTATTTTCCCACTCTCTTTGCTATCATGTATTGTCGTTCCTGTTTATTCGGTATCTAATTATCGTGTTTCGATTATTTATCTTGGTTTATATCCAGAGCATCGCGAGGAGTTCAACATACGAGTGCGTGACCATGGAGAAGCGAAGAAGCGCAGGAAGGAATCGAATTGGCGGATTGCTAAAAGTGAGTCACCACTAGCACGTTTTCCTCACCCAATACCACGCAAGAGGCGTATCCAGATGGTTCTTATGATAACTCAGAATATGTAGGGTAATATTACAGTAAATATTCTCCTTAAAAAAGTATCCTACTACTGAGGTAATTCACTTTTAGGAAGTAGGGTGAGAGTCTTACAAATAATTTAATTTTGCGACGCGAAAAATCGCACCAGAGACCATAGAACAACTAGAGAACAGACTTCCCACTCAATATATTGTATCTACTTCTAGGACGCCCCGACTCCTGGAGTGAAGAACATCACGGAAGGTATCGGCGGTGCGGCGAAGCGTCCACACTCAGGTACTTTTGTGGTTTTATTTATTTATTTCTAGCTCAAAATGCACTTACATTGCATTTGCGGAAAAAAATGCTATATTCGTTCTTAAATCACCTTCGCAAGTAATGATGTTTCAGGACTCGTTGCTGGCGCCATCAAGATCTCGCTCGACAACGATATCTGGTCGCTCTAGGTCAGCACTTTTCCTTGTTCAAGCTACTGTAGTTTCGTCTTTTTTTTCTTTTCTTGTTTTTCCCTTCCGTTTTGTCCTTTATCATCATCTTGCCAGTAACATTTCCCTCTTGCAGTCGGAGAAAATCTCGTGCCTCTACGTGAAGCTGAATGTAATGCATCGCGCCTGGTGCCACCGCCTACAGGGACAAGGTACCACCCTGTTTCTTTTTTTAAAAATAATAAACTAGTCTGATTGAGCCCCCGTCTTTCGCGGGTGCTCCCGTGCCAGTAGAGTAGGTTTCGCAATCACTCGTGGCGAAGCTTGCTCTGGTTCCTTCCAACCATTAGGTGGGCAATTCCTCATAAACTAGTCGGGATACTGGGATACAGTGGTTGGGGAGTTGCCCACCTACTGGTTGGAAGATACTACTAGAGTGTTTACAAGCGCTCTCTGTTTCATGACCGATTGCATAATCCGAATAAACGCCATCACGCTGCGCTTTAAATATAAGTATATGATAGTGGAGGCATCACGCTTTCGATACTTGCATGCCTTCGGTAAAATTGTTTAACTCCCCGCACAATTATCTACTTTCAGGGCGTTCAAGGCCGTGGGATTCGTCCAAGTTCAGAAGAACTTCGATCCTTGGAGATCGAATCTCGTGAAGGAATGGGACGTCGAAGAACACGGAAGAGCTAATGGAAACATGACTGCAACCACACGCACACTGGATCGACCATATTGTTTTATTGTTTTTGTTGCACCACCTTGTTGTTTGCGATTATTTGTTGAATCCTCAAGTTGTTCTTTTATTGATGTTTTGAGTCAGTGATAAACAAAAACCATTGAATTCACTTTGAACTCGAAGGGAAGCCGACAATTTTTCTTACAGTAATCCAGAGTGAGTAAGGAAGGATGCTCTTCTAATAGTGCCACTAATTCCAATCTTTTACGTACTTCTTATTTTTCTACTGAGAAGGTGCTAAATAATATTCCTTTAGTAAAAGTGTTAGTTGTTTTTTTCCAGAGTTAACCAGTATTTGTTAGTGACCGTTGGATTTTGAGGGGAGATAGAGAACCGCAAACAGCCGACGCCCATCTGACCATGTGTCCTAGTGGATAAGGGATTTGTCTTGCGATCCGTCGGTCGTGGGTTCGACCCCACCCAAAGCTTCTATTTATTGCTAATGTATCTTCACTTTTCAAACACCTCTTCTTCACCAGTACAGTATCCCAAATTTAAAACCTTTCGAATTTGCGCGCATTGCCTGCGCTGATTGCAAAGCTTTGAGAGGCCATAGCGACTCTTAGAGGCTTCTGTAGCATTTCGTACAAAGTGATCTGTGATCGGATGAGTGTCCTCTACAACACCCTTTTGCCAGTTCGGGTTGCTGGACATTCCCCGGAGCACTCCTTTAAATATATCAGTACTGAATCAGTACTGAAGTTAGGAGGACAAATTGTTTTGTGGGAATAAAGTGTCTATAGTTATCCAATTGGCAACTACTGTATTGGCATGTGATTTATCCCCCGAAAATGCTCAATCTCAGAGCCATCGGAGTGTCCGGAAATCGATCAATTTCGGCCGCAGTCACTCTTCCCGCGCCTGCGACAATTTTGGAGACTGTCACGGACGTTCCGGCTAAGAGAACGCGCCCTGCTGAGCCTACAACTACTACCACGACTACTGTGAAACCAGTAACGGGCTCGAAAGGCGTAAATGGCAAAACAGAAAGTGAGTAACGGAAACCGGATTTCTTGTGAGGATTCCGAGATGCGAAATGTCATTTTTTAAGAACCACGTTACGACGGATCTAATTACGCCAGATCTGGAATATGTTTAATCAGATTTAGATATAAAAAAATAAATTACTAAATTAAGACTGCCGATCTGCCCCTCCTAATTGGCTTCTCGGTCGGAGGAATCGCTCTTCTGTTGCATCTCTAACTGCGAAGGCGAAAGTGGATAAAAAGAAAAATCGATCCCAAACAAATCGATTTTGGGCACATATCATGTGAATCTAGCAGATGCATTCTGAATAAAGTTTGCTTCGTCAAAAAGTAACGATGAATACAATCAAATAGAACACTCTAGGGCAATCGTGGTTCGTGTTCTTGGTGAACATATTTAATACGCATCACTTAGTCGTTGAAAGTTTGAATGACTTTTTTTAAAATGTTCTCGAAAAAAAAACGAGAAATCGAGAAATTTGAGTAACCGATAAACGGGAAATGTTCATCCCTGTTATTGTCGTAAGGGAGAGTAGATGATGAAAGAAGCGGCCATATTTTCAGGGAGAGATTCTACTGTAGGTAAAAGCTGATCACTGATCAATGATCAATGGAATGGAGTCCATACTATGGACCCCTTACAACTGTCCCCCCCCCTTGATATCGCGATGGTCTCAAGAGAACGATTGGTCCTCTCTGGTGTCTCTCCCATCTCTGTCATCTCAACCTATGAAGAGTACCACCCCATCCTCACATGTGCACAATTGTCTGACGTGATAAATATCGATTGATTGATTGACTGATCAATATCACGCCTCTCATGAGAAAATCGAGCTGAGTCTGGGAATGGACTGAAATTCGGGAATTTGGTTCTAACCAGTTTTGGCGATCTTGAGGCATTCATGGTTGACCCCCAAAGTTTCATTGTGCATGTTTCATTTTGAAGCTCCCTACAGAGGGCCGGATACCTTGAGCCTTAACTTTGAATGCGTATATCGTTGTTAGAGTGAAAGATATCCGAAAAATATCCTATGAGCGACCCCCACTGATTATTCAAGCTCTATCGATTCATATATCTTAGATAGCCTAAATGTTAGTTTTAACCGACTTATAGTATTCTTATTCTTATTCTTTATTCACCAACATTTACATGGTACGGGAGTGACGTGATGATGATGATTAGGTAAGGTGGTATTTTGGCTCGGGCGAGCTTGTGGAATGGGGGGATGTGTGGCAGTTCTGTGTTACATTTTTATATTAGAAGACTGCATTGTAAAAGATGGAGTTGTTTGCACACAGTCGCAACCAGTAAAAGCACTTTTTCTCAAAAGTTTAGGTGAAATAGCAGCTGGAATTTTCACAGTGTGTGCATCTCAACGAGAGCTTTCGAATGAATGGCTTGAGCAAAAAATATCAGAACCTGGTTGCGACTTGTGCCCTTTTTAGTTTTCCTAATCGTTTGAACTTAATTTTCAACAGTATGATCGAAATAAATCGATCATTCTTGACGGCGCTCCGCGATGAGAGTGGTGTGAGAAGGAATTAATGTATTGAAAATTAAGTTCAAACGATTAGGAAAACTAAAAAGGGCACAAGTCGCACCCAGGTTCTGATATTTTTTGCTCAAGCCATTCATTCGAAAGCTCTCGTTGAGATGCACACACTGTGAAAATTCCAGCTGCTATTTCACCTAGACTTTTGAGAAAAAAGTGCTTTTACTATAAGTCGGTTAAACCTAACATTTAGGCTATCTAAGATATATGAATCGATAGAGCTTGAATAATCACTGGGGGTCACTCATAGGATATTTTTCGGATATCTTTCACTCTAACAACGATATACGCATTCAAAGTTAAGGCTCAAGGTATCCGACCTTCTGTAGGAAGCTTCAAAATGAAACATGCACAATGAATCTTTGGGGGTCAGCCAGGCATGCCTCAAGATCACCAACACTGGTCAGAACCAAATTTCCATATTTCCCTCCATTCCCTAAAATTTCGATTGCAGCACGATTCTGTCTCGAGAGGCGTGATATAGGCGGTAATTGCTCTTCCTCTATTGACCAAATATCAGAGCATTAAAGGGGAATGAGCCGCGTGATCATGGTCGATTGCGCAACGATGTTCCATGATTTCTGAATCACATCTATTCTCACCACCAAATGATCACTTATTAATATCTCCGTAACTCGCTCCTTTCAATCACAGCTAAGCGCTCAATAGAGTGTGGCAATAGTAGCGATCGACCTCTCATTGTGAGGAGAGGCGGAGAGAGGCACGTGCGAAACTCCGCCCCCTCTCCCTCTCTTTCGCTTGTTTCTGCCACGGCGTATCTAGAGAACAGCGCGCCTACGAGAATGTTCCTCTCGCCCCCAGCTTCGATTTTAACCCAGTATCTCAAGGTACGCTTGGGCATCTGACCAGATATTCTCTGTGTTAGAGAACCAACGGTTTTTGGGCAGCTCTGAGGGGGATCTCCCGAGAGCAATAAACAAGGCGATTTGGCTTAGGTTCATTCTGGAAATATGAAAACTTCAATGCATTGAGAGCGCATGCTTCGCCCACTTGGTTTTCATAGAAGAAACGTTTCGCAAAAGTGATGACGGTTGACTTTTTTAAAAAGTCAGCCGTCATCTTTAAAAAGTTACCCAACAAGCGTGCAAAATTTTTAAATTGGCGCCTGAACAATACCTTACCACGAATTGCATGAACATGCACTAAGTACCGTAATTTAAAATGCGCGGTTTGTTTAAATATTGTTTAATCGATTATGTGGGCTTAATATTGAAGTTTTTGCCGTTGAAATATATATTTCTGCAACCGGGCGAGAAGCGAGGATGAATTTGATATAGAACCGGGCTTGTGAACGCTAATTAGTACACACAAAGTATTCATGTTTGAAACCTCGCGGGAAAATCGGTCTTGGTCAGGGTTGCGCAACACATGTTTTGAGGTCGATTCTGTGACTAATTATTGATTTTCTGATTTTATTAGTATTGCATTTCTACTAGTCTCTTTTATGTCTATCAGTTTCAGGAATAAAAATATAGGCCATTTTGACGGTTGTTAGGTAACTTTAAGCTTGTTTTGATACCTTTATTGTTGGTCAAGGGTTCACGAGTGTTTGTTTTCTAATTAGAAGCACTCGACAGCATGGCTCGCAACGAAGAATAAGACAATGAAAAATGAAACTAAATGTGTGATAAAACATTAATTATTGGATGAGAAATGCTGTGAGAACGAGCAATTGCAAAAAATATCAAAGAGCAACCAAAAACTGGCCGAACATCATCATCATCATCATCATCATTTTATCCAGGTCGAAGGCATACAATATGGGTCTATCAGACAAAACAAAGGAAACGATTGGGATCATTTATCTTCTATTCCACGTAGTAAAATCTTCTCTCCACGCGGGGCGGGGTCTGGATATGCTGTTCTCTCTTTCCAGAGATCTCGATTCAGAGTGTGTCTCTCTGTCAATCCTTTCGTCGAGAAATCTTGCCTGATTCCTTTCATCCAACTCATCTTGGGTCTCCCCACTGGTCGCCTTCCAGTTGGCTGATATTGGAGTATCCTTTGGCATGGATGATATCTCTATCTCTTCTCTTGATCTCTTGATATGCCCATACCACCGCAATCTTTTCTCCCTCACTTTGTCGACGATCGATGCGATACCAAGTCTTTCTCTGACTCTTTCATTACGTACTCGATCTCTCATACTTATCCGACAGATCCATCTAGCCATTTTCATCTCAGCCACACTCAGTCTATCCTCCAATCCAACTGTGAGTGCCCAGTTCTCGCTTCCGTACATCATTGCAGGACGGATTATCGATCTATAGACTTTGCCTTTTAATCGGATCCGAACTCTCTTATCGTGGAGGACACCACTACAAGCATTGAACTTGGCCCAACCAGTTCTTATTCGGTTGCTCACATCTCTGTCTGACCCTCTCTGTCTGAACAAGAAGCAAATAATTGATAGTGAGTACAACGATCCCCAAAGTTTGAGCTCCAGGAGATGATTTTGAACGATTGTGCCATCTCTCATGTTGAATCTGACGTTCTAACGGAGACAGCGTTTTAACCCAGTATCTCAAGGTACGCTTGGGCATCTGACCAGATATTCTCTGTGTTAGAGAACCAACAGTTTTTGGGCAGCTCTGAGGGGATCTCCCGAGAGCAATAAACGAGCGATTTAGTTCAGGTTCTTTCTGGAAATATGAAAACTTCAATGGGTTGAGAACGCATCCACTCGGAGTTTTCATACAAAAAAGTAAAGATGAAGGGAGAGAGGGATGGAAGTATGAATTTTATGCATGTTTGATACCTTCATTGTTAGGCGATGAAGAGAAAATGCTTTTCACGACTGCAGGCTAATTAGAAAGATTCCCAATACAATGGTTTTTTTCCTCATCTTGATAAGTCCTGTATGAATCTACCGTTGTATTCATGCGATTTTTTGCTGAAAAGGGAATGGTCATTGCGCAAGGTGAAATTATGAAAAGTGACATATCTAATGTTCATATATGCCATGAGGACGTGGTGAGAATGTGTTCACAATATTTGAACTCTGTAGGGAAACGAATAATTATACAATGAACGAAATGAAACTGCAATGTGTGATGATACTTGCATAATTGGAGGAGACAAGCTGTGAGAAGGAGCAAAAACGTCGAAGAGAAACCAAAAATAATAGACGAATGGGAACCAGTGTGGAAATCATTCATAGTGAGAACAATGATAGCGAATGAAACAGTAATTGGAGTATCTATTTCCGAGAATGGAACGATTGGAGAGAAATTCACTTGGAGCTCTTTGGGGGCCTTCCACGGCGCCGTTTCACATTCACGTTGGTGGACAAAGCAGTAGTCGAGGAAGAGGGGGGAATCTAGAAGACATAAATTTGTTGTCAGATTGTGCTATGGCAGATTGTGCCGTCTCTCTTTACTCATTTAAGTGCCTAATGCAGCTATTGTTGAAGAAGATATGTTGCACTGACCAGTGTTGCATGCGTCATCTGGTCGGTGATTCTCTTCCCCTTGGTTATTTCCGTGTATTCCGACTGAAGTTTTGTGTACTTCGTGGAGTGCTCCTGGAATCAATTTGATTGTATTTTTTCGCCCTAAATCGGACTAAATTGGCACAAAGGGAATGTGCGACCGAATATCAGGGACTGATGCCAAGATATAAGTGAGATGGAGGAAGAGGAGGAGGAGGGGGGGGGTGGGCCAATTATCCAAGAAGTGCCTTTAAATTATATATTTCAACTTTATTTTCGAAACCTCTTTAATGTGATCTAGCAGTCCACTTCTGCCCTTGAACGATCGAGAAGAGCTGGGCACTCGAGGCAGAACCGCCGTACTGCATAAGGCATTAATATATAAAATAAGGCATTAATATATTAATTATAATTATAATATTAATAAAATTAATTGAGTATACATTCAAACTCATAATATATCACTTTACTTACATGACTTGAATGATCTAGTGCCCCTCTTTTGTTTATGCACCTCTCCTCACAATTTGTTCATACATTATGCACTCGACGAAGCACAATTGTGGTGTACGTGAAATAAAATAATAATAGGGTGCTGCATCATTTTAGAACTCTTTGTTTTTGAACTCAGTGATTAATTTGGAACACATTATTTTTCACCTTCCAAAATGAAAAAAAAATGATTCAGCTCCTAATAATGGTTATGGTTACCGAATTCTCTTTTGCCTTCTTTGATGCCAAGCCGCTGTGACAGGAATCGTTCGACTTCAGAGAGCCGTGTTGTCTACGATGAATAATAGACATCGTAGTGGTTCTGAAAGCTTATAGTTTATCCGAGGATTTTTGAGATGAGCTCTGGAGAATCGATTGGAAGTAATTAATATTGCAAAATATGCAACAGATGCAATATTTTCGCGATATTTTTCCTGAATTTTACTCACTCTAACGTAGTGAAGTTTTCTGCTGGTCGAGCAGCCATACACTAGCTCATCGCACACGGGGCATCGGGCCTTCTCCTTGGTGTATCCCGTCCAGAATGTCAAGTCTGAAGTAAAAAACTAATATCAATGAGAACTATTTTGCGTAATATCCGATATTTCCCTTACGTCGGCTTTTATCGACTTCTCTCATGCACGTTCCTTCGATTGGTGGGGTTGTGCCATGATTAGGAGTTGCTGCAGGTGCTGCAACTGCAGCAGGTGATGGCTACAAATGTTGGAGTAAGGAGAGATAATAATATCGTATCCATAACATAAATTCGAAAGTGACGTAAACTTGCCGTTGAAATTGAGCCTCCATTGTTCGCACTCTTTATCAATTCGAGGAATTGCTTCTGAAATGGCAATGTATTGTTAGGAAATTTTTGCCCCTATTCATGGTTTCGCACTGCTCCCCTCAAATCGAGAAAAAAATGAATGGGGTTCATGGTCTGAAAACATCTCGCCGCCAGTGTTGGGCAACTATGGCCGGGATACAAGAAATGTTCACAGGAGCGAGATCGAAAAAGGGCCTAAGAAGATCCCTTGGTGCGTTTCGTCGGCATGTAATTAAGAAATATGCTCTATCCTGAACATAAATAAGCGAGGTCGGATAATGAGACTTGTTGGGATGTACCTCTTCTGGATTGAAAATTTCAAAACAAGCCCACCTTCTGTTCCTCGCTGAAGCTTCCGATTGATGAGAGAATCTGCGCATCCACACTGCTGCCGGTGACGGAAGTATCGTTCGTCGGCGTTGTCATGGATACAGTGGAAGGGGTGGTGGTAACCTGAAATAGCTGCTGTAAAGCAATTAAAGATATGTGAGTATCGGAAAGTAAAATAGGGTCTGTGCCACAAGTATCGCACTTATGGTCAAGGAGAAGAGAAAATAGTTGAATTCCCGCAATTTGGGGGATTAAAACTATCTCGAGCTAGGTACTTGATTTTTGGAATTTGGTGTGTACAAGCAATTTGCACCCCATATTCCAAGTGTCAACTGTCACAATGGGAGCCGAGATACGGAATTGTGGGAATTCAAATATTTCATCTTCTCCTCGATCTTTCCACACCATTACTCACAGCTGTCGGAAGGGGTTGCTGCAAATTTGCAGCAAGTGCTGCAGCTGGCACAGGCTGCAGCTGGAAGCCCTGCTCCTGCAGCCAAGTGGTGAGGCCAGCGAAGAAACTCGCGGGGTCCATTGGCATTTCACGAGCGACGAAACGGCGATTTCTGCGTTGAAGAGACCTCAGAGAAGGCTTCACTTCGCCGAGGTGGATGATGTATTCGTCGTCTATGGGAGGCGACTGCAAAATTTGCGTTTAGAATCATTGATGAGCCTGAGGAAAATACATTTTTATTGTACACTATTAAAACTATTTAGTAAATATAGAATAAGATGGGTACTACTACTTTAGAAACATTTTTGACACTTTGGAAACCGTCTGTGAACATAATGGAGAAGAGGACTCTACTTTTGGTAATCATCCTGAAGCTAACTGGAACCATCCGACATAGTGCCATACGATCACCTTGACATTGGCGAGAGGTGGTGTAGTTGCAGCAGTTGTAGCACCAGCGGTAGAACCAACGGGAGTAGGTGGAAGGGAAGGTTGATAAAGATGGCGAGGGCGGGGCTGAAAGGATGTACGTGTAAACGCATTGAGCATCTAGGAGTTACAACATCAGAGTCATTCTGACGACCTACAGGTTGCAGCTGCTCTTGCTGCCGCTTCGCCTGCGGTAGCGGAGTTACGGTAGCAGCTGCATTTCGCTGGGCAAGAAATTCCTCAAACGAGGGAGGGCGGTTGCTCTTGATGACTGTCTAAAGAAAGAAAAGCCTTTGTCGTATGGTAAGTGAGAGTACGGTATCTCGAAGAGACATTTACCAACCCAGTCTCGCGTCGCTATCAGATGCGTTGCAGCTTCACGCTCAAGACAAGGCCGCTTGAAAGATGCTGCCTGAATAGTATCGCTTGTTGCACCATTCCCAATCGATCCAACATCACCCAATAACTACCGTAACCCAGTTCCGTGGATCATATCCAGTTCTTTGGGTCACAATTTAAAAAAATATCAACAATAGTAGATCGTGGAGTTTAGAACAAAACGGAACTGACTCTTTTTTCATGTGCATAGTCGGGCAGTGAATAACAAGGCGATATTGGAACGAATTTAAGTTACTTCCGAATAGTCGATCCAAAAGAAGTCTGATGTACCTGATCCTGAGCATCCAACGGTCTCTTCCCGAAGGCACTCGTGTTGGGTTCTTCACTGCCGCCCTGAAAGTAGTAGATTGAAATATCATGATTGGCTACATAGTAGAGTTTGAAATGTAACGCTACCCGGGATAGTTGAGACCCGAGAGCGCAGAATGATCGGGAGGGGAGGAATGAATTATCCGCGAATTCTGTTCAATTACCCGGGATAGTTGGATGCAAATCGCAATTTCGCATCATTTCTGAACACTTTTGCAGTGAGGGATGGTCAGTGAACTATCCCGGGTAATGGACATTTACCTTTTCACTATCCCGGGCAATTCTCATTCGTCGCCGTTCTCCCCGATTACCCGGTCGGGTCCGAATTACCCGACCCGAATTAAAAACTCTACTACATAGTTATCTAATTATGATACTATCTATGACCAGTGGGCATTCCCCATATTTAAAGAGTTAACGTGATTGCAAACTAGTAATCAATGAGCACTTACAGCATTCCCATCGGCTTCCCGCTTGAGCGTTGCGAAATCGAGAGTCGACTTGCGAACTGGATTCTGTAAATAGCAGCAGATATTTTTTAACAATTGGAAAATCCGGGGTAGAAAGACTAGAAAAAGTTTAATATGTAAAGCTGTACCAGTGAGATGTATCAAAATTTTTGTATCACTTTCAGATATGTTTCATGAGCGCTATATTGGTCATATGCATAGTGCACGTGAAACATATCTGAAAATGATACAAAAATTATCCAATAAGAGAATCCTAGTCAAGCTTATTTGGCAGATTATAGAACAGATATGCGTGCTCTCTAAACGGCACTAGGTCGGATGAGAACAATGGCGTCATGCTGCCGTTGATAAATGTCAAAGGCGGAATGACGTCATAGTGCTCTTTGAACTCACATCGCAGGGGGTAATGCAGAGGAAATCGATGTCATCGTTGTCTTCGAGTGAGCTCATGGTTGATCTTTGATCTCTGATATTCAACACGTCTGGAAAGCCGCGTATTTGAGGCACTCGTAAGTGAAAGGTCGATGCGAACAGCGAAGCTACAGAACGACAAAAATGGAGAGACAAATTTCCGGCATAGTTTCCTCGGCGCCTTGCGTGATTCAATCCTCAAGCTGGAACCGGCATTCAGAGAGCAAGATACATAACGTCCAATGATCTAATTGATCTATAGGAAGTGATATGAGTACGAGTAGGATCGTGAGAAAAAAGTTTGTTCATACATAGTCATGGAGGGCCATGAGTACCCCATGCCGCTGCTTAGAAATGTTTGAAAAAAAAAAAAAAAAAAAAATGTAATATGCGTGCTCTCTAAACGGCACTAGGTCGGATGAGAACATTGGCGTCATGCTGCCTTTGATAAATGTCAAAGGCGGAATGACGTCATAGTGCTCTTTGAACTCACATCGCAGGGGGTAATGCAGAGGAAATCGATGTCATCGTTGTCTTCGAGTGAGCTCATGGTTGATCTTTGATCTCTGATATTCAACACGTCTGGAAAGCCGCGTATTTGAGGCACTCGTAAGTGAAAGGTCGATGCGAACAGCGAAGCTACAGAACGACAAAAATGGAGAGACAAATTTCCGGCATAGTTTCCTCGGTGCCTTGCGTGATTCAATCCTCAAGCTGGAACCGGCATTCAGAGAGCAAGATACATAACGTCCAATGATCTAATTGATCTATAGGAAGTGATATGAGTACGAGTAGGATCGTGAGAAAAAAGATTGTTCATACATAGTCATGGAGGGCCATGAGTACCCCATGCCGCTGCTTAGAAATGTTTCTAGAAGAGGAAGACGGGGAAGAACAGGAAAAAGGATACCAGGAGGGGGGCGTTAACACTGATGACAATGATGGGAGGGGAAGGAGTCCGAGATGCTGTACAACTACCAATACAGTATAAGGATCGCCAGGTTTGTAATAGTGTACATCTGATTCACTTTGTGGCCTTTGTGCGGGATGTGCGAGGGAACGAATGGGAGGGAGGGTCGTAATCAGTTTGTCTTTGCACGAATTTCTCAGATTGCGCAGAAACAATAAGCGGACTATCCGCGCAAAGGAATGACTCTTGAAACAATATGCGCGCTCTCTTGCCAATCGGCCCGACGATAGAGCATGGAGAGTGGAGAGAGTGGTAGAAAGGGAAGAGGGGAGAGAAAAGTGTTTATCATGCGTTTCCTGTGAGAGCCTACGTGCAATTGATAGAAGTACGTGATACATTTAAGAAGAAAAGCTGTTGTTTCTCCAGCGTTCATTTTGAATCATCCATCTGACAAATAGATTAATTGAATCATGGGAGAGGCAGCGTGATCAGAAAAGGGCTGGGAGAGAAAAACAAAGATGGAAAGAGAGAAGACCCTATGAGTGTGAATGTGCTTCTTGGCCAGTTATGAAACGACTGATTGCAATCCGTCCTCATTTGAATTAGTTGAATGATAGATTGATAAAAAAGTCTATCAATTCTCGCCAACCTATATTTCACTTGCAAAATATTTTAATCGCTCGTGGAGTCGGTCTAGCGAATCGGTCATGGCAAAGAGAAACAAGTGAGATGCCTTTAAGCCCGTTATGAAGATACAGCAATATAGAAAGCAAAGGGGTAGTAGAGAAAGAAGATATGGAAGATCTGTATTCGCGGGACTAGCAGACATTGCTCATCTAGCAGGCAGCTGCGGGAGTCGATCAAAGCGTTTACTCCTTTGAAGGCGAGAAGAGAGAGAGAGTATAAATTAGAGGTGACAAGAGTGTGAGAAACAGAGGGCGAGTACGCATCAATAAGAAACATGAGCCTATCCGGTGAACTGTGATGTATAAACATGAGAGAAGCAGGGTGTTCGAATGACATAATCAATCCGAGTTGTCTGTGTGCAATGGAGAAAAAAAGCGTTCGCAGAGGAACACAATATGAAATCGGCAACTCTGCAAAAAGAAAAAAAAGGTATGTGACAACGATATGTACTGCTTTAAAGGTAACAGGCATGTCAATAGGTGTAATGGATCACAAGCAATAACACTGGCAGTTTTACGCAGTCTACACACCGTTGAGACGCCTTACTTTATCAATCACCGACAGAATATAGTGATTGTAGAGGGACGATCAGGTACATTCAGATACGGCTAGATCGCATAAGCAGCAACTGGAGCGAGAATAGTTCTAATTTTTTGCAATTCCGCAAATGTACCGGCACACTATTTGCTTTCATTATCATCTCAGAGGAAAGTATGCAGTGGGAATAGCTCACATACGGTACTACATCGGATGAGAACTGTGACGTAATGCCGCCTTTGAAATATGGAAGGCGGTATGACGTCATAGTTCTCATCCAACCTAGTGCCCTCACAGACCATCGTCACGAATCGTAAGCGGAAGCCAGGAGTGAACGAATCGAGAACTGACGTCATGCCGCCTTTCATAGATCAAAGGCGGCATGATCTCATAGTTATCATGCGACCTAGTGCCAATCGGCTTGTATTTTGGGGAGAAATTCTCACATGAGCGAAGAGGCGGCTCACTGATCAATGTAGGAGGTCATTCCACTCGATCAATATTGATCAAAGATCAGACAGATCATTGAAGGGGAATGAACAGCGTGCACTACGTGGGATGAGCACTATGACGTCATGATATATCAAAGTCGGCATGAGTTCTGATCCGTCCTATTGTCAAGCAGCGTGATCATGCTTGATTAGGAAACAGTGATCCATGCTTTCGGAAGCAAACGTTCTTGCGTCATCAAATGATTAAATAATCTCTCCATTAGACGTGCTCTCTATCGCAGTATAGTGATTAAGAGAGTATGGCAATTGTAGCGACCGCTCCTCCCCTTGTGAGTATAGGCGGGGAGAGGCACGCGCGAAACTCCGCCTCCTCTCCCTCTCTTTCTCGCTTGTTTCTGCCCCGGTGTTTCTAGAGAGCAGCGCACCTACGAGAGAGTTCCTCTCGCCCTCAGCTTCGGTTTTAACCCAGTATCTCTAGGTACGCTTGGGCATCGGACCAGATACTCTCTGTGTTAGAGAACCAACAGTTTTTGGGCCGCTCTGAGGGGGATCTCCCGAGAGCAATAAATGTGGCGTTTCACTTTGACAGTTGACAGAAACATGCCAAATTCACTCGAAATGATTCTTATCAACGCGATGGATGAAAGAAGGAAGGAATCGTAAGAAAAATGAAGGACAATAGTTCAATCCTCCGGTATTAGCCTGTACAGTCTTCTCGAGCAATTTACTTTTCAAAATCTCACTATCCTTTTCAGTGAACCTTATCTACTAGACTAGTCTGACAATGAGAGATTCTCTCTCTCCATTATGACAACATTGTGAGACACTGATGAGAAGAGAATGCTATCAAGCAGACTCGACATGAGACTCATGAACACCCCGAGTTCTCGTAAGATGACTAGAATACCACTGTTCAATTGTACATTGCAGAAAAACAAGGCAGATATTAGCACCAGTTTATCACATATTATACAGGTCGGACTACTTGCGAGGCCGCTTCAAGACTTGATTGCCTTGTCCAAGTGCTTGCAGACCTCTGCGAAGATGGCGTCCACAGCACCCTCAGCCTTGATCTGCAAAAGTTTCAGTTTATGATTCACCTCAGATTACGGTAGCTCAACCCTACAGTATCCCTGCACTTACCCTGGCCAGTTTGCCCTTCTTCTCGTAGTGGGCCACGAAGGGAGCAGTCGCCTCGCTGAACGTCTTCAGACGCTTCTTGATCGTGTCCATGTTGTCGTCGGCGCGTCCACTGCAAGGGAATACGGTAAGTGCGCTTGAGCAATCGCTTCACGAGCGTCTCCTCCGACACCTCGAAGTAGACGGCCAGCTTGGCGGGCATGATCTGCAGGCAACGAGTTACAGTACCGCTACCGTATCCCTTACAGTACTCATACAGGACTCCTTTACAGTACCCCTACCGTACCTCAGCCTCCATCGATGAGGAATCCCTTGCTGCCCTTGGCTACTTCCTTGAGCATCGCCTCCTTGATCAGGTCGAGCACCACAGTCTGCAAAGAATACGGTAAGGAAGAACAATCAGGGAATACGGGTAACAGTGATTACAGTAACCAAGAAGGTACCGTACCAGGGGGACGAGCTGGCCAGCCTCCATTATCTTTGTCAGCTCGGCGCCACGAGGAGAGCCAGACTTGACCTGGATAAGCAAAGGTTACGGTAGGTCATCTACAGTATCCTACAGTATCCTCACCTCAGCTCGAAGAAGGTCTCCGGACGAGAGATGTGAGAGACCGTACTTGGCCACGATCTTCTCGCACTGGGTACCCTTGCCTGAGCCGGGACCACCTGGAGAAGGGCCGGGGATTAGTCAGTTTTGTGATTCGGAATGATGATACTACGGTAGGATACCGTACCGACGATGAAGAAGATGGGCACGGCGGCCTTCTTGAGGGGAGTGAGGTCGATCTTCTTGTCGGACTGCAAAGAAAGGGTTGAGAATGGAGATCTGGGAAGAGGGCTACAGTATCCTACAGTATCCTCACCATGTTGAGCTGGTGTGGGGCGAGTAGTTGTTATTAGGAAGTCAGTAACTGAAATGATGCTTCATTATTGACGAAAATGACGAAAATGAGAGAGTTTCGCAAGAGGAACAGAGGGGAGAGAGAGAGGAGAGAGGCGAGGAACTGTTAGAGAAGCTAGTAGAAGACCCGGAGGGAGCAGGGCCAGAGGGTGAAGGGAGGAGAAGGAGGGTCACCTCCAGGTCCGGAGGAGTGAGGTGGGGGGGGGGGGGGAGAGGGGAGGGAGAGGAGCAGGAGGGAGGAGGAGGAGGGAGTACTCACGTCAGTAGGGACGGCGAGAGATCAGTGACGACTGCTTCGCGAGGAGAAGAGAGACGAGACTGAGGACGAGTCGACCATTCCCCGTCCTTTTATAGGCGCCAGACCTCTCGATCGACACGTACGCAGAGTTGCAAATGAGGATTCGCAATCCAATCAAATCCATAAAACGTGCAATATCAACGTGTAATGCTCGACATTCTTCGAGAGCTCGAGGGTGCGAAGAAAGAGTGAAAACAAGCTCGTATTTCCATGCTTTTTCGAGTGTGAATACGATTGATGCTGGCATAATCAGAATGCATTGATAAAGAGTCTGACTCTCTCTCCTTCCCATGCTCTCTCATCGGATAGAGGGAGCGAGGGAGTGTGTGATTTTGAGAGAGACAGACTATTGCTCGCGGGTAAACAAGCCTTCAGCAGATAAGGACGCAGCTGCTCTCTCTAGTTCACACACTCTCTCGTTTTATCTGATTCCGTTCTGCTCTCTCCTCTCTTCATACGGAATATTTCCTAGATAATAGTTAAACATTTTTACCTAAAAATCTGATTGTACATTTAAAGTATCTTCCATTCGAAAGCTAATCGCTCGTGTCTATACGAAGGAAAATCTTGAATAAATTGCATGATTCAGATCGGTATCTTGTCTCCAGACCGCATGGCGCCGATGCCCGATTGATCGTATCGAGAAGTCACGATCCTTCACTCTCTCCTTCCCTTCATCTCTCTCATCTCTTCTTCCAGGCTTTCAAGTTGCCTAATTATAATAAGATCCACCCCTGCTGCTATGATGTGCTATCCTCCCCTACTCACTCGACGTCTTCTCTCCAAATGGCTGCTCATTCCCCTCTCCTTGCTGATAGCCTGGCCTCTACTCTACGCCAACAGTTTACTACTACGTGTACTTCACCACTCCGTTAGTTTTTTCGATGCTGAAGTGTTTCAATCTCTCATAGAGAAGATAAAGCCTAGTGCATTCTGCCCCCTCATTGACCAACAAGGGAGCGCGTGGGATGAAGAAACTGACCTCAATCTGGCTTCTTATCAACACTTTTCTTCAGACAACTCTCCGGCTACCACCTTCTCCCCGATCGACATCGATGGTGTGCAAGTGAGAACGTAATTAGGTGAGGATTGCAAGACGATTCAACTGATATCCAGACTGGGGAGAGCGTCGTAAGAGATGACTCTCTTCATTCTGCCTGCTCTCTCACCGGTCCAAGCGGAGAGAGAACGCTGAGTGAAGAGACGATTTCTTGTGAAGTCACTAATCAAGACACAGATTGAGCATGTGATCCCTCCTTTCCTGCCCTCCTTTCATGGAAGTCCTTTTTTAAGAAATGATACTCTTCATCTGGGTTGTGCAAAAATTTTACGGTCTCTTCATTCCGCATACTCTCTAGCCGGTCAGACAGTCCGAGAGAGTATGCGGAATGAAGAGACCGTAAAATTTTTGCACAACCCAGCTCTTCATGCTCTCTTGTCTGTTCGATAGGCGAAAGAGAATAGATAATAAAGCGAGGAGTCTTTCGAAGTTACACAGAATGAGTATCTAATATGGTTGAAATAGGTGTCATATATTTCTCCTTTTCAAAGACCAAACCAGCAAGCAGAAAAGAATCGAATAACCTTGGTTCTTCACATGAGCGCAGACTACCTGAGTGAGGACATTGCAGAGCAGGTGATCATTCCATTTCATTTTCTCTCTTTAGCAAGAGTCTCGTTTCACACGTAAACTCACATATGTGAGGATGTACAATCATTCATCTCATTCTAGTTCCACAACTGGTCCGGCCCGATCTCCTTGTCCATCGTGCTCAACGATCGTACTCAGTTCGTGTGCGCTGAACGATTTGTGAGTTTATGAACAATTCTTCTGGGTTTGCTTACCATCCCTACCATTACGAGCAACCGTCTGACTCTCTCGATGTAGAACTCTCTCTCGCTGTGCCTGATCGGCGAGAGAGCGTGTAAAATGAAGAGAGTCAGTTATCCAGAGAGGTGGATGAAAAGGAAGAGAGAATGAGGATGGATGTCTAGAAATTAGCTGTCAGATCAGAATTCTAATTATGTAATTTAAAATGAAAAAATCAGATGCGATCGCTCATTGCTCGACATTCCTTCAATAATGTTCAAGTTCACTTCTTGTACCAGGTAAGAACTCTGGCAACTACTGTAGAAATCCAATCAATTTAGCGAGGTGACTCCGGTCGATGCACGATATCATGGAGATGTAAGGTTTCCGTCATATTTTCGCCTTGATAGTATGAAACTTTATAAAAGCAGATCAAAGATGAAAGATTAACACACGTATCATGAGCCAGTGGATGTGTGCGGGAACATTTAAAAAAAGTTGTGAAAGATTTGACTCATATTTTAGTGGTAGAGCACCCTAGGCATAAGATTTCGAAAAATTTGGTTCATTGGTACTAGAGCCGTCAATTAGGAATTCTCCGGTTTTGCACCCAGCAACACTGTATTTCAGCTCCCAGATGAGCTAGAAGGCTGGCATTGGGCTCAAAATTCGCGAAAAATTATTTACAGAAACTTTTATGTTGAGAACTTTCTTGCTTGACCATTATTGACGATGTTATCTGCGAAAAAACAGATTCTAGATCAATTAATGTTTTCACCTCAAAGATGAGAGATACTACAGATTTTTATTGTTGAATATAGTAGTAGAAGTCAATATGTATAGATTAAAATTAGGAAAGAAGCAATCATCCTACGCCCTTTTGATGAAAATTTTGGTCAAATGTGAGATATTGCTGAATCTCAACGTTATTTTCGATAAATTGACTTACACACCGAATCTCAAATAAAGCAATTTGTAATTCCAGACATCATTCATCAATGTAAGTTAGATGGCACTGAAAGATTGTGAAATCAGCGTGTTTGAAAAAATCGGTTTTCGAAACCTCGATTTTTCTCAAGTTTGAGCATTATATTCTTTCCAAATATAAGAACACGCCAATCATCTCCCTATGCAAATTAAATTATCGACCGGTATGTGCAAGATAATCTAGGAATGGCAGGTTCCTATGCTTTAAAAAGTCGAAATTTCGTGGCTCAGAAACGCAAGATTGATTTAATAAAATATTGTTAAATTCGATTTTAACTAAAAGATCTATAAAATGTTGTCGGATTTCAACATGTAAATTCATAGTAAATCATATTTGTTCTAATTCACATGCTGATTTTCTTTGAATTTTAAAGGGATACGGTGGCCCAAAATATTACATTTTTATTTTTCATGTCCTTTGTTTATTGAAATATACTATTAAAAATAAATTATTACGAAAAAAATAAAAATACAAATAAAATATGCAAGGGGTGAAATTAGACTTCGAAAATTGCATTAATTTGAACGGGAGCGTGTTCCATGGCATACTGTGGGAGAGGTTTCGACATCGACAAGTTGGCACTTTGCCAAGTGGCGCCACTGGCATTGACTTTACTGACGTTTTGCTGTCGTTTTGCCCTTTCTTGCTTGTCAATTTTTATTAAAATGTGTTGTATAATGATCTAGACATCTTTTCCGCAACGAATTGAAGAAGGAGTGGGTCTTTTAAGTCTGCTATGCGATGACAACGAGTTAACTTCTCTAGTTGAGCTGACTTCACTTTCGCGTAACTTGCGTATAATCTGTATTTTAAATACTGATAACTCGCCCCGCGATTCTGCCACTGCTTATTCAGGGTGAATCAAACGTGCCCTACGCGTAGAATTGTTCGTTGTTAGCATGTTACACGTTTTGCTGCCTTGTTGTTTCCATTTATTGCACTGAGCTCTTTTCCTCATTGTTGTTTTATTTAAATATATCGCAGTTTTGTGATGTTTCTATTGTCGTGATCGTTATTCGATCATTTCTCCCATTTCAGCGGAATACAATCGGCCGTCTGCGCAGTAATTGAGCCCACTCCTGCACGAGGAATTACAAGGTAAGTGGTACTTGCAAGGTACTTGCTTATTTGATTCCAGAGTTTAAGAAAAATATTGCATTAATTACTTCAGCAATACGTAATCGCTGTGGACAAGACTCTCAAGTCGTACGAGAACACCATCGATTGGGCCGACCACATCTCTGCGCTGGGCAAGATCGCCAAGGTTTGATCTACTTTCAGTATTATCGATTTTCTCTATCGATCGATCCTGCTGAACTTTCATTGGTTAGGTTATGGACTAACGGCCTGTTATGGCGCTGGAACACTCGCTATAATACACGGTGTTGTGCTTGTCGATGTTCCGCGTCGGGCTTTGGAGCTAGCGCGATCAATAAACCTTGTTCCAGGTGTTCTCCCAACACGCCAAGTACGGTGACATCCCGAAGGCGGTTACGGTAGCCAAACGACTCTCGCAGTGCCTCCATCCCGCCCTGCCCATGGGTGAGCGATCGATTGCTAACGGAGACTGTACTCGTAGAAATCGATTAGTTGAAATCTGTGGGGGGTGCATTAGTTGTCGAAGAAGTAGTATGATCGAAAATAGTATTGATCGGTGAACAATAATTTAAATACCGCTGTCAATATCTCAAGTTATATTCGACTGTATAGGTTAATGCAAACAGCGACAATTATTATCGATTGAGTCTAGCGAATCGATTACTGTACCCCTTCTTCGCAGGAGTCCATCTGAAGGCACTGGAGACCTACAAGCAGATCTTCGATATTCTCGGCCAGGAGGCATTCCCGAAGCAGTTGTATATCTTCGCCGTCGGCCTCTTCCCCCTCTTGGACCACTGCACTATCAAGGTGAGATCAATATCTAGAACGATACGGTAGTCGCGTATATCGATTAGTGAGAGCAAGCGCATCATCAGGGATACACTTCTTAATGTATAATATTTATTGCACTGCCTGGTTGATTATCGTTGATCTAAAAATGTTACTGTATTCGTATTTCTTGTGAAACACTAAACGCGCAGGCGTGTTTGCAATGTTCATGGTCTCAAAATATTGGAGATCATGAGGCAAGAGTGGGTATTTGACAAGTTACAGGAATTAGGTGCATTATTGGTTCATCTGGCAGGTGAAAGGCGAGCTGCTGACGATCTTCGAGTTCTACCTCCTTCCACTGAGGGAGAAACTGTGCCCGTCTCTGCCCTGATTCTTTGCGGGAGTGCTTCTGGGACTGGAGGAGCGCACCGAGTTCTACGATCGGCAGTGCGATTGAAACCAATTCCTGATTACATTGGGCCTGTTAGGCCATCTTTTATAGTGCGACTCGACTATGCCGAGTGAGAGTTATCTGGAGGGGTAGTGTGTGTTTCTGCCTGGGTAATAGCGAGTCAGGGGTTGTACTGCACACAACTCCCACTAAATATAGCAGCATTGAGACATAAAACATAATGCATCTTTTTTTCTACTAATGGCTGTGGAGGAAGAAGGAAGACGAGGTCACATGCTCTATAATCTATTAGGAATGCGAATGCGAATAGACAGATGCTTTGAAATTAAATATTATTTATTCTGAACAGTATTTTTTTCAGTTCCTTCACACTGCTCGATAAAGTGTGCGAGTACGTGGGCCCAACCTCGTTCTACGCCTCTCTCTGGCATACTGTGGGTTTATTTATAATTAAAAGGACTATTTTATGATTAATTGAATCCCAATCGGGCTGTAACAACGTGTTTCTCGAAATGGGCAGATCTGTGTTTCAATAGTGATTCATCCACAGTAGAAACAATCATTCAAGAGCAAATTTTTGCTAAACAATCAACCCAATCTCACAGATACTCGGTTCTCCATTCGTTCGACTTCCCGCTCTGATCTACGTGAATACGAAATTCGACAAGTCAAAATCGATCGATGGACAGTTGTGGATTATCGGAGACAACGTACATCACATGGTGAGGAGGGAGTACGGTAGAGGGAGAGTGAGGTGGTGTATGAGTGTATTGTATGATTTGCCGGTGACGAATCTAACTACCAAAACGACGAGTAATTAGTAACAATGCTAAAGTATTCTAGCTGAAGATTAGTTGAGACATGAATTTTACAAGTTTACAACGCTGCAAATTACCAACTCCTTCCCAGGTGTCAGCCCTGTGCGCCGCGGGTGAGGACATGGGCTCGCGGCTCGTCCAGAGGAATCTCCGTGATCTACTCTGCGCGGCCTTCCCACTCGACTCGACTACAGTAACCCGAGCAGGTACGGTAGTGCGATTGGAATACGATATTCTGCGAACAACATTGTAATTGTTGCCATATACGAGATTTTTTAAAAGTACGAGAATATGCTATTGGTTGCAATTCTTTGATTGGGCTTTGAGGAAAATGCGCAACAAGAATGTGTCGGGGTGAAATGGGCTAATGACGGTTTCTGTTGCAGACATCGTCGAGTTGCTGCGTCGTACGTTGTTCGTCATCCTGAGAAGGGATATGTCACTCAATCGGCGACTCTACACTTGGCTACTCAATCCCTCCGGTGGGCTAGCCTAATCGTTAATTAAATTTTTGGAGAAAGTTCTGCAAAATGTGCTGTTGATGTATCAGTGCTTCACGCAGGTTTCAAATCGGTTGAAGGCGAATGATACAGAGAAATTCCTAAAAACAATTGTAAATTTTTTTTTCAGGAGTGGCGACGATGGTGAATTCTGTGCCCGTGGGCGACGATCGACTCGATACTTCCTTCTTCACTCATACAGTACTCTCGATGATCGTCGATGCCCTCAGGGGATTCCTCGAGGGAGACACCGTGGAGGTACGGTAGCTTATATATATCGATTGATTTTCCATTTCTGCTCTTCATCATAAACAACGTTGGATTCTAATCTGCTTTAGCTCGGAACTTTGTAAGCATATTATTATTCAGATCTCTATGTCTTCTACCTTCTACACTCCGACTGCAGCGGCCAAAGACTCGGATGCACAACAGTTCGTGGAAGTGCGAACGTGCAGACTTTTGACGTGCATGCAGGACAGACCGGACGTGAGTGATGGGGAGAAGGGTATTACAGCATACTGTACGATCTGACAGTACTGCTGTAGCGTGGTCGCTGTAGTTACCTGCATTTGCACTAGGCCCTCGGTCAATTCTCATTACAGCCATTTTCCAAATGCTATTACCTCTGCTGGTGATAGTCGTCTTCATCTTTGTGAACCAGCAATCTACAGTATCCTCCCTCTGCTCAGGTCGGTCCTCCCGTTCTGATGCGAGTGCTGCCACTGCTGCTCAAGAAGTGCGCCCGATTGATGCCCGATGGAGAGAAGAAAGAGAACGAGGATACGGAGAGGTAAATTGGTCATATTGGAAGGAAAAGCAATATGGCTGTTTTGTGTTGCAAGTGTATGACAAGAGCAATAGGGCGAACGTTTTCTAATCACAAGATCGCTTTGTTTTCAATGGCCCGAAATCGTATCACTCCCAGTGCCCCTCCGGGTCGTCTCTCTCTGATGCTGCAGCTTCCCTCTGCAACTTGCAGCAGCAGCTACCTGCAGGAGAACGAGAACAAGGAGGAAGACGAGGAGAGGAGGGTAAGTCATTTATTGGTATTTGCGCTACAAGTCCACGTCTTCTTGATAACTTCGCACGGCAATTGGTTTAGAAGCAAATGTGAAACCTCAATTTCCAAGGAGAGAATTTGGGAAAATTCTTTTCACATTCTCCGTCATGAGAAAGGGGCGAAGAATCTGAATGTACTCATGCAAGCGATGAACGAAGATGGATCAGCTGCCTTCCTCTGGTCATATCTGGCTGACTACTATGAATGGTGAGGATACGGTAGAATTTATTCTTTTAGCCAGTCGAGAAAGGAACTATTATTTTGCATCGTAGATTCTGTGATTTGAATCCTTACTGCAACCCGGATCTCACAGGTTGCTCACCTCTCTCAATCAGAGATCATAGATCTATTGTTATTGTATCGTTCTCTTTTTTATTGATAGCTACCAAAAAGATAGTATTGCTTTTTATTATGCGAATCTCATTCAATCTTATGAACAACGTGTAACCCGAACTCCACCAATTGTTTCACTAAACATGCTGGAAGCTTTTGTGTTCTAATTGAAAGTCAATTTCCCTCAGGTGCTCGCAACGGAGGCAGCGCGTACATTCCATCGTATCTGGATGCTCACTCGCAGTGACGAAGAGGGAATGCTCGCTAACATCAATTGGTAATTAGGTTCTGATCGTATCTCTTATTGATCTTTTTTTCAATCGTCTTAAATTTCGAGATGCGTTGAATAAATATATTGTTGTACGTACTTGTTGAGACCTAGTGTGTTGTGGAGTGGGCATGTGGAATGGGAGGTCGGACATTGCATCGGCAATGTCATCTACCATGAACATTGGCTCCTGCACCGAGTGCTCGAGCTGTAATAGTAATTATTCCTTTGTATGTATGTACTATTGCCTCATCTGATTCTGCGTTTTATCTGATTGCCTCCCCAAAGCATATTCTCATATAATTGTAGTGTCTTTCGGACATGAACAATTGGACCCTTACTTGAAGCTGATCGTGATCCGCTCTCTGAAGACTAGGAGGGCTTTCTCTCTGTTCACGATGCTAAACAAACGGGGTAAGGCAAGCGATAAATACTATTTGTGATCAAATGGACATGTGTGTATGCGCTATTGCCTCCTCTGGGCCCGTGTTTTATCTAATTGCCTCCCCAGGGCGTACTATGATATAATTCTAGTGTATATCGGAAATAAAGAATTGTACCCTTGCCTGCTCTTGATCTTGGTCTGCCCTCTGAAGACGTGGAGGGCCTTCTTTCTGTTGGTAAGTACAACGCACATTGGTAAGTACAACGCATCAAATCAAGTAGACAATAACTCACATCTATTGGAGGGGGCTTCTCGCCCTTCTTCGAGCGCGGAAAGTGGTTGTGGCAGAGTCTTGCCCGCTTGCCCTGTGCTTGAACAGACGCGACCTTCCCCTCCAACGCTTGGAACTCGTCCTTGATGAGATTGAGGCGGAGCAACCACTCCCTTCTCAGCTCGGGAGTGGAAGGAATCACACGAGTTTCGCTTGAACGGAGTGGGCAGGCGATGCATGCATACGTTGCCATGAACTGATAGCAACTTGAAGCAATAAACACCGAAAGAGAACGAAAATGAAGACATGCAATGACATAAAGTATCTGGTTTATACACCGTTAATAGCCGTAATATGCTTAATCCTGCGTTTACCTATACAAATCAGAACACCGAAAAGGGAATACAACGTAAACTACTGAAAAAAAGCAAAACTATCTAGAGAAATAGCCCAATTAAATCGGAGGACCTTAGCATGGCCGGACAAAAATCAATTAGGCAAAAATACCGTATTTTTTTAAAATTCCCGCTCAAATATTTCCTAATTAACGCTCCCCAATAAATGCCATTTCCCGGCTTTGTCCATTTTCACGTTTAAACATTTTTTAAAAATTATTTTGAAACATTGCATTGATATGAGAGGACGAAGCCTCGCAAATTAAGACAGACTTGTTTTTCGATTTCCGGGTCCCTTTAAGTATTTATAAACCTTTGATTTTCCACAAATGGATATATTCCTCATTTAAAAAAGCCAATTTTCATTCAACACACCATAATATGATTTTCCATTACCATATCTAGCATGTTAGCGCACGAATCTTGATAAAATCGAATTTAACAATATTTTATTATATCAATCTTGCGTTTCTGAGCCACGAAATTTCGACTTTGGAAAGCATAGGAACCTGCCATTCCTCGATTATCTTACACATACCGGTACATAGTTTAATTTCTATAGGGAGATGATTGGCGTGTTCTTATATTTGGAAAGATTATAATGCTCAAACTTGAGAAAAATCGAGGTTTCGAAAATCGATTTTTTTCGAACACGCTGATTTCACAATCTTTCACTGTCAGCTAACTTACATTGATGAATGATGTCTGGAATTACAAATAGCTTTATCTGAGATTCGGTGTGTAAGTCAATTTATCGAAAATAACGTTGATTCAGCAATATCTCACATTTGACCAAAATTTTCATCAAAAGGGTGTAGGATGATTGCTTCTTTCCTAATTTTAATCTATACATATTGACTTCTACTACTATATTCAACAATAAAAATCTGTAGTATATCTCATCTTTGAGGTGGAAACATTATATAATTGATCTAGAATCTGGTTTTTCGCTGATAACATCGTCAATAATGGTCAAGCAAGAAAGTTGTCAACATAGTTTCTGGAGATAATGTTCCGCGAATTTTGAGCCCAATGCCAGCCTTCTAGCTCATCTGGGAGCTGAAATACAGCGTTGCCGGGTGCAAAACCGGAGAATTCCTAATTGACGGCTCTGGGACCAATGACCCAAATTTTTCGAAATCTTATGCCTAGAGTATTCTACCACTATAATATGAGTCAAATCGAGCACAACTTTTTTTAAATGTTCCCGGGGTAGTCGCTTTTCATCCACTGACTCGTGATACGTGTGTTAAAGACCGATTTTTCAAAACCTGCGCGCCAAAGATCGCTGACTGAAGTGGCTGACTACCCGATGAATATGGCTAGAAATGTTGCGAGGAAGGTGCGAATCTCTCTACCTTGTCATTACTCATTAGAATTCGAAAAGCAAACATTTTCAGTAAATTATTCATGCAAACAAATTAAACCACTTGAGCCCATAATTGAGCTCGGCCTTCCTATCCGATGACAAGCAATTGATAATGGATAGAGGCCGAGTGCTTGAAATAATGAAGTGATTTCAGTCAGTTCGCACGAAATTCGTGCTCCTTTCCGATGTCGACCTGCTTTTTTCCAAAGGATTCGAGAAGAGAATGGAGCAGGTTGTTAGCTCGATCTACATGACCTACCTTATTTTTCACTTACTTTACTAGTGCAGAACAATTTACCCAAGAGCTGTATGTAGTGCCTTATCAGAAAGAAAATGCCGAAAAGAAACTTTTCACTTCGCATTCACATTTTCCATTTTTTTTGCTCTCGGGAGATCCCCCTCAGAGCTGCCCAAAAACTGTTGGTTCTCTAACACAGAGAGTATCTGGTCGGAAGCCCAAGCGTACCTTGAGATACTGGGTTAAAACCGAAGCAGAAGGCGAGAGGAACTCTCTCGTAGGTGCGCTGCTCTCTAGAAACACCGGGGCAGAAACAAGCGAGAAAGAGAGGGAGAGGAGGCGGAGTTTCGCGCGTGCCTCTCCCCGCCTCTCCTCATAGAGAGAGATCAATCACTTGAATATTATGTCATTCGATTGATCGCTTTACAGAGATAGACAGCAAGAGATTATTGATTGATTGATTGAATAATTGATTGATTGATTACCATGAAGGCCCAGTCATATTTTAAGGCAGCAGCAAGGGAACTTCGGGAAGGCCAGAAGAAAGTGCTCGTTTTCAGGATATTTGAGGTCTACAAAAAATCAAGGTACAATCTCGCGAAGATCACTCACTTGTGCTAGACTACAGTATACTTACAGTACCCCTGGGACGAAGGCCGAGATGGCGGAACTGATCGATAAAGGCGAGGCTGGCGTGTTTCACGTAATCTCCGCCAATGGGCATCACGATCTGGGTGGTGAGACTGTTGGCTATCTGTACTAGGGATTTCTATTTGCGATTCTACTGCGCTTTTCCTTCCGAAATCAGGCGCGGGAGAATCGTAGCAGAATCGCAACCTCACATTGAATGGCCCTCCCGATGCATTCTTTGATCAGAGAGTGGCCGTTTTTCGAAATCCCTAAATACGACTAGATAGAGTAGGATAAACTACCCATTCAGATAGAGCAGGCTGGTTCGAACGACCCGAGAACTTCACTCATGCTAACATTGTTCCAGGCAAGATTCGGTTAGTTACCAGAAGATTGAAGTGATACGACCTCGATTAGCGAGAGTGCACACTAGTAATGCCAAATTGGCGCGCGCTCTCCTCGTTTCACACGCTCTCTCTCTCTTTCTGACCGGCGAGAGAGCGTGTGAAACGAGGAGAGCGCGCGCCGATTTGGCATCACTAGTGCACACAATATCGAAGGAATCAGCATCGCAAATCTGGTTGATTGCTTCTCTCTATGAATTTCGAGAGAGCATGCAAAATAAAGTGCTCATTTCTTCGGTTACCCCTCCCCTAATAATAATAATTTATCATGTGTGACAGCACAGAGTTATAGAATGATTGCTACGGGAAATAAGGACATGATATTACGATGCCATGACTTGATGACAAAGGGAAAAATGGCAATAAATAAGTTTAAGAGCGAGCTAATTAGCAGTAATGAGAATAAGCAATAGCTCAGTTGCACTAGGTCGGAACTGAACTATGACGTCATTCGGCCTTTGATCTATCAGGTTCTCATCCGACCTACTGCCAGCTCAGGTACACCTGGTACACATGGGAGCCCCGCTTCGTCGGTCTCTCCTCCTCCGTGCCCCTCCACGACGAGGCACTCCCCTATCGGATCAGGCCGAACAACGTGCTGGTGAGCACAGTTTCTCTTCATACCTCCCCGCTCTCTCGAACTGTCTGATCAGGGAGTGAGGGTGTGCACTACAGGGAATCAGTTGATAATGAGAAAATTATGAATTTTGGATTTTTCAGATTTTCAAGAGCAAACTTGAAATTTTTATTAAAGGGGTGCTCCGGGGAATGTTCAGTGACCCATGGTTACAGTTTGGATATTGTAGAGGGCACTAACCCGATCAGAAATCACTTTGTCCGAAGTTCCAAAGATGACTCTGAGGCTATTTATATACGCGCAAAGTTTATTGATAGCGCAGGGTCGTGACTGATTCTTTTATGCTTCACTTGCTGTACTTCATACTCGCCTCTTTCTCGGGCTAAATTAGCTACAATTTTCCATTAAGAGCGCAGAATTTTCGCGGTGGGACTCCCTAGCATTCATTCCCCGGAGCACTCCTTTAAGGCCATCAATAGCTCCCATTCAGGCGTGGGAGATGTGCCGAGCTGGGTACGAATTCCATCTCGTGGAGGATCTCTTCACGTTTCATAGAGGTTTTATTCCTTCATCCTCTCACTTGTATCCATTCCTAGACGAGAAAAACTGTTTAGCCAATCTCTTCATTTCCCGTGTTCTCTTTGCAAATAAGAGATAGAGATAGTGAGAGAGAAGAGTAGAATATCGGAATTTTTCTTGATTTTGAAAAGATAATAACATTTCAGCTAAGCGAGTGAGCGACGAAAATCGTCAGGGTGAGAAATACGTCATTCAGTTGATGAATAAACTCAAGTGAGTGATTTCGTTCAGCTAAAAAAAGACAGTCAGAGTCATTTATCTGATCAGGTTAGGGATGAGTTCGCAAGAAATTACACTCATCATTACACATGCTTTCTCCCCGTTTTATTTTTTTGTTATTTGTTTTCTTATCGATGAGAGGACAATGTTCAGATACGAACGAGCAATTGCTGGCTGGTACAAGCGAATGGACAGGGCATATCCCGGTACGAAGGGATCGTGTCCAGCCATTCTGAAAAGAAAACTGTTGTATTTTACGGAAGAATAAAAAAATTTTCTTGTGGGAGTTGGACTCGTAAAAAATGCGACAGAAATTGAGAAAAGAATAAGCAAGATATCGTCCGAGAGAGATAAAATTCGGTGTCACAACAATTCTCACAATTGTCAGATTGAATGGCTATTTGAAACCCGACTTGAGCTAGAATTCGATGCATTCTCTGCCCGCTTCCATGTACCAGTTCCTCCAATAAACATACTATTTATCGATTTCAGATAATGGCATATTCATTGACCGTGAGACAATGGCTAGTTTAAGGTATCATACCGATAAAATTGGATGCAACCTGGCGGGGTAACTGTGCGGATAGGGGTCTACCACTCACACGACTTAGTAGGGATCATCATTGCATCGTCACAGCAAGATCTCTTCTTGACTCAGCCTGTTCCATTGGGCGAAGCATCCGTAAACTTGATAATCATCCTGCAAAATTTCGATGCTCTATCACTCTAAATGACCCAGCAGAGTCTGCACGTCTCTATCGCCTTGCAGGTTGGGCCAAATACCCGAGTCTAGTCTGTTTACGCTATTTTCGTGCCCTCTCACTTGCTGTTACGAGAGATGGTATTTAGAATGAGAAGAGTCAAGAAAATAATTTAGCTGCCAAATACAATCAATTGGTAGGCGACGTGAGAATTCGAGCAATAACAAATGACGACTACAGCAGGGGTACCGTATATAATGCTAGAGCGAATAAAGAAAGGGAACTAGATGAGAACTTTGGCATCATCAAAGGCAACATGACGTCATAGTTCTCATCCGACCTAGCGCCAGTACATGTATTAGAGATTAAAATAACGCAATAATGGTTGTTTGCCTGTATGCATTGGCCAATAGTGCGATGTTAAAAATCGCTGCAAAGATCGGATCTTTAGATGTTTTCCCAGCAGAAATTTGACAAATATCTGATCTTTGCAGCGATTTTTAACACCATATAGCTAACCAGCAGGATGTCGATCGTTTTCGCACAGACTTTGATGCTGTAGACGCTGCGGTAGTCGTAATTTCCTTCAAGCATGTGGATGAAGGCATACATGATTTGTTTGGAACAAATAAGCCGCCCACTATCGAAATGAGTTCGATCACCATTAAACAACTTACCTTTGGCCGTTCTTTTGCTGAGCGAGACTGCGATTAGAAGAGAGCAAAGATTCTTGCATTCGAGGCGATGTATGCACCTAGAATTCGCGCGATGAAGAAGAATGCAAGTAGAATTGGAGCAAGAGCAAAAAAGGGCATTCATAGCTGGAAACAGAGGGTATGTGAAATGACTTGATTAAATGTCGAAACAAGGAAACGAAAAATGGCACATTTTTTGCTCACTCTTCTGTCCTCCAAATACACTGAAACTTGTGAAAAGAAGCAATGTTGAAACAAACAAGAATAGAAGAGGGAGGAGAAGAGTCGCGAGTGGGTTCAAAGAGACGCCGCATGTGAGGAGGGAGAGTCGCATGCAACTAGAGAAGACGCCGAGGGACAGGGGGAGATTCGCTTGCCTCCTCTGCTCTCGCCTTGCTTGCTCTCCCGATGTTTCAACACCAGAAGATGCAAAATTCATTGAGAGAGCCGGGGAAGAGAGGGCGTCGAGAAAGGCGACCCAATGAATAGAATATGAACGGCGAATGGAGTCCTCGTAAACAGATGCGGAGTAATAGAATGAGAGATCGAAGAACAGGGTGGGAAGACGGGTTGCCTTCTCAGTGAGTGGAGCGTAGTTCAATTGGGGAAGTCTTCGTATCCACATTCCTTTGCATGTTCTCGCAACATTTTACTATTCTCTAGATATAAAAATATATTTATTGACTGTTAGGACAATGAACATATTATTCAAGATAACACAAACAGGTACAATCGGGGGGGGGGGGGGCTTCTTATCAGGCATCGAGACGCTGAATTGTACTTTTCACGCATTCTCTCTACGGTGGCCGTCATCGTGGCGACAATATCCTTCAAGGTTTCTTGTTCCATTGTGCGAAGCATGCTGGTGTTGGAGAACCGGCCTGAAAATAATTTACAAACATTTTTTTTTGTCCCCCTCTTGCCAAACTGATCGATGAGACGACGTTTTTGAGAAAAAAAAATGCCATATCAATCTCGCCTGCTATATTATTCAAATCACGTAGAGGCGAGCATATAAAATATCATGCTATTTTGTCGTTTTTTACATGC
This sequence comes from Pristionchus mayeri, assembly GCA_036245805.1. Lineage (NCBI taxonomy): Eukaryota > Metazoa > Nematoda > Chromadorea > Rhabditida > Neodiplogasteridae > Pristionchus > Pristionchus mayeri. The sequence continues at coordinate 41,798,250 of BTRK01000003.1, read as the reverse complement.
TGAACAACTCCGACTGTAAAGGCAGTGATCTAGTTGTGCATCTGATCTTCGAAAGAGCTTATTAAAATAGGCGAGGTGAAGAAGTTGAATTGCAACTGTGGCTAACAGCTTACCCGTGGGAGGAACTCTTTGATTTGCCTCATTCTCCCGAACATATAGGTGATGTTGAATCCATTCTTGCCGTTTTTTCCTCTCTTCACAGCTAAAAGTTGTTGATGCTGAAATGATGATTTAGAAGTACGGATGTCAATATGAGGACGTGATGTAGATGCGCAGGTTTTTATGATCATTGGTCAAAAAGTAATGTATAATTGTGAACATTTGCCGTCTGCTGAGCACATGAATGGCTCAAAATAGTACTTTTCTTTCCCTTTAGATGTGTTTGAGGATCTCGATATATTTTATTTAGCGAAACTGGAACATTCATCAGAATTTTACCAATTTGAGAATCCTAGTCATATATTTTTGAGATTTGAATCACCTTTGAACACTTATTGGTAGTCTTCCACTGGGACTGTTGTTAGAAGTGAAAACAGATGCTTTAATCTAGTTAGGAATCTAGGAAAGTAGGAATCTAGGAAAGTATGTTGCATTCATTATTTATGGATGTAGAAATGGAAAACTGGAACTGTTGTCGAGGCCGCAATTTATGAAAAGATATTCACGACTTAATATAGAATCATATGACGATGATGTGTAGCCATGGTGAAACAATGAAAATGAAATGCGAAAACATGAAGCTAGAGACGAGGAGTTTAGACTAGAGAAGCGCCTCTCTCGCTCACTGCTCTGACCTCCACACACTGCAACATGGCAAGATAAGCAATGGCGAAACAAACAAGAAAAGAAAGAGAGGGCTCAGAGAGGGAGAGAAACTACGGCTGGTGCAGCTCGTGAAGAGTGTGTGTGAGAGAGAGAGAGGCGGAAAGAAACTAGACGGGCGGCGTGGGACAGGGGCAAATTCTCCTCTCTATTCGTCTCTTCATCTTTTCAGAGAGAGAATTACAACTCTCCTCCAAGTTTCAAAGCAGAAAAATGCAGATATGTAGATACGGATGGCAGTGACCCCGGTCGCGAAATGTATCGTTCCCTAGAAGCACTTTGGACAGCAGGAATACGTAGTCCAAACAGTAGTCGGCCTCACCCCACTACACCACCTAGCCTAATCGTCTCTTGACGACTGTAAAATCGCTTGGTGGCTGCAAAAAAATGTGAGGATGGTCGCGCTATCTGTGCAAATTCATGCAACAAGTATTTATCGATCTTCCAATAATTGACCAGCGAAGAGCGAGATAAAGTAGTACAAGTTCAGATCCGTTGAGGTATTTGATGGGTGAGGTAGAGGTCTCGTGATGTTAGAGGTAGCATAACTGGCAAAAGCGTCTGAATACGAAATGTGGCTACGGGGGGTACACGAGGGGAAGGACTGCAGTCTCCTCATCTCCATTCGCATGTAGGAAGACCCCGAAGGAGCTCGCCGAGTTGCACCTGCAATACGACTTTTCGTGCTTCTATTTGAGGTGCACATTCTAAGACTAAAAGAGAAATCATGGATGCAATAACTTCTGATATATTATACTTCTTGCGCGAAATACTCACATAGTCGAACATCAATACTTCTCCACATTTCCTGTTCCACTGCGTGAAACACGCTGGAGTTTGAGGTCCGGCCTGAAAATACGAGCTTACAAAGATAGGCTGTCGAGTGTCCAAGAAGTTTCTCGAAACTTTTCATACCAAAAGTGTCCCTTCCATAGGGGTGCCCCAAAAAGCGGTCAGTTTTTGCTTTTAGCACCTATTTTGATGAGACAAGTATGTCATAAAATTTCTAGAAAATCCATGGGCACTCGGCGGCCTATCCTTGTTAGTCATAAATTATCCTTCTACTGGTTCTCTGAATGTCTCTGGCTGTTGAAGGCAAAGAGATCTACAGTCTAAAATATAGGATTTGTCGAACTGAGCATCCTTGCCACGTAGGGGTGCTATTGTTTTTATTCATCGGAAAAATAATAATACGCTCTTTGAAAGATTTCTCTTATTTCTGAATATTTCTCAAGAGAGAACGCGCACGGATGATATAGTTGATATCAGTCAATATATAGTACAAGGTGAATCTTACTCAGTGGTGGAGCAGGTCGCGAAGGTCTTATCTCGGTCGGCAACTTCAGTCAATGAAGACTGCACTCAGGACTCCGTCTATCCACCTAGACAAGATTGTGAAATTTGGTGAGACACCGAAGTCGAATTTACATAGTATAGTCTATTATAGATCTTACTTACCCTTGGGAGCTCGTAGCATGCGTCTCCTAGCTAAAGAAGCCTTTCTTGATTTGGAAAGAGTTGTTCATGCTGAAAATGTTATTGTAGAGGCACGATAGGTCGAGAAACCAAGTGGGCAAGTAAGGCAACTCACGGCCTTCTGGATGAAGGTGGACACATTTGACGTGTTTGAAGGAACTTAATCGCACTAATTTCTGTTAAGAATACGATCACCTTTGAACTCACTTATTTGAATTATTCAGCTTAGATAAACTGCAATTTGGAGTAGATTTTTTCCTGTAGAGATGAGCTAGGCATCTGGAAATGGCTGTGTGAAAGAATGATTTAGCATTATTGGACTTTGGAAAAGATGGTAATGGAAGCGGTGGAAGTGGAAACATAATGCAAAGTAAAGATAAATGAGTAATGGTCTGTCTCTCTTCAGTTTGCACGCTCTCTCGCCGGTCAGAGAGACGAGAGAGCATGCAAACGGAAGAGAGTTAGAAGATTGCTCAGATAAAGGTACATCCCATCTTCGAGGTTGAGATCGCGGGAGAACACTGCTAGGCCAGTGGTAAGGCATACTTCACGACAACATTATATTTACGATTGAGCAAAGATGAACGACGAAAACGAAATGATTTTGTTTAACGATAAAACCATGAAAATGCGTTTATTGTGGGATAGGCAATGGGGATAGCGCAGACTCTCTCTATCTCACTTCACTGACCTCCAACTACACTACAACATGGGAAGTGAAGCAAAGGCGAAGTAAACAAGAGGAGGAGGAGGAGGAGGAGAGTGGGTTCAGAGAGGGAGAGAGGAGACCATAGACGTAGGGAGTGAAAATATATAGACGAGGGACAGGGAGTGTCGTGTCTCCTGCTCGAGCTGCAAGAGGAGCTGCGAGCTCGATGCTCGATGCAGCTCGACCAAGAGCTGGAACAGCAGCCAAGCGGAGCAATCGTATGTCTCTCCTCGTTTTGCACACTCTCTCGTCTCTCTGACTGGCGAGAGAGCGTGCAAAATTGAGGAGAGTACTCTCCAAGCGATAAGATGCCGAGACGGGAGAAATGATGAAAAGAGGGTCACAAGAATGGAGAAGATAAGGAAAAAGGGTGGAGTCCTCGTAATAAGAGAAAAGAGTGAGGGCGATAGAGATTCGAACTATTTTTATCGCCTTTGTTTCAATTTGTCTGAACTGCAGATGCTATTTCGTGCCGTCTTTGAGTGCTCCTTTCAGTTATAGTTCTGCAATTTGCTTTATCTGCATTAATATATTTAAAAGTGATCGGATTCTTGAATGGTACTTCGAATTTCCATTCAAGCAAGAAGTTAACGAATCGTCGAGCCTAAATACAAAATGTTAGAGAACATTTACTTTTGTGAAGTACCTTTTCCTTAATGTATACTGCTATTCCATGTGCAGCTATTATTGTGTAGAAAAATAGCCGCTATTCCAAATCGCAATTTCTTCGTTTCTAGATATTTCATCCTATTGGGGTGTCCGGAAAGTTCGTATAATGCTTCGGAAAAAAGTCAGTTCGCGATCAAATGCAGTGATTACGCAATCTGTTTGTCAACAATGTATTGCATCATTCTGACGTTGTGTAGTGAGAGGATTTAATCACTCTCCTAGTTGCTACATTGATTCTTGTGATGGACTCCCATCTCTACCTCCGAGCAGTTTTACTTCATTACTACCGTCTTGGCCGATCCGTGAAGAGGCCCACTCTGCCCTGGCCCAGTCGGAAGGAGCTGACGCCCCCTCCATACCCTTCTGCTATAAGTGGTTCTCCCGCTTCAAGAAAGGGGAGTTTGGTCTCGATGATCAACCCCGCTCTGGACGCCCTCCCTCCTTCGATCAGCCTCTCGTTCTCCGCAAACTGAAGCGCAAGCCCATGGCCAGTGTGCGTGAGTTGAAGAAGGATACTGGTACTCCCAGATCAACGGTGTCCGATATCCTCCATCGATCTGGGAAGAAGCCGAAACTCCCACAAGTGATTCCCCATGACTTCTCCCCCGAACAGCTGAAAAATCGTGTTCAAGTCTGTCGGGAATTACTCCATCGTAGATCCAATCTTCGATGGGTCAATTCCATCATCGCTACAGATGAGAAGTGGATCACGTATGATAACCCTGTGAGGAGACTGCAATGGGTGGATGCAGATGAGAAGCCCACGCCCGTCCCGAAGAAGGAAGAGCACGGAAAGAAGGAACTCCTCTGCTTCTTCTTCTCAGTGCTCGGGCCCATCTACTGGGAGATCCTCGCCCCTGGCACCAGCATCAATGCCGACCTCTTCTCTGAACAACTGGAAGATGTCGCGATCAGAGTCCCTCCCAGATTCCTGAACCAGGGCAAAATTATTCTTCTGATGGACAATGCTCGCCCACATCGAGCGAAGATAATCCAGAAGAAAATGGACGAGCTGAAGATCGAGAGGATTCCCCATCCACCGTATTCCCCGGATCTCTCCCCATGCGACTACCACTGCTTCCGCTCTCTCTCTGACTTCTGCAAGGAAAAGAAGTTCAAGAATCGAGATGAAGTTGTGAGGGCTTTCGTGAACTGGGCGGTCTCGAAGAAACCCGCATTCTGGAAGAGAGGAATCGAGACCCTGCCCAATCGCTGGAGGGAGGTAGTGAGAAAGAAGGGGGCATACATTGGTCACTGTGAATTGTAAAGCATTGAATAAAAAATATAAACAAAAAATTATACTATCTTTCCGGACACCCCAATAATTTACAATAATGGTTGCATGGGGTGTGTCGGATCGAGTCGCCCCTCCAGGTTTCGGTTGGGTAATTGATGCAGACTATGCTAATGTAAGAACGGAAATGGATTTCATTGGTTCCTTTAAGGGATGCTTTACATCATTTAGTCCTGCAAGTAGGCAGCCTAAAACTTTTGGGAACAATGGTCGGCATTTACCTTACCGGGATACATTTCAAGGATACGGTAATAAATCATAGATAGTTACGGAAGGAATTTATTCATCTTCTGTACGCACCTCGATTTTTGAATAGCAACTCTCTTAGTCAGTCCAGATCGGGTAACATCCCATGCGTAAAAAAGCGCTCAAACAACATGCTCTCTAAAATATATTACGTGTCAAAATTCAGAGAGGAGCTTACTTTTACTTACTTTTACTTACTTAGATGAGATAATTTAGATATCTGGAAACAATGATTCAAATGGTTACAGAATAATACGATTAAAAAATGGATGAGCAATAGGCAAGGGGAAAGCCAGGATATTTGGCAGGCGCACCACTATTAGGCTAGGGGTAGCACGAGAAGCGAAATTCTACACCCGAAAGAAGGCGAGAGAGCAATAAACTTATTTCAAGGACGAAACAACATGAGAATAGTGAGAGATGCGAGTGGCAAAGAGTAGGGAGATAGCAGAGTGAAAGGGGGTGGGCTATAATGTAGCGAGACGAGGGACAGGGAAGGCTCTCCTCTCTTCCCTCTCCTTTCCTTCTCCTCTCTCACTTTCCTCCATGGTCCGAAGTGATAAGGGCTTTAGGAGACGAGGAGGAATGGAAGAGAGGGCTCAAAAAGTAAGAGGCAAGTGCACTAATCATGCGAAATTTTTGTGATATGTTAGAGAAGGGGAATTCAGATAGATATGGGAAGAGGAGTAAGACGGATGGAAGTTCTCTGCGGGTGTGGAGTCAATTCCTCTAGACACCGTGAAATCTCAGGATAATGAGACAGAAATCGGGATGAGTGGGAATTTAATGATGTCTTAACTATGTCCTTTGTTCAGTATCTTTTTTTTGTCAAATCGAGTCCTATCACGAAGACAAAGTACATATTATTTATCATACAATCCAGGAATGTAAAAATTTGGCACTCCGAATTCAGCAAGAGATTCATGAAGTGGAAAGATGCGAGAACCGTCATTGTTACATCTCACAGTGTAAGGAATACCTGAACAAAACAAATAAAAAAATAAATTCCCGATTTATTGATTCTTCCAGAGCAAGGCTTTCAATCTTTAATTGTCAACGCTTTGGGCGACGCTGAATAAATGCCGGGAAAGAGTAGTGTGTCATGATACACCATTTTATCAATGAATCCGCAAGACTTTACAGAATACATAAGATAAACATGAAAAGCTGTTCAGTCTTTCGTGACAGAGCACTCATTTTAGAGGGCAATTTCAGATGAACCAATTATATAATCAATCAAACCTTCTTTGAAATCGGGCTGTTCTCACTGAATGCAACCATTCCTTCATCTTTCGCTTGTTTCCGTTTTGAGTGGATCTTTCGCGACACTAAAACATGGAAACACCTTAAATTGAAGCTGTCCAACATTTCCTGTTTGTTTTAACCTAGTGAAAGTACGAAATTTCATTCAGAATTGAAGTAAAAAACTCACATTTGGCATTATAATTGCCGATTGAGAATAATCTATTGGTTGATCTGCTGTAGATCAGTAGGGACGATGTAGCCATCTCGAATAGAAGATAAAGTTTAAAAAAAGGTAAAGGTGCAGCCACATCAAGCCATTGCACAGTAGTAAACGACTACGCTAGGTGGTGTATTACGGAGTGGAATAGAAGAGAATGGGAAACAAGGATCAGAGGGACGACAACGAGGAAAGAACCAATTTCGGACACTTCTTCGGTTTCTGGCCACCCCCCCCCCCCTTCCCCCAATGTTGCATTCTAGCATTATTGAGGGGTTGAACGGCCGAAATCAGGGAGGAATGCCTATAAATGAGTGGGTTAGATGAGGAAGAGGGGGGGGGGAGTGGCCAGAAACCGAATAAGTGCCGAATTTCGAGTGGGATAAAGATTAATTCGCGAGTCGTTCCTCTCTTCATTATGCTTGTTCTATCATAGGTCCTAACGGAAGAGAGATCAGGCAAAATGAAAAGTTTACTCATATGACGCATCCCTAGAGTATCATTCGGATGACAACTACGGAAAGAGGCACGCAATGAGAGTACAATAAACTGTTTACAATTGCAAAATGTCGTGCGAGGAGATAAACTGGGAATGTCAAGGGGAATGCATTTCAGAGAAGGCAAACAGGTTTTAAAGTGAGACGAGCGAAAGAATAATTCAGTGAAGAAAAAAGGCGATTGGGAAGAGAGAAAAAGATCGAAACTAGAGATGAGGGATAGGGAAATGCTCTCATTCCCCTTACTACATTTGAAGCGATACTATAAACAGTGTGGAGAAGAGAGAGAAACAGAGAAAACGAGAAATATGCAACATTCAGGGTCGAGTGGATTCGGCATGAGTTCTCGCGAGAAAGAGAAAGGGCGATGGGAGAGAAAGTGAGGGAAGAAGGGAAGGAGCAATGCGGTTGGGCCGTGAGTCGAGTGTTATTGAGCAGTGCGGGAGTAGTAGTGCGGAAAAGCAACGCAGAAGCCATACTATCACCATCTATGGATATCTATGAGAGACTATCTGACTGAATGAACATATTTGTGAAGACCCTTGGCAAAGTTGGAAAAATTGAATTCGCCCTAAATGTGTATGTGTGTAGTACTCAGTGAGTACAGCTCGGGTATGACATATTTAATGCTCTAGGTTTCACGCTGAGAAGTGCGCGGCACTTTAGTCAAGAAAGGTCAATTTTCGAAATTTGTCATTTCGCTATCGATCGGAACGAGTGATACCTCAAAAAATTCGGAAAATTCATATGACTAAAGTTACCAAGTTTCATCCAGATCGGGTTTGAACACTGTCAGAAAAGTCGAAAAATCGACTATTTTTGCATATTTTCTATTACACTTCTTCCAGATGAGTGGTTTAGGACTTTTTTTATTCTTGATTCTTGAAGTACTAACTGAGTACTACCTACCCCAGGAAAAGAAGGAAAATTAAAAATACACCTTTCGTGAAAATCGTGATCAAGCAAAAACAAGTCGAAAAAAGTCAGTTCATGATAATGCCCAGGAGTTACCGTAACCCAATGAAGTACGAGAACGAATGTTCTGGAATTATCCAACATGTAGTACTCGATGAGTGAATACCACCAGAATCAATGAAATTTCGATACACATCCGCGCGCGCGAGAGCGCTGATGTTTAAAACTATCGAGATATTACGGTAGCTTTTCAACATCGTGTATCGAAATTTGATTGATTCTGGTGGTATTCACTCATCGAGTACTACATGTTGGATAACTCCAGAACATTCGTTCTCGTACTTCCTTGGGTTACGGTAACTCCTGGGCATTATCATGAACTGACTTTTTTCGACTTGTTCTTGCTTCATCACGATTTTCACGAAAGGTGTATTTTTAATTTTCCTTCTTTTCCTAGGGTAGGTAGTACTCAGTTAGTACTACAAGAATCAAGAATAAAAAAAGTCCTAAACCACTCATCTGGAAGAAGTGTAATAGAAAATATGCAAAAATAGTTGATTTTTCGACTTTTCTGACAGTGTTCAAACCCGATCTGGATAAAACTTGGTAACTTTTGTCATATGAATTTTCCAATTTTTTTGTGATATGAATCATTTCGATCGATATCGAAATGAAAAATTTCGAAAATTCACTATTTTGGTCTGAAGTGCCTCCAATTTCTCAATGTGCCACTTGGAGCACTAAATATACCACGCCTGAGCTATGCTCACTGAGTACTACACGTATACACATTTAGGGCAAATTCCATTTTTCCACCTTTGCCAAGCATATGTTCACTCACTCAGATAGTCTCTCCTATAGGATTTCCAAGTTCAGAAAGGTTTTACAGGGAAAGATAATTGCGAAGAATTGAATCATGTAGGGGGAGATCGTCATATTGTGTTACTCAGTGTGCATGTTATGAGTTGATGTCCCGCTCATCTTAGATTCGAGAATAAAAAGAAAAAAATTGCGGTCGAGGAATGGGCGACAAGTATTGGATATGCGGGTGCTCAATTCGTAGTTCGATCGTGTAATGAAGAACTTCAAATCAACTACAAATCGATGGTCCAATTCTGCGATACTTGATTATCGATTGTTCATTTATCGCTTACATAAACTGCTTGGGAGTAACGGGACGTTCAGAGGTACGCCATAATGTATTTTCTCAGATGAATGTCGCTTCGGTCAATTTTTTAGAGTTCTCAGGCTTAGGCTTGCAATATTTGCACTCGAAGAAAGAAAAGTGCTGATCTAAAACGTGGCAATCACAGGATGTTCGCCGAAAGAAACAATCACAATTTTAGATTAATTCTCGCTATTGAAGCGGCTGATGCTATTCATCGAACAACTCTGATGATTAACGTTTTATTTCTTCGGCTTGAGAGCCTTTTTGAATCGCAAGAACGGCGTTGCCTCGGCACCGCGTATTTTCTTTCAGTAAAAATTTATATATTTGTATTGATATATCATTTTTATAGTTGGTATGACTGGATACGAAATTGCGAGACTATGCTCAACAATAATGACCCTGCTAATGATGCCAGTGAATATCCGGTAAGTACATTGCATTTTTTCCAGTTTTTCCCATTTTCCAACACCACGAACGGTCGATAACACATGAACGATATTAGCTCAAAATGTGTGATTAAAACGTTTGGGCTGTTTTGGGCTCAAGCCAACAAGATTCTTTCATTGTTTTCGAGAAAGCTGCTACGGTCACTTTCATTCAATACTAGAGTTTGATTTGTAACGCTGCCCGGGATAGCAGAGACCTGAGAGCGCAGTATGATCGGGATGGGAGGAATGTTCTAGCTCTCTCCATATCATACACTCTCGCTCAATCTGATGGACGAGAGAGCGTGCGATTTGAAGAGAGTCAGACCATTCCTCTCGGGACGGGAGGAATGAACTGCCCTAGATTGGCATTCAAATACCCGGCGAAAATCTCGAGTGCATGCGAAATAAATGCGACGTCCAAATTTTAAGTCATCCTTTTTTAGGACTTCATTCCTGCTACTGACTCAGAGGCAGAAGGACGTATCACTCTCGTCGCAAGCGATTGCAGCAACTATTTGTGAGAAAAAACTTGAAAACGTTTGAAAATAAGTAGGTCACTAAAGCAGTTTTTTCATAGGAGGTGGATATGAGTGTAAAGAAATAATCAAACATGGAGATTTGAAAACGACTGTTATGTTTCAGTATGAAAGCCTCGGACCCGGTTCCGAAAAAGTGCAGTTTAGGGAGCAGTTCCCATCAGAGCTTACAAAGGTTCCAGAATGGGACATTGGACGAATAGTTTATCGTTTTTTCATAGTTTATCCTGGACCCATGGTCGGTCACATGCTACCAAATTCCCGGAGAGAATCTTACTTTTGATTGAACCGGGGTAGCCTTAGATTGAACCTGGACACAATAATGACTCATTCTTGGGATCTGACCGGGGTGATATGTGATGAGAGCCTAGTAGCCGGGACAGGGACTTGGACAGCCTTTACGAAGATACAATAATCAATACAATACTAGAGCTTGAAATGAACGCTACCCGGGATAGCTGAGACCCGAGAGCGCAGAATGATCGGGATTGGAGGAATGAATTGCCCTAGATTGGCATTCAAATACCCGTCGAAAATCTCGAGTGCATGCGAGATTAAGCGACGTCCAAATTTTAAGTCATTTGCGTTCAATTACCCTTTTTTTGTTCATTTTACCAGTGTAACCTCTGAAGGGACCCTCGTCCTGCACGTTTTTGTGGCCAGGGTACGAACTTCGAACCAGTTTACTTAAAAAATAGCCAAAATAACTTATAATTTAACACATTACGATCTATTTCCTTACTTTATGAAAACCTTTCAGCAGTCACGAATATCCTGACGGCCTTCAGCTCCATACTTACGGAGAATATACCATTTTACGGCATTTGTAGTTCTTTTTATAAGGTAAGACATATTTCCCGATTCAATTACAATCTTCCCAGGAGAACGGAAGCTGGATCGCCACCGTACATTTCGCATCAGTAAGCTTGATATTTTGCACAATATCATGATTTATTTCTTTATAGACTATATTTTTCATGACTGTCACCCAATCACTTTCAAATGTGCTTTCCGTTAACATGGGAACGTACGAATTTCTTGTCCAAACAAATTTTCGAGTTAGTGATTATGGAGTATGCGGTAAGATTACATTGTATTCAGTTCTGGAAGAACGTTGCATTTTATGGTATACTGATTGCAACACCATTCATTCACGGAATTTTTGCGGCAGTTCCTACGTTCGGCTACACCTATCAGATGCAAGTACGTCGTTCAATACGTATTTACTAATTAATGAGATTTACTAATTAATCTCAAAAATATGAAATTCACATTCCAATTTTTTTAAAAAATTTAAATGGCTGATATTTGTATTTATATTTGTAAGGAAATCAACAACTCTGCCCTATTCGCCGATTTATCGATTACTTTTCCCAATCTTCATCACGAAAATCAGACTGCTGCGCCATTTAAGGTAAGCATGTGCCTAAAATCCATTGTTTAACGCAGTTTTCTTTCTGTAGAGTGCGACGTCAGTAGTACAGATCATTATCAACATCGTGATGGCTCTTACGATATTGTTGTTCCTGCTCTTCAGGTAAAATGCTCTCTGAGCATATGTATTTACACTTCAACATTAAAATTGTCTGTTTATGACTCTTTGAGGTGTCTACCTTCTCATTTTAAAACGAACGGGAAAATGGATAGGGGAGTTAAACGGGCATTCGTGGCCATTTCTCTCGTTGCAATAGGTATGTGCAATTGGACTTCTCCCATCTTAGGGTGTCATGTATTTCATAAAAGGTTTAAAAATTAACGTCTCTTACCTATACACATCTCAAAAAACCTTCCCATCATATTCGACTATTTCCAGAAACACTTCTTGATTTTGTTCTCTCCCTCGATATGCCATCTCTCAGAATTATGCAGCGCGAAATGCGGGAAATTCGACTCCATATCATTCGATCGTATGATTTTAACGTTTTTATGTGTACGATCATTACTTGCAGATTTATTCCCTGACATCCGTTTTGATAATGGGAATAATTCCCAAATTGTTTGCAAACGTGTTCTTCTGGAACATCCAAAAGGCGATTTTCTCAAACTGCAATAACTATATCGAGAAGCTGAAGCATCGATTCGAATAATTTTGACTTGACCCTCTACAATAATCATCGTCAAAGAAAATCTGTTATAATCATATGATAACAATAGCTTTCGTACTGTGCTTTATCGTCCCATGATACACCCCGTGAAGTAATAAGCTTGAATACATACAGTGTGCGGTAAAATATATGTAAAATATATTCATAATGTTGACCGTTATATTATCATTGCTGATAATAAAGGTAAAATATGACTGACACGGTGAAAGTAACAACAACCAAAATTAGTGCATTTATTACGAATAAAAATGGGAGCAATTTGAGTTTGGCTTATCAGTTCAACTTCAGCTTATTCTTATCGCAGCAGAACCTGAGTTTTGTTGTATTAGCATTGTACAATATGTATATTTACAAATTGTATACAGTCGCGCCAGAAAGTGAGTAGACGATTTTTATTTTTTATATAACTTTTGTTGTAGCTGATTTCGCAATTTGAATGTTGTGGTACTATATACCAAATCCATCGAGGAATACGATGCGTGCATTGTGTCATCAATTGCATCATCGTTTGATTGCGTAGTGATGACGCAATCGAATTTCACTTTTTCAAACTGGCGTTATTCTTACGCAGATTTTTTCCAGCTTGCCAAACTTTCTTACGTTGGAGATAGGACCGAGGCCTAAACAGAAAATTCATTTGAAGTTGCTGCTCGGTCGCACATTGGCTGTATCCTTGCTGCAAAATCGATGTCGAAAATTCAGATCCCGATTTCTAGACAACCTAGAGACTCGTTTAAGGCACCAAAATTGTTGCCGTCGTGAGTCCAGATGATACTGAGAATATAAAAACAATATCTTGAAATTTGCCCTGAGGGCATGAAAAAATCACTTTTTCACATGACCACTTTTTGGAGATTCAAAACTATGTATGAACTGAATATTAAAATCTGGTTTTTGCTAAGTCAGGTTTACAATGTTTTATATATATGATTCCCAACTTTTTAGAATGTTTGGATATCTTTCCTATCCGCGGCGATCGTTTTTCGGAGGCACTTTCCAGTCCCGGACTCGCTATTTTCGTCTGCACTCTCTCTCCAACTTTGCCCAAAGTTATTAAAACATTACAAAAAGCTGGAATGCAGTTCTTCAGAACGTGTTGGACATGTACACACAATAACAAAAGTTTTCCTTAACTTTCTCTCAAACTTGTTTTCGAAGGGACATGCAATCAGGACCATTGTGCACCTCCGAAAAACGATCGCCGCGGACCGGAACGATATCCAAACACTCTGAAAAGTTGGAAATCAAAAAAAAAAAATATATATATATATATATATATAATATTTTGAACATGATTAAGCAAAAACCAGATTTTTAAATACATTTCCCGGAAAGTTATGAATGTCCAAAAAATGGTCATACAAAAAAGTGATTTTTTCATGCCCTGAGAGCAGGGGGGGTTTTGTTTTCATATTCTCAGGATGAACTTTTCTCACGATGCCGATCATTTTGACGGTTTGAACAGATCTCTAGCTTGCCTGGAAGCTGAGTTATTAATTTTCGACATCGATTTTGCAGGGGGGGGGGGGTTCAGCCAATGTGCGACTCCGCAGCAACTTCTAATTTTTTTTCTGGGTAGGCCTCGGTCACATCTCCAATCTCAGAAAGTGCGGCGAGTATGAAAAAATCTATGTAAGAATAATGGATGTTTTAAAAAGTGTTGTTCGATTGCGTCTTCACTACGCAATCAAACGATGATGCAATTGATGACGCAATGCACGCATCGTATTCCTCGATGGATTTGGTATATAGTACCACAACATCCAAATTGCGAAATCAGCTGCAACAAAAGTTATGTCAAAAATAAAAATCGTCTACTCACTTTCCGGCGCGACTGTATGATAATATTAGAGTAATAACTATTTGAAAAATGTTTAACGATATGATTTGATGAATGTTCGAAACTTTTCAACAACCTTTTAAAAAAATTAGATTATCGATGCATAAAAATCAATACGACGCACTGTCGTCTATTTGCACTGCTCCAATATGTGTCAGCCTCGGTAATGAGAACTCTTCCAGCAGGACAATCTATATTAGTGACGCCGCAGTGCTAAAAAAAAAAATTTATGCGCACAAAATACCCGATGATTGAGGTTCGATGATAATTTATCGGTTCAAATGTTTCGATACAAAATATGAAAAAAACTTGCATGATTCATGACAACTTTGCGCTTGTTTTTCAGCATAAAAAATTACTAACCTTTTTCGGGTCGGCCAGGACTACAGAATTTTGACAGCAGAGCGTCTTTTCTCCTGAGAGGCATGCCCTTAATGAATTTAAGTACATTAAAATGCATATTTAGTCAACTATTTGCTCGGATTATAAGGGTGAAAACAACACTATTATTCGCGATTCTTTCAAAATTGTTCGGACTTTTGTCAGGACAGATAAATCAATATTCATTATTTTTGTGCAATCTGCTCCTCCAATCTGCTTCTCCAAAAAACGAAAATACAAAACGAAAATTAATAAAAAAAACACTCACAGTCCGAAATATTCAACCATTCCTTCCATGTAGCCCAGTGATTTTCCCACCCGAGCGAATTCCGTCGTTCCAGCAGGGCAATCGTGAGATCCGCAGAAGAATGCCTCCCCGAGCCAGGTGCACTATAGGTATGGCTTCGCAAGAAATGACTCTCTTCAAACTACACACTCTCTCACCGATCAGACCGGCGAGAGAGTGTGTAGTATGAAGAGACCGTTTCTTTCCAAGCCATCCCTAGTGCACTAAAAGGTTAGAGGTAAAGGTGCGGCCAAGTAAATCGATGTTTTAGTCGACAAGAAACAGCTACAGGGTGCGGAGAAAGTACTTTGACAAAGTTTAAACTCGAATATTTCATCAGTCCTATCAACCTGTTAATGCATGTTATAACACGTTTTAGCAAACCACTCGAGGTGTTCAATGCGCACTTCAAATAGTATCCCCTAGTAATGACTCGACCCCACCAGTACCGGAAATCCATTATTGACCTTTGGACCCTCGGCGAGTCCCCAGCTGGAATTTCGAAGAAACTCCGAGTTTCCCGTCAGACCGTTCACAATACCATCTGCCGCTTCAATGCGCTGGGCACGACTAAGTACCGTACTAGAGTGGGCAGACCTCACACTGCTGTCTACTCGGAAGATGGTGCAGATGCGAGTTGCACGTGATCCCATCCGATCTATGAGAAAGATGGCCCGTGATCTCGGAATCGACGAGCATTCCGACCTCGTCGACCAGCCATGTTTGAGCTTCTAAAACCGGAACATAGAAGGCGTTTTCGAAGCTCATTCTTCATAGTTTTTTTTGCTCATTCTTCACTCACGTCTAATCATAATATAAATTTCGGATAGTAAACGAGTATATTGATTTCGAAATGGTGAGATGTAACCAATCAAAATTGTCAAGTTACGAGATGACAAAAATACGATTTTCGAAGAAAAATTGATTTCTTTTGATTTTTCAAGGGAAATTGGTATAATTGGTCAATTGGTTATCTAGTCAAATTTGAATAAAAATGTATGTCTAAATGTTTCCCTTCTCAAAAATATTTGAATTTTTAGTTATTGTATCCCGATATATCACGGAAACAGCGAAACGTTGCGATAATATTGTGGAACTAAGCCATATACATGATATTTTACCTCTACGAATCATCACTATTCATTTTCCGAGATTGCAAAAAATCCGGCAAAAGATAGTCGCCGACGGGATTCGAACCTGAGGTACGAATTGATCACAGTCGGGCGTTAGTACAGTATCTTCGGCACTGAAAATTTTTACCAAAAACGTGATAGGCTTATTCAGCAATAAAAACTGCACCATATATGTCGGGATCATGTCCTACTAATCAAACTGTCACAGTCAACCAGACCAGAAAAACATAAAAACAGTAGAAAAGAGCACTATTTCGAGTATATTACTTCCCTTAGTTGATGAAATTTGATGAAAATCGAGATTTTAGCATAACTTTTATGCTCTTTCGAATGATGTGCAATTTAATACCGAAATCCAAAATTTGAAATTATCGATTTTTTGAGGTCAAAATCGATTTTTCGGGTCAACATTTCGGTTGAAGTGTATCCTACCCCCAGACATCATATTCTGAAATTTTTAGCCTTGGGCGAACATTCTGGCGAGTTGTGCCATACCCCACTGCGTTCTTAGGGAGACCGTGTTTTAAGGGCCATGGTCTGACTGACATTTACAAGGAGAAGAGGCTCAAGAGATGCAACTAGCTCCTAGGGAGGATCGCACATGGCGAACATCTCACGACTCTCTACTCGGATGAGAAGGTGTTCACGGTGGAGCAGGTCTTCAACAGCCAGAACACGAGGATCATTGCCAAGTCAAGTCAGCAAGCCAATGCCCGAGGAAGAACTGTCTCACGTGTTTCCCACCCGCAATCGGTGACGGTTTGGGCAGGGGTCTGTGCGACTGGCAAGACCCCCTCGTCTTCGTCAAGCCCGGTGTGAAGGTGGACAAGAACTACTACATCAAGGAGATTCTGGAGAAGAACCTCCTCCCTTGGTCTCGTTCCCACTTCAAAGGACGTCATTGGACCTTCCAGCAGGATTCTGTCCACGCTCATTCCTCAAAACTGACCCAGAACTGGTGCACCACCCATTTGCCCGACTTCATTCCATCCGATGGCCCTCGAACAGTCCGGATCTCTCTTCAGTGTGTGGTCGGTATTGGAGAAGAATGCTTGCTCTGTTCGCCACCAGAGTTTGGATAGCCTCAAGAAGTCCCTCCAGAATGCATGAGAGAAAATCGATACCCACTACCTGCGATCCGTCATCGAGTCAGTCCCTTCTCGTCTCAAGGCTGTCGTCAAGGCCAATGGAGGTCAAATCGAGTAGTATCATGTTGTTATCTTCCTACTGTCTCTGATAAATAATGTGTTCTGTTTCAAAAAAATCGATGCAATTGAGGGAAGATGCATGGTTAAATCCATGTCAAAGTACTTTCTTCGCACCCTGTATGCTAGCTGGTGCAGAAGCGGCGAGAAGCCTAGTTTATTGGCCAGCAGAATATGTGAGCGATATGGATTTGGAGATCAGGTCCATTTTTGGCTCGGTCGAGCATTTGGGTGGGATAATGTGGCAGTCAGTCCGCGTGCCAATGATATCTTGGAAGAGAAGAGGCCAACAAAGAATTAGAGATGCCATTGCACGAAGTGACTCTTTTAATGCTCCGTGCCCTCTCGCCTTCCAGGTCGTTAATGTTAGTTCTCATGGAAATGACATCAGATTTGAATTCCGCCAGCAGATATCTCCGAAAATTTAGAGGTTAAAGCTCCACGGAGACCGGAGATGCGGGATGGCGGGAATTCAAATATGATACCATTCCCGTGAGAACTTGCACTTCATTAGAGAGCACTCATAATGAAGAGAGCTAAACTTTTTGCGAGGCTATCGCTACAACCCACAGAAAACATGTATCCCGTCTACAAGACTGGGTTCTGATGTGGCTCAGCTAGACGTTACTCTTTTTTTAATTTAAGGTATAATACAAATTTATAGGTTAATGTTATAAAAAAAATTTACAATACACTTGTACGTTAGATCATCGTAACTGCTACTTATTTTGAGCTTACCGGTTCAGCTGACATGAAAGGTGCCAGAAGAGACAGAGCGAAAATAATAGAGAACACTGAAATATTGGTACAATCATTGGTCTGAATAAATTGTGGATATTTAGAGCCATATCAAAGAGAAAAAACAAATAGTTACTAACCTTGAAACATTGTAGAAGCATGTTTTTGATGATTATCTGCCGCGTTTTATAGCCCTAAATGCTCCCACGATTCCACAAATTTGAAAAGCTGCAAAAATTGATAAACAATAGGTGGAATATTATAGTTTGCAGGAATTTCGTTATTTGCACAAAATCAAATGCTTATGACTAGAGTGCGGAGATGAAGAGTGACGAGTGAGAGGACGGATGCAAATTGAGATCATCTCTTCTTGAAGAATGAGAGGGAGCGGTGTCTCTTCAAGAAGAGAGGGGTTCTCTTCTTGCAGAGAATGAACAAAGATGGATGTTTCACTAATTTAATTCGTTTTTTTGGTTCAAATGATGTAAGCATTAGCCGATGTGATTTGCATAGTGTATCAAAGGTTGTCAACAAGGGAGTTGCAGAAAACACGCAACACTTCGCAGGTCCATACTAGCTTAGTTGGGTTCTAAGGTCGGGCTGGGGACGTCAGGAAAGGGAGAAGAGGGGTAAAGCACGCACCAAAGGGGGTAAGGCACGCATAATAGCATGATAAAATAGAAGGGATCGTACAATGGAGTCCAATCTGGACTTTGTTATACGTGCGCATGGACAATGGAGGTGGGGATAACAATCTAGACGAGGGATGTATAGGGTGGCTGCGCAATGCAAATAGGTTAGCATAATGCATCAAAAAGGTCATTTTATTCGTTCTAAAGTGTGTGAAAGAGCTCTGCTCTTCAAGAAGACCCTCTCGCTCTTCTTGAAGAGCTCGCCCATCCCTCCCTCTCTTCATCATTCGTCGTTCGACCGCTCAAAAGAGCGGTGAACTCTTCCTCTTCCTCTTCATCTCCGCACTCTACTTATGACTAACAAAGCCCAATTTCCATATTGCAGTGAAGTATACTTGTGTCATACAAGCAGTCAAATTGTAATTGATAGGTTAAGATATCGCTATACTTTAAAAAAATATAAATTCCATACTACCAATGAAAATTGGTAGTATGAAATTTATATTTTTGTTTCAATGTGAGTCCTGTCTTTTTTTGAAAAGCTTGCCAAAAATTAATATTGTGACGAGGAGATTAACAATGCGACGTGACTCGAAATCGAGGACCATTTGTGGTTGCGAATTACTCAACAATCACACCCCAAATCCCCCGGTTCTCCACATATTCCAGCTCTTGTCTATCGATGAAATGTTGTGTAGGGGATGACAACACATTATGAAATATAAGGAATAGGACGGGCGGGCTTTCCTCAGTGGGTGTGGATCCCCTTGTTCAGCGTGTAAGCTATGAGGAGGAGAGTAGAGTTATCTTATTGATAGGAGAACTCGGGAGAGTAAGGACGAATTCGATATGAGATTGGAGAGGTTAACTGTCTCTGTCTAACTCTTTTATCCGTTTCATTTATCACTCTTGTTTTGCCAATCGATTCAAATACAGAAGTGGAAATACACGTTGTTTATCATTAATACAAACTTAGAATGTGGAAGGCTTTCGGGACTACGATCATCTCACTGATGAATTCGTGGAGAGCGAATTGAAGATATACGAAGGAAGCGAGCGTCTTTCGATTTTAATCGCTATGTCCGCGATTTCTGAACAAAAGTGAATATATGAGTGACTATCTGAGAGAACTGAGCAATTTCACCTACAGCGACCTACACCTACAGCCGCCGTACCTACACCGTACGTACCTACATTTCACCTACAGCCGTACAGCGAAAAATAAAGAGTTGATTTTAAGATTCCCCTAGGGGTAACTATTCACGTAGAGTTCGAAAATCGTCCTTAGGTAGCCGTATCTCTGACCCCTGATTTTCAGTGGCGCGCCTCAACGCTGAGGTCGGTTTTTGTAAATCGTGAACGGTTGATCCAAACCCCATACATAGATAGTAATTCTGAAAGAAATCGACGAGATAAGCATTTTTACTGTTGGAAGTGAAAAGCTAGCTCATCTACGAAAACAGTTGTGGGTTTTTGAAATTTTCAAATTTATGTCCTGAAAAAGTTTTAAAATGTGTGTCATTTTAATTATGATTATTAGATTCCTCGTGAAAAGTTACCCCTGGAACCAACTTTTCGTGAAAAAAATCGCTAATCAGAGGGGTCTCCTAAATCAAAGGAAAGGAAAGGTGGTTCCCTTTTCGCAAATATATGAAATGTTAAAGGAGGAGTAAACTCAAAATTAAATTTATGAAGCTATCATATGCACTGATCAGAGCTCCACAACGATAAGAAGCTCCGAAATTTTCACATTTATGTCTCCATTCCCTCTGATTAGCGATTTTTTTCACGAAAAGTTGGTTCCAGGGGTAACTTTTCACGAGGAATCTAATAATCATAATTAAAATGACACACATTTTAAAACTTTTTTAGGACATAAATTTGAAAATTTCAAAAACCCACAACTGTTTTCGTAGATGAGCTAGCTTTTCACTTCCAACAGTAAAAATGCTTATCTCGTCGATTTCTTTCAGAATTACTATCTATGTATGGGGTTTGGATCAACCGTTCACGATTTACAAAAACCGACCTCAGCGTTGAGGCGCGCCACTGAAAATCAGGGGTCAGAGATACGGCTTCCTAAGGACGATTTTCGAACTCTATGTGAAAAGTTACCCCTAGGGGCATCTTAAAATCAACTTTTTATTTTTTGCTGTACGGCCTCTGGTCAGTTCTCTCAGATAGTCACTCATATAACCAATTTATGGTTCACGACCGACTCGGAAATTATTTCGGCTAAAAATTAAATTCACACTCTCTCTCACCAATCAGACCGGCGAGAGAGTGTGTTGTATGAAGAGACCGCCAAGCCATCCCTAATTGACAGGGCCACGTGAAGAAGGAGATATGATTATGGAAATAACAAGGAATACAAGCTAGATATTAAAGTTACCGGACGAGGACGAAATTGACCCATTATTTTTTGTCCTCCATGGAATAGCCGATGGCTGAATTAGTTGAGAATGATATACAAAAATGTTAAAAATCAATAATAGCCTCAAGGGAAAGCCGGAAATGATCAGCGTAATCCCGCGCTCTCTCACTTTTGCATACTCTCTCGTACACGCGACCAGATCAGGGTCAGATCAGGGTTTCGTCCTCGTCCGGTAACTTTAAAGGAGGAGCAACTACAAAGCTACACATTCGACTCTTTCATTATCATTGTCTAACTTTACCCAACGATTCGAGATTCTGAAAATTTCACGTTTGTGTCTCAGCTCTGAACTGAGTTATCGCAACTAGGCTGATTGCCAGCCATGGACATAAGGGGGAAATAGCTCAAGGAAGGAGCGAGAGAGCGGGTGAGTGAGAGAGAGTGACCCTCTCGTTTCTCTAACCGCGCGCGGTTGCCCTGACTCCTCCTTTGACTTTTATTCGCGACCATCCATTCATATTCCCCACTTCGACACGATCAGTCCGTCTTAAAAAGTGCTCGAATGGAGAAACATGCGAATTCTCATAATTACAGTGTCTCTGTTTTTTTTAGCTCTCATTCGATGTTCTCCCAAACATGACAGTATAATCGATATCAATATTTGAATATAATACAACAACAACAAAATTTACAACAATATGAGACCGGAAGGGAATCGGATCGTTCGAGCGACAACAGAAATACGTCCATGTCTCCAGTGCAACAGCAGAATTCCAGATAAGAGCTTCTCCATGCAGCGGACATAGATTAGTCTGAACCAAGTTAATGAGTATCTGAATCTAGTTGATTTTCGTATCCACAGAACTTTTCGTACCCACAGAAGTGAATTCCATTTCAGAGTCGTGATTTCACGAATCTCCAACATGTCGATAGTAACTAAGATTTGAAAAAAGTCGATTGATCCGATCGAGGTGGTTTAGACACCTAGAAGAATTTAAGTTAGTATGACGCGTGAAACTGATGGCATTCAGTGAAGAAAGTGAGCGAGATATGAGTGCCCATCTTGAAATAAATCCGACAAATGAGGAGTCGAGTAAGAGGGGCAAGAACAAGACAGATGCAATGCATTCCGCAGACTACACTAAAGTAAGCGTGACTAGTGGCGGATAAACATGACAGGAAGGAGAGAAAGAGAGAGGGAGAGGGAGCAAGACGAGAAGGGATGCTAGGACTTCAGTGAATGAAGTGTAACTCGCTTGGGCAGCGCGGCAACGAAATGTATGTACATGTTTGCGAGAGAAAGAGAGCTCACTCGGGAGAGAAATTGGAGCAGGAGAAGATACGAGTAGAGTTTAAAGGGACCTGGCAGAGATTGGACATTTGAACTTATTGTGTAGAACTCGTTATTTCAAAATTGATATTATAATACAAAAAAATAGAAAAAATTTCTGTTCGCGTAATTTAAAAAATAAAATGGCTATGCGAAAATATTGGTGGGAATTTAGGGTGAGTACGGTAACGGGTGCTTTGTTTCCCATGATTCACTATTTACCGGTTGTGTCCTGAGTTGACGGCTCCTAGTTGCCACAACTCCAACTTGAATATTTCCCTATTTTGCGTTTTTAATTTGATCATCCGCTGTTTCCAACATGCTGAATATGTGCTTTAGTGTCGCTACAAGCCAAATTCGTGAAATTTATGCTTGGGCGACATACGGAGCGCGAGTTACGCGTGTTTCGGCTCGCGTAACTTGTGCCTTGCGCTCTGTCCTCCACCCATGCGGTTCGGCGCGCGTAATTCGCTCTATATTTTTAATATTTGTCGTATAAAAACGATTGCGTTCGATTCTAAATCGATTTACACAAGCCGTCACGACGATGGACTCGATTAGAAGAGGAGAAGAACGACGAGGGAGCCGCATCCTTACCATGCTAAATGGCCTCAACGGAACGTCAGCAGTCGTTTCTCCCGTCACCTTCTCGCCCAAGAGGCTTTCCACCACTCTGACCATCTCTGTGAGTAACGCCTTCATTTCGTAATCAGTTCTGCCTGTTCAAATTGATCGATTTACATAGTGCGACGTGTTTTTTTGTTAAAAAAATAGGCGCAGTTTATGTTTGTTTATGTGCGTTTTATGATACGATCCTGTTGTACTTGTTAGAAATTACGTTTTTGTTTCAGAATTCGTAATCCCGGAGTGGAACCCCATCAAACTGCGTGGAACTTCGACATTTTCGTCGACTTGAAGCAGCAAACAAATCAAAATGGCCGATCTTGATTCGTTCTTTGCTAAGAAGAAGGACAACAAGAAGAAGGTTAGTTGTATTTATGTTACATATCCCATTATTTAGAAAGTGGTTAATATTATCTCTTTATTTAATTGTTTTATTAAAGTGATCTTTGCATTTGCAGTCCGTCGTAAAGGTCGATGATGTCGGAAGTCTCCTTGAGCGCAAGGCGAAGAAGTAGGTTTGTGTAGTTTCGATTGCATTTATATTGTGATTTTAGTGGGAACAATCAACTTGTTGTATAGGAACCATCGTAATAGCTAATTTACCTTATTAGATTATTCCTATACACAATTAACTCACTTGTCGATTACGACATTTCCCATTACTGTAAGTCCTCCCTCTCAAACTGCTGTATTACGTGTCAATACGATTCGGCCTCGCTCTCTCTCCCTCTCTTTCCCGCGCACTCTCTTTCTCTGCACTCTCTTCCCAAGTGCGCTCTCTCGCCCCACTCTTCCCTCACTCCATGCATTCATTCTATCCTTTTTCTATCCTTTTTCACCGGCTAGCGGTCCGGTCTCTCCTCTTGTCTATTTTCTGATATTTATTTTGTGGTGACAAACTCTGCGTTTACGCACGTCCTCTCCCATCTACAAGGGACAAGGACACAACACAACTGATACTTGTATTTCATCACAATTAATCAACTTGTTCAGGAAGAGAGAGAACGTGAAGAAGCCGAGGATCTCAAGAACGGAGATGACGACGGATCGCAGGAGGAGAGCGAGTCGCTCGATTATGAGGCCAACACCAACAACAGGTTTGCAATGCGTTGTAGTAGCTTTTCTTACCTACTGAGTGGCGTCAGCGCGGAGTGCGCATCAGAGCCACAAGTTGGTTTCAATTATTAACATTTCAATGGTTTATGCTTGTCTTTGCAGAGTCGACGGACTGCGCATTAAGAACATGGGTCTCGAAGACACCGAGGAAGAGACCCCCGAAGCTGTCGAGGAAGAGAAGGATGTCGTGAAGGGGGTCACGAAGACCAGGAGAACCATCCAGGCGAGTCAACTCAATTCGTTATTTTTCATACATTGTTCATCTGATTGATTCAATAGGCGTACTTAAGATTCACTTAAATTAAATTAAATTCGAACGTTTCAGAAGAGCGAGACTGCTCCGGAGCTGATGCCGACCGCGTGCGAGTTTGCAGCCAACAAGCCCTCGCGCTACGTCGCTCCCAGCATGCGTGACGCGAATGCCGGCGGGAAGACCGATCTCAGCAACCAGGTTAAACATTAATAAACCGGTTTTACCTCATGGTTGTGATTGTATGTTTTTTATTTAATGTGTAAAATATACAGGAAATGTTCCCTACATTCGCTGCTGCCGAGCAGATCGAGAAGCACAAGAAGAACGAGGTGAAGACGACGAACGCCGCCAATGCGTGGTTGTCAGATCGGTTATTTACTACCTTTTTCAATTGAACAGTTGAAGATTAAATTATTGTACAATTTGATTGATTGAATATTTGGTTCTTTGTGGAACAATTACAGTGCATTCTGCATCGGCTGCGATGAAGAAAACGACGAATTTATCAAGAATGAACATCAATCAGGTATGCGATTACCATAAATGAAATATTTCGAGAATATACTCATAGAAGGTAGTTGGGTTACTGTAAGGGATGGGATAGTCTCACTACTGGATGGTAATTAGAAGAAACGGGGTACTAGAATATAGATAACTAGAACAACTCTTCTGAGTACTGGCTACAGTCACTATCCCCCTGGTTCCCCTCGATATCTTCTTCCTCCTCATCACTTTCCTCCTCCCCTCGAACCATTCGATCGTAGATCACCTTCAGCTGGTCGAAATGGTCGTCGTCTGGGGCGCCGATTCTCTTTAGATATCGGTTGCCCTCGTACACATCCCTCAGAATCCAGCTTCCCTCCATAATCTAGAAACAAATTCGTGTATTCTAAACATAGGTGTACTGTACCTCATCCCTCCACGGATGCTTGCCCTTGCTCATTTTGCGTTTCACGCTGTCTGCGATCCTCCCCTTTCTAGGCAGCAGCACCTGCCCGATCTCTACTCGATCGCCCAGCAGTTCGGAGAACACAAGTGAGTTGTGGTGCATGGCCGACAGCTTCATCTTCTTATTGTAATACGGGGCAGAGCTAGTAATACAGCAATTATTTTGAAAAAAAATAGCTATAATTATCGATTGGGGATGATCATAAATCGAAGGTTTTACCTGGAGAGGCGTTTGGGCGCGTACATGAGTGAGAGGGAGTGGTAGCTTTCACACATTGCAGTGCCTGCATCGGCAGAGCACTTGAGGAAGGCCTTCTCGAAGGCAGGAGAGAAGAGGAGGGAATGGATAAGGCGATACTCGGGCGAGTCCTTCTATCATTACACATAAATTATTGATAGGAATCATAGGGGGTGATTCTTATTACTACCGTACTCACTAGTTTATACCTCAATCAGCTGTCTCCTTTCCACTCGATTCCAGATAGCTTGGGATTCTCCCTGATTCTTTTGTCAACGCTCGCATTTGAGTCAGTCACGCGCTCTCTGATGATGAAATCGAGAGTGGGATACTGTAGGTGGAGTGGTTAGGGTAGAATAGGATACTGTAGGTGGAGAGGTTACGGTAGAATAGGATACTGTAGGTGGAGAGGTTAGGGTAGAATAGGATACTGTAGGTGGAGAGGTTACGGTAGAACAGGATAGACCAGTAGTGTAGTGTGCTTACGCGGAACAATACCTGATCTTGAACCCATCCTCAACAAGTTGCACGAGCACTCTCTCCGATCCAATAGTTTCAATCCTACACGAGACTCCTCCTATAGATATGATTCCTTCGACATTTACTACACAATTATAATGGTACCAATTTCATCATCCTTCACGGAGAGGGACACGCATGCTACGATGAGACGAAGGCCGGCATCGAAGGCCGTGACCTTCCCATTCGACGACGTCCATCCAGGTGAGTCATATTGTCCATCCAGAGCGATCATTATTCCATCCATCTATTAGGTTACATGTGAGAAGGCTTTCTAAAATAACGGGGCAGCTTCTTTGGAAAGATCACGCGCATCTCTCTCCCACACAGCAAACACTCGGTCGATTGCCGGGCACGCGTAGAACCTAACCGAATCGCGCATAGACCTCTCAGACGGGACTCCTATTCCTAGCAGTTCGAATAGATCCAGCAATCTCTGTAAAACCATTACGAAATGGAAATAATACTGAAATATTTTACCGCAATCGGTGTCCCGGTGATGAACGCTGCCACGGGGATGCTCTGGTTCAGCTCGTGAACCTGGCTTCTCCCACTCCCCCTCTTGGGCTGGTTGTCCCATCGACCCCACTTCTTGCACTCAGTGCACTGGTAAGTGGCCCAGAGTGCACTCGCTTTCTGCTTCCAGCACACACTGGTCGGGTCGATGATACCCCCACACTCTTGACACCTCCGAAAAAGCTGCTCCAGATTAGCCTTATCAACTAGGAAATATTTGGAGCGAACGGGCGACTCCGTGTCAATCTCTTCCTCCTCTTCCGAATCGGTTGTTGACTGAGAGCATTGAGAGGGGCGGAAAGATGGATCCTCCAATATTACATTGACCTAATTTCGATCCTAGAGCTAACCGATTTGCCCAGAGTAGGCACACTGGAGATGGTCGAGTCAATTCTCTCTGGTTGAAGACTACTCTTTGCAGATTCCTGTGAGGCGACCTGGAGCTGGGAGAGGGAAAGAGGAGCAGAGAAGAGAGGCTGGAAGGAGAAGGTTGAGATTTATTTAATTATATGTTTTACATATTGTCACTTATTGTTTATTGTAAATATTGCCATAGTTATTTTTATTGTAAATAATATATAACCTATCTATTTTGAATTATTGAAAAGGGCGGGCAAACGGTAGGGTTGCAAAAAAGAAAACGACAATTTCGCATCCTCTGGTAGCTCTTTCCATCCCTCTTAAAAGTGTGCTGTGCGAGAGGTCAGCAGCTACGTGTATTTGCGTCCCTTCCTCACTCCTTCCTTTTGAAAGAAACCATTCCTTGTTCAAAAAGCGAGATCTCGATTTAGATCACTCTCCCCGCAGGTCAACAGACCCTCTTCCCATCTCCTCTTCTCCCCTTGCTCTCTCCCTGCCCGACTTGCTCCCCCGTGGATCAGCGTATGATAAGAGATTTGTGATATCCCCATACTTACAACCTATGTTTAGGGATGGGACATGGTCCCAAACTAATACAAATGAGGTGTATGTTCAAATAGACAAAAAGTACCGTACTCTCTCAATACCACAGTACCCAAGATATTGGTTTTTGCATTTGTTTAGAAACATGTTTGGTACAAGAAACATGATCTGACACGTGGAACTGGGTTACGGTAGTATCGAGTGGGTTCGTATTATTTGTATTAGTTTGGGACCATGTCCCATCCCTAAACATAGGTTGTAAGTATGGGGATATCACAAATCTCTTATCATACGCTGATCCACGGGGGAGCAAGTCGGGCAGGGAGAGAGCAAGGGGAGAAGAGGAGATGGGAAGAGGGTCTGTTGACCTGCGGAGAGAGTGATCTAAATCGAGATCTCGCTTTCTGAACGTTCCCACTGGCAGTTTGGTCTTGCAAGCGCGAGAGTAAGGATGACAGGAGGGGAGAGAGGCCATGGGTGCGCGAAGCTCGATATCAATCTCGTTTGTCCAACCCTAGTTGTGAGTTAAATTCAAGCTCATCTTTGTTGGGAAACAGTGCAGCCAAATCGAGAGTACTATACCCTAAGGTTTTATGCTCTAAATTTCTTAAACTATCACATCCTCTTTCCTTCTATCTCCCATCTTTCCCTCACTTTCGAGCGGACGGGATCAACCTGCCGAAGGGTGCGGGAACTTCGTGGTCCCATCCGTGCAAGGGATTTCATTCACCCGTTCCTTGATCTACCCGAGTCTATCGTTGAATCCCGATCCCAAGAGGGAGAAAGAAAGGAAGGGGCATAACTATTAGAGACTCGAGTAGATCAAGGAATGGGTCAATCGTTTCTTTCAAAAGGAAGGAGTGAGGAAGGGACGCAAATACACGTAGCTGTTGACCTCTCGCACAGCACACTTTTAAGAGGGATGGAAAGAGCTACCAGAGGATGCGAAATTGTCGTTTTCGTTTTTGCAACCCTACCGTTCCCAATCGTTACTACTGTAGCCCATTAGCTCCTAAACAAGGCCATTGGGTCAAATTCAGTTGGCTGGATTACACATTTCTTAAAAACCCGAGGAAATGTGTTTTTTAGTTCATGGGTTACAGTAGTAACGATTGGTTATGGTACTCCCGAGTTGCAAGAGTACTTCTTAAAGAGCTGTGATCTGTTGCGTTTTTGTCCGCCTCAATGAGTACATATATTTATTGTGTTGTAAATGTTTAAAACTATCTAAACTATAGTTTAATGATCCTACACACGTATAGATTTGTGCAGATTTGAAACATATTCAAACTAGTTATGCCATAGAAGTTTTCGCTTGCTAATTTTTGTGTGCATATTGTTGCTAAATATTCTTCTGATATATATAAATGATTACTAATTAATAACTGAATAAATATATCTTCTAAAAAATATAATTGTTGTCCTAATCACCTGATTCTCGTCGGGTCGTTCTCGTTCTGTGAGTGAACATCACTACCCCCCATGTCCATATCAACAGCGTCATCCTGACATATTTATATTCAGATATGTCAAAGAGTACATTACTGTGCCCTTTAGTAAGGAATTATAACTAGTGTCGATGATAATCTCTCAATTGTTAAACTAGTGTCGATGATAATCTCTCAATTGTTCTTACGTGCATGTTCGTCCCTTCGACTGTCCCATCTCCCTCGCCACCCTCGAATCGATCAACCACCGCATCTTCAGGCCCCGTTACGCGCCGTTGCTTCTATGAGGGTATTGTGCGCGGCAGCCGCTAGTATTCTAATACCTGTATGCTCCCATCACCTGGTCCATCGCCTAATCGTCTTTCTAGAGGAGCCTTTGAACAAAACGTATTACTTTTTTCAGCACATTGAATAAATGTGGGTACCTGGAGTGGCAATCCATCGAGGCCAAAGTGCTTGTCGCACCAACGAATATCCTCTTTTGCCGCTACTCTAGTGCGAAATCTTTCCAATTCCCGTTTAGTCACCTCTTCGTCCAAACCAAGCGATTTCACCCACAGGTGCTGGTGAACCATAATGGCGTCAAGATGACACATGCATGATCTCTAATTTTTACTTCATCTCCTTCGCATATTTTCAATTGCGCCCTCCTCCTCCCTATCCCCTATCCGGATCAGAGTACGGTTGCGCTCCCCCATTCCTTCCTTCATTTCTCCCTCATCTTCCTTTGTTCTAAATGGACTCGCGCCCTCTGTTGCATACAATGTCAAAGGCTGGGTGGACATTGAGCATCGTTATGGTATGCGAGGCAATTTCTCCGTTAATATCGTATATTCATATATTTGTAATGACAGATCAGCTCATGCTCTCCTCGTTTCACACGCTCTCTCGCTCTCTCTGTCTGACCGCTGATTGAACACACGAAACGAGGGGGGCGCATTCCGATTTGGCAGCACTTGTCCACATCTTATCCTCCTCCTCCCTCGTTCCGAGTCTGTTGCAACTCTCGCATTCTTCACCTTCGCTTTCGCTGATATTGAGGCCTACAGACTTGCGTAAACAGGCGAATGCACAACACATTTGACTCCCCCCTCTCTGAGTGTCCTTCCCCCCATTCTTCATCTTGATCGGCACATCTGATTATCGATTTTCGCCCTTCATTATCTTAGTTCACTGACAGATTTCGAACGTTCAATTGCCTACTCATTTCCTCAAATTCAACTGCTTCTCCGTAGCTCTGCAATTTGAATCAAGGTAGGGTAGAAAGTTGCCCTCCTATCTTGCTTCCTTTCTTCCTTATTCCTTTCAATCCATAACCACCAGAGAAGCAAATGAGAATACCCCTCGTCCCTCTTTCATCTCTTCATTCTCCTCTTTTCACACACATCTCTCTAGTTCGCCTATTGAATCACAAATTCAAAGACCTCTCAGACTGTGAAAGAAATAGTCGGTGTGGGTGAGAAGCTCACAGTCTCTTGCAAAGTTATTGATCGTCCACCGTTTCCCTTGTCTCCTCTATGGTAACAATTATATTATTTCCAGCTACTGTTAAGCCGCCCTCGCACACCGCTTTTCCTGATGCGTCTGCTAATCCGGTAGTATGCAAAATACTATTTTTGTATTTTCAAAACAATGAGTATCGCTGCTAAGGTTTATCCGGGAATTGAGAAGAGGGGTCGGTAGAGTGAACTCTACCTGTTTTACTCACAACCAATATGCAATAGATCAGGAGGGGGATCGAGTGTGAAAAGAGTGGAGCGATGCATTTCATTTCATTTCATTTATCATGCAGATGTCGAAATAAGTGATGAGAGAGAGAAGTAAGATGAAATAAGACTAAATGAAATGCGATGCATCATCTGGGATGCAAAGAGAATAGCATGGTATATTAAAGATTGGCATAGTTAAAGGAGGAGTGAATGCAAACACGCGCCCGGTTGGAGTATGTTTCAACTAGGGACGCACTCTCTTCAAATCGCGTGCTATCTCGCCCCTTCCCTGAGCTTTCCCTGATCTGGCTCCCAGCCAACTAGCTGTAACTCTGTTCGGAATGTAGATATCAATGAAAAAATTTTGGAGCTTCTTATCGTTTTGGAGCTCTAGGACGTGCATATGATATCTTCAAAAATTGCAGTTTGAGTTTACTCCTCCTTTCACAGGAAAGTGAATACGCGTTCTAACGATAATGATTGTTCTAACGATAAAGAGATGCGTCAAGCTCTTTATTCGCCATCAACACTGTACCAAACCACGAACATTCCGAGATTCAAATGATATTTACAATTCAGATTCTTCCGAGCGTGGTGGAAGTAGCTGCTCGCAGCGGCACTAGTCGTAGGGGGATACTCGCCGTACCACCCTTGATTCCGCTCATTGTCACAATTCGGATACCAGCTACTGCAATCCGGGTAGTATGACGGAGGAGCAGTAGCAGTAGGATGGAGAAAGGGTTTATCGTTCCGGGGGACTGAAACGACAATATGTTGCCAAACGAACGAGAAAGAATAGAGAAACGGAACAAATCATTTGATGATGATTGTTTCCCATTCAGGAGCGCGCATCTCCGCGACCAGAGCCGACAAATCGGGCGAAACGATAATTCTCCCACCCCCCCCCCCCCCCTTCATCGACGCCGGGCACCACTGCCACGCTGCTGTTCTCGAGGATTCGAGGGGTCAGTTTTGGGGCGTTTTTGGGCGATGGGGAGAAAGATGGATGTGTGAGGGAGGAGGCGCGTTAGTAGAGTTCGAAATGTGACGGAATACTTTTGTACATAGCATCAATGAATGATCACTTCTGCCCCCATCGCGAGCTACTCTCCGATCTTCGCATCAATATCACTCGCTCTTTGTGCTCTTTATCTATTCTAGAAGGCCACACTCTATGGCCGTCTCATGGAGAGAAAAAAGCGATATGGGGTCATTCAATGTGGCGCATCTGAATGAAAGAAAGCGAGCGCCAAGTGAGAGGTTGCATCTATTCATTTAGAGAGAGAGATGGAAAGAGGCTGGAAGAGAAGGCTATCAAGATTCAGCTGCGACCATGCGGAAATACGAGGCGGCATAGGCAAATTATAGTGTGTTTGCGGCGAGACTAAGCCTGACCCTAAATAGAGTTCGCAATTCGGGCCGCCGTCTCTTCATTTCCCACACTCATCTCGCCGCTCGACCGGTCCAGAGAGTGTGGGAAATGAAGAGACGGCGGCCCGAATTACGAACTCTAACCCTAACCGATGACCGACCGAGGAAACTCGAGAAACACACTGGGCAGGGCGCGGGGATACTGTAATCCCGCCCGTCGGGAGTATAAGCACTAGGGTTCCGGAATTGGGCGTAATCGGGCGTCTTTTGAATCATTTTCAGATATGTTTCATGTGCTCTATACACGTATACTATATATTGTACGTGAAACATATCCAAAAATGATTCAAAAGACGAATTTCGGAACCCAAATAAGCACATAATCTAGCAAATCCCTTCACAGGGACTCGTTTTCGGTTGATAATCGTTAAAAAAAATAAACAATTACCAATTTGACTACTTGAATATTTCTTCATTTTAGTTATGTCCTTCTCAGTGAAGGTTGAGAAGCCAAATTTATATAGAAAACTAAAATATCCATATTGCAAAATTATACCGCGTATTCGAAACTATTAGATGAATAGAAAATTTGAGCGAACATAAGATGGAAGGAAGGGTTGGCTTGGCTAGAAACGATTCTCTTCATTAGGTGTTAACTAACAAGAAGAGCGCGAGAGTCGGGTAATGGTCTCTTCATTTTTCACGCTGTCTCACCACTCGGCCGCACGATTAAATGAGGGAAATTCAGAGACCATTAGCGCTCTCTACTAATAAGATATGATCAGTCAGAAGAGAAAAAAGAACAGTGCTAGTTCTTCGAATCCATCACACATTGAAGGAGAGAGGATGGAAATGCTGGGAAGGAATGAGGGAAAGAGATGGAAATGGCAAGAGTAAGCGAGCAGGAGATGTTGACAAGGTTGCGCAAATCGTCTGGAGTAGTGATGCCAAAATGGCGCGCGCCCTCCTCGTTTCACACGCTCTCTCACTCTGTCTGACCGTCGAGAGAGCGTGTGAAACGAGGAGAGCGTGTAAAGCGCGCGCCGTTTTGGCATCACTAGTCTTGACTAGGAAAGAAATGAAAGTGGAGCGAAGGATGGAAGAGGGAAAGAAAGAAGAGGACGCAATCCCCCCCCTCAATGCACTTTGCCAAAGGAGACAAAGACGATCGACCGACAAAGAAGAGGAAAATTAGTCATCTGTCATCGAATTGATCTTTGATCTCTCCGTACTGGTCGAATTATGTGCTCCGATTAGAATTTCGCTTTTTTGATATAGGGGGAAATCTATAATCATCAGATCTCATCTCTAAAACAAAAGCCTCTGAAAATCTCATCTGTTCGGAAACTTCCAACTTCCTTTCTTTCTTTCTCCTGGATGCCAAAACGTATCAATGAAACTACCGTTCGTTTGAATTGCACAGGGGGAGAAGGGAGATTCACAATCCGCAACGCCTTTCCGCAATTGGATATACCTTTTCGAGACTTCAACGTCAGACTATTTGACACGTTGGTTGAAGTCTCACTCCATTCCTCCGCTCTCCTTCTTTATGTCGTCTAATTTTTTACTTTAACTTCACGCATTCAGCGAACGATCTCCCCTCGTGGAAGGTCTGGGTGATTTTAATGATTTAAAAAAAATTGCCGGAAAGAAGTACGCGGACTTTGATTGTCTGTAGGAAGGCGATCACGGTACTAGGTCGGATGATCACCGTCGGATGGTAACCTACTAGATGCGGTGATCAGCCGACCTAGTGCCGCGATCACTGTCTGACTCTCTCCATTACCCGCACTATCTTGCTCTGTATGGCCGGGACGAGACAGTGCTATTGCCGAGAGCAAGTGAGGAATCCTTCTCGTCTATCCGATATCGTCAATGCAACTGTGGTCATCTAAGCATATAACGGGTCACACACAGAGATCCCTCCTTCCCTTCCAGTCCCTGCCCGTCAGTGTTCCAAGAAGCGACTGCTTCTCGCCGATTCAAAAAAGGGCAGTGTGCCAATGAGAGACTACATATCGCCACTCACATCTTTCATTGATTAAAAAAGAGCAACCATGTGTGGCTCGTTGAAAAGGAGCCACACATGGTAGCACATTCATGCCAGCATGGCTTTCTTTCCTTTCCGACTGTCACTACTAGTGTTCGTAATTCGGTCGGCCTTCTTTTCAGTTTACACGGACTCTCTCTCTCTCGATCGAGCGATGAGAGAGTGCGTATTAATTATGTAACGATTTAGATCTAAATCATAACCAAAATTGTCCATACAGGTGCATTACGCTCCCTATTACGGGGCTGCTCTGAGGAATAGAACGAGGTTGACGCGGTTCCTCTACCAAACATTCGGTGACCACAACCAAGGTACGCATTCGTATAATTAAGTGAATCAGAAGCATGGGACTCAACTCTAATTTCTTCCAGTTGCTGGGGAACGCGCCAGCAACTGCACAAAGCATTGGTTACTGTCAGAACAGAAGGCATAGTCAGAACAGAAGTCCGTGGTGTGGTGGCGAGAGCTGTCACAGTACTGCTTGAAATCTTCGTAAAGCCGAAATGGGGGACAGGAGAGGGGAAGCGCGTAAAAACTCTTCATGCACTGCCAGCCATGCCTCGTTCATAAGATTCTAGGCATAAATAACTCGTTTTTTGAAATATATTTATTAAGCAATACTTTTCAGATGAGTTTGCTACTCCAATCGCGGATTCCCTACCATAATGGATTCCCTACCAGAATGCACTCCAATTGAATTGAAATTTCATCTGTAATTGCAAACCCTGCTGGATAATAAACAATGATTCTTTTGGATGTACATTCTATCAAGGAAATTGAGAATTTGCTAGCTGACTTTTAGTATACACTTTCTGGTAAGAAGAATATGATGAGCGCCATGCAGAGATGATGAGATCCATAAGCTATGTAATGGGGCGGATCCACTTTATCGAGAGTGGAGACTCAAATGCAGTGATTGCGCAATCTGTTTGTCAACAATGTATTGCATCATTCTGACGTTGAGTAGTGAGAGGATTTAAAGGAGGAGTAAAGGCAAACGCGCGCCCGGTTGAAATATGTTTCAATTAGAGGAGCACACTCTTCAAGCCGTGTGTTCTCTCGCTTGTTACCTGAGCTTTCCCTGATTTGGCTCCCCGCCAACTACCGATATCTCTGTTCGTAATGGAGATATCAATGTGAAAATTTCGGAACTTATTATCGTTCGGGAGATCTAGGCCGTGCATATGAATGCTTCACAAATTGAATTTTCCCTTTGCTCCTCCTTTAATCAGTCTCCTAGTTGCTACATTGATTCTTGTGATGGACTCCCATCTCTACCTCCGAGCAGTTTTACTTCATTACTACCGTCTTGGCCGATCCGTGAAGGAGGCCCACTCTGCCCTGGCCCAGTCGGAAGGAGCTGACGCCCCCCTCCATACCCTTCTGCTATAAGTGGTTCTCCCGCTTCAAGAAAGGGGAGTTTGGTCTCGATGATCAACCCCGCTCTGGACGCCCTCCCTCCCTCGATCAGCCTCTCGTTCTCCGCACACTGAAGCGCAAGCCCATGGCCAGTGTGCGTGAGTTGAAGAAGGATACTGGTACTCCCAGATCAACGGTGTCCGATATCCTCCATCGATCTGGGAAGAAGCCGAAACTCCCACAAGTGATTCCCCATGACCTCTCCCCCGAACAGCTGAAAAATCGTGTTCAAGTCTGTCGGGAATTACTCCATCGTAGATCCAATCTTCGATGGGTCAATTCCATCATCGCTATAGATGAGAAGTGGATCACGTACGATAACCCTGTGAGGAGACTGCAATGGGTGGATGCAGATGAGAAGCCCACATCCGTCCCGAAGAAGGAAGAGCACGGAAAGAAGGAACTCCTCTGCTTCTTCTTCTCAGTGCTCGGTCCCATCTACTGGGAGATCCTCGCCCCTGGCACCAGCATCAATGCTGACCTCTTCTCTGAACAACTGGAAGATGTCGCGATCAGAGATCAGAGGCCCTCCCAGACTCCTGAACCAGGGCAAAATTATTCTTCTGATGGACAATGCTCGCCCACATCGAGCGAAGATAACCCAGAAGAAAATGGACGAGCTGAAGATCGAGAGGATTCCCCATCCACCGTATTCCCCGGATCTCTCCCCATACGACTACCACTGCTTCCGCTCTCTCTCTCTGACTTCTGCAAAGAAAAGAAGTTCAAGAATCGAGATGAAGTTGTGAGGGCTTTCGTGAACTGGGCGGTCTCGAAGAAACCCGCATTCTGGAAGAGAGGAATCGAGACCCTGCCCCATCGCTGGAGGGAGGTAGTGAAAAAGAAGGGGGCATACATTGGTCACTGAGAATTGTAAAGCATTGAATAAAAAATAAAAACAAAAAATTATACGAACTTTCCGGACACCCCAATACTTCTCTACCAAGAATATATGCGAATATTTAATTGATTTGAGCAGTGTTCAGTCTTCCTTCCCTCTATTGACATCACTTAGGCCCACAAGGCCATTGTGTGTAGATCTGTGAAGAGAAGTTGAAACAAAGGAGGACAGAGTAATAGCATATGGGTGCTCTCAATGTTCGATATAACCATAAGTGAGCAGGATCACTTTTCCGCCCACCAAATAACGCCGCGAATAGGTGATGTTGATCTGCACTCTCAATTGATCATCGATTTTTCCCTCCTTTTTTTAAAAGGAATATTCATCATCTTGATGCATTGCGCTACCTCTTCACCCCATTTCTCTCTCGGTATTCCCTCGCGAATCAGTGTACGGTGAAAAATGCGTGTGTTATGTCCTCTTTCCTTCAAGCCGTGGGCTAGTTTAGGTTACTGTAACCCGGATTGCGTTACAGATCCCTCGATCTATTAATCACGCAATA
The DNA here is from genome assembly GCA_036245805.1 of Pristionchus mayeri. Lineage (NCBI taxonomy): Eukaryota > Metazoa > Nematoda > Chromadorea > Rhabditida > Neodiplogasteridae > Pristionchus > Pristionchus mayeri. The sequence continues at coordinate 41,761,484 of BTRK01000003.1, read as the reverse complement.
GCAATTGTTCAGAACGTCTGCTGCTAGCAGACGATAGCTATTCACACCGCTCATATTCCTTTAGAGTTAGCTCCTTTGTTACTGCTGAACATTGTAGTTTCCCACTCGCACGTCCGCTCCTTTCAGTACTAGTTCAGTTCGTAGCATGTTATATTCTATGTATCTGAATGATTTTTTCATTTCCTTGCTCCGTCTATCCATACTATGCTAAACAGAATAGCTCGAGATAGAATAGGAATTTCTTCACGATCACTGGTTATCTTCATTCATTCTTCTTCGTTCTTCTTCGTTCTCTCTCTCACCTTTATGAACGGCGAGATGGGACGCAGAGTGAAGAGGCACTTGCCAATCCATGCCTAACACAGGGCAGAGGGAACAGGTACGCAGTGGGTAGATCAGTAAAGATAACAGGAGAGCCGGAGGGAGAAGTATCATAAAGGCTTCAAGGCGATCAATGCCACTTGTGATACTTTCTTTTTGTCAATCTCTTTTATCAATGTATTCCCCTTCACACGCTCATATTACAGGCGTACTAATGGATATGGCACAGATACATAACACCCATATCTAATTACACTCACTATCCGACTCTTCTCGCCCTTCCCTATCCGAATCAGAGTACGCTAGAAGATCTCTTCTATCTTTCTTTCTCTTCTACCCATCAACAAAACTGATGACAAAACTTCCTCGAACTTCTTCTTGTGTTCCGGAAGGCGTAATTGGGCAACTTTTGGTCTATTTTCGGGTATGTTTCACGTGCGCTATATATGCGAGCAATATAGTGTACAGGAAACATGAGCAAAAATTATTTAAAAAATGCCCAATTACGCTCAATTCCGGAACACTAGCCTCTTCCCTCTCCTTTTACTATATCCTTTCTCAGTACTATTGTTACACTCCCTGCAACGACGATTATTGATCGCGATCGATATTTTCTTCTTCAGCCCCCTACCGCTCCTTCCACCCATCAGCACCTCTGGAAACAAAAAGGACTCGCGCCTCTTCCCTTGCCTTTCCCTTTGCTCTCTTTCTCACACTATCGCAACAGTCCGTGCCACTGCAAATATTGATCTTTATTTCCCTCCTTCAGTCCCTTTTTTCACGTCCACTCATAAACAGCATGTAAACAGAAGCGAGTTAAACGATTACGCAACCATGATTTTCCATTTGCCATCATGTAGGCCCTGATCTCAACCTTTTTCCACTTCCCTCGAGAGTCTATTGCAACGCTCGCTTTCTTCCCCTGCTCTGCCCTGATCTTGAGCACGACGAGCAATCGTCTGACCCTCTTCGGTTTGAACACTTTTCGCTTTCTCTAACCGGCGACAGAGAGTGCAAAGCGAGGAGGGTCAGGCCGTTACTAGCTTTTTCAGAGAATCTAGCCAGATACGTGATTGTTCATAGTGATCGATTCTTACACTTGAATAATGATTTCAATCCCATCCTTTCTTGACATTGTCATTGTTTCGATCATGCTACAGTGTGCTCACTTCATCCCATTCTACTCATATCCGGATAAAAGTACGGTTGAAGTTGCGATTTACTTCTTCCCTTCCTCCCTTCCTTGCACCTTTCACCTATCCGTCGGCACATCGGAGAACAAAAGCGTCTTGCTCCTCTTCCCTCTCTTCTTCCTCCCCCTCTCTTCATTTCTCGCACTGTCTATACAGGTTTTTAGGCAACGTTAAACGATAAGAATCATTTCGTCGAAATAATATTCTTCTTCTCACAGTCTGGCGCAACTCTCGCCTTCTTCCCCTGCTCTGTCCTGAAATTGAGCGCGACAGACTTGCGCAAGCAGACGAAGGTACGAGCAATCGTATGGCTCTCTTCAGTTTGCATGCTCTCTCGTATCTCTGACCGGCGAGAGAGCGTGCAAACTGGAGAGACTCAGACCAGTGCTCTAAGGTACAGTATACTCGACTCTCGCCTCTCGCGGTCCCTCACTTTGTCTGACCGAAGAAGACGCGATTCTTGAATATTCCGATTCTCACAACTGAATATCGATTTTCTTCAGTTCCTTTTGGTGATGGCAAATCGGAGCGTACTCTCCTCGTTTCACACGCTCTCTCGCTCCGTCTGACCGGCGAGAGAGCGTGTGAAACGAGGAGAGCGCGCGTCGTTCTGACATCACTAGTCCCTTTCCACTCTTTCTCTCAGTGTCCCTTTAGGAACCAGAGTACGGTTCTTTCTTCCTTTCTTCCTCCCTTACTCCTTTCAACCCATAACCACCTCCGAAGACAAAGGCACTCTAGTCTCTTCCCTCTCTTCTCCCTCAACTCCCTTTTTCATATCTCTCTTCTGTTTATCTACTTACTTCTCTGTGCAATCTTCCAAGGGAATGGTCAATCCATATTTTAAAATTATAGAAAACCACATTTGTACGTGGAAAGGTAGTCCTCAGGGGGTGCGAAAGCCCTTTTCATAACATTCACATGGTCACTCATAAGCGTGAAATCTTGACCTACCCAAAAATGTCCATCTGAGTGTAAGAAGATTATCAGATCTCGAGCACATAACCTCATAGTCTTCGTGGCTAAGTGGTTAGTGGCATTGCATTACCTTTTGGTTCACGTGGGTTCAAATCCCACTACTGTCATGTTGTTTTTGTTTGTTTCAACAAATATTCTTAGCACATATTAACATTTACAAAACATGGCAAACCAGCAAAAGCAACATGACAGTTGTGGGATTTGAACCCACGTGGACCAAAAGGTAATGCCACTAACCACTTAGCCACGAAGACTATGAGGTTATGCGCTCGAGATCTGATAATCTTCTTACACTCAGATGGACATTTTTGGGTAGGCCAAGATTTCACTCTCATGAGTGATCATGTGAATGTTATGAAAAGGGCTTTCGCACCCCCCTGAGCCCTGCCTTTCCACGTATAAATGTGGTTTTCTGTAATTTTAAAATATGGATGTTAGTTTAGATGAATATTCTTTGTTGTGATTAGAGCTCGCACTTCGGGTCGCCGTCTCTTCAGTTTCCACACTATCTCGACCGTTCGATCGGTGAGAGAGCGTGTAAAATAAAGAGACGGTGGTTTCATTTCGCGAACTCTAGTTGTGATGCAGGGTGCACCCGGTTGATCTCCATTCACTATCCATCTCCCGTTCCCCCCCCCCCCCTATCGGAATTCGAATACGGTAGAATCTTGCCAGTCCATCTTTCCTTCTTTCCTCCCTCCCTCTTCCCGTCTACACATAAACAGATCGGAAGACTCGCGCTTCGTTCCCCCTCCCATTACTCTCTCCTTTTCACATACTATCTCTCAAGTTTGTCTATTCAATTCCAAATTCAAAGACCTCAGTTCTGTGAAAGAAATCGTTCGGTGAGAGATGTGGGGTGATAAGCTGACAGTCTCTGACGAAATTATTCGAATTTTCCATCGCGTCCTTTGCCCATATTTTTTCAGTGTCTCCTCTCTCCTTATTGCACCTCTATAACCGGACCAGATCGTTTCTCGCATGTTGGAGGACGGATCAGTTGGCCGTATACGGTAGCACAGCTGGCTAGATCTGGTGCGTGGGTGCATATTGCGTAACATCCTGACCACGATATTACTGGTTTCCTTAACCTGCTCCACTCCCTGTTGCGCAACAGCTCCTTCTTCTCTGTCCTCTCCGTTTCCATTCATCTCTAGCCAGAAAGGCAATGAACGAGGGGCGTTCTCACATTTCTCCCTTGCTTTTCTCATTATGGGCCCCTCCTCTTCTCCCCTCCATCCATCTCTCCGTATTTTCCGTATATTTCACCGATCCGATTTGTTCGAGCCGTTGATTGTACACTGTCCTTCATCTTATATTTCTCCTGAATTATTCCCTCTCGCAGGACACGTCTGCAACTTCTATCGCCTTCCTCTCCGTCGCAGGAACGTGAGTGACTGTTGACCGTAAACCGGGTATTGAGAGGAGCAATGATCTGACTCTCTTCCGTTTGCATCTACACTGCATATTAGAGTGGGAGCTATCGTCTGGCTGTCCTCGTTTTGCACGCTCTCTCGTCTCTCTGACCGCCGAGAGAGTGTGCAAACTGAAGAGAGTCAGACCATTTTTCCATCAATCAGAACTCTGAGATAGCACGTTGAATTGGCAGAATCATTTCTTGTAAAACTAATTAGTATTGTATGTTCACAATATCATTTGTTAATTCAGACACTGCTGATCCCTCATGGTCCACGGCTCCACGTGCAGATACTCCTGGTCATGGTTAATAATCTTTTTATATTTCAAAATCAAACATAGCTTCAAGAGGACGAGAGGGGTGATGTTACTCTAGTGATATTGCTGACGGTCGGTCTACTGAACTGGAATGACCAGAGATTAAGGAAGGGGGAAGGGTGAGAGAAGGGAGAAATTAAATGCGCTTTCATTGCTCCAGAACTTCGCTATAGAAATAACACGGGTAGCATGAGTCAGTGGAGGAAAAAACCACCCCTCGGGAACAATTTCCAACTTTTATTTTTTGTTTGCCTTCATATTATGGTGGTAGCATACACTAGAACCAACTTCTCGAAAAAGCTAGGCCACAGGTCCCAGAGCCGGCTTTCAGGATTTTTCCGGTTTTGCTCCCGGCTATACTGTATATCAGCTACCAGACGAGCTAGAAACATGGTAAGGGGCTCAAAATGATCGGAAAAATATAATAAGAAGCTTTCATGTTTTGCACTAAGCGGCATAACCAATGCTCGCAAAGTTATGCTCAATAAAGCATATTTTGATTGAGATAAAAAAATCGTAGATTTTTCGAGAGTATGCTTTTCAAGCAATTTTTATTGCAGAATATAGTAGATCGAGTTTATACACGAATATAAAAAATACAAAAATCGATATCTGAGATAGGCCTTTTTGGCAATATGCATTTGAATGCTCCAAAGTGACGTTAGCCACAGAACGATGTTCCTTACCCTGCTTTTTTTTGCACAATATTGATCAGATATTACATCATTGTAACATTTCTCGATTAGGAGACTTTAAGGACGTCGAAAAAATAAGAGATTTCACAAGTTCTGAAAATTCGATTTTGAGACCTCATTTTTCATCAAATTTACGCCTATCAAAGCCAGAAATTTAACAACAGCTACCATCAAGGCTGAGTGGAACGTACAGTACGCTTCCACGATAATTGATTTCTATGCACAGAACTTCTATACACACTCCAGAAGTTATTCTATATTGCTTCGAAAATGCTCTTTCGAAAGGGAGTTTTCAGAACAATTATTTTTTCTGATGTTCAGAATATGATATGTAGTATGGTTCAGGTATATTTCTCAATTGCTGGTGACAATGTATGATTAAATCAAGATTAGAACTTACTAGCTTTGCGATACGTAAATTTCATAAAAAATGTGGTCTAAAAATCGAATTTTCAGAAGTTATGAAAAATGTTATTTTTTCGACGTCATCGAAGTCTCCTGTTACAGAAATGTTAAAATATAGTAATAACTATTGAATATTTTGCAAAACAAAGCAGGTTGACGAACATCGCTCTGTGGCTAACGTCACTTTGGAGTATTCAAATGCATATTTCCAAAAAGGCCTATCTCAGAAATCGATTTTTGGTTATGCCGCTTAGTTTAAAACATTAAAGTTTTTTTATTATATTTTTCCGATCATTTTGAGCCCCTTGCCATGTTTCTAGCTCGTCTGGTAGCTGATATACAGTATAGCCGGGAGCAAAACCGGAAAATTCCTAAAAGCCGGCTCTGGGACCTGTGTCCTAATTTTTTCGAGAAGTTGGTTCTAGTGTATGCTACCATCATAATATAAAGGCAAGCAAAAAATAAAAGTTGGAAATTGTTCCCACATACCTCCACTGACTGGTGATACTCGTGATAATTTTATTTAATTCAGTAACATCCGGAACGCCCTCGCCTGCCGCACCTCCTTAATCTGCTGCTGCGCCTATTTCTGGCCAATGGTGTGATATTTTTTGGAAATTTATAAGCATTATGAGAATGTATTGGGGTGTCCGGAAAGTTCGTATAATTTTTTGTTTTTATTTTTTATTCAATGCTTTACAATTCTCAGTGACCAATGTATGCCCCCTTCTTTTTCATTACCTCCCTCCAGCGATTGGGCAGGGTCTCGATTCCTCTCTTCCAGAATGCGGGTTTCTTCGAGACCGCCCAGTTCACGAAAGCCCTCACAACTTCATCTCGATTCTTGAACTTCTTTCTTTTGCAGAAGTCAGAGAGAGAGAGCGGAAGCAGTGGTAGTCGCATGGGGAGAGATCCGGGGAATACGGTGGATGGGGAATCCTCTCAATCTTCAGCTCCTCCATTTTCTTCTGGGTCATCTTCGCTCGATGTGGGCGAGCATTGTCCATCAGAAGAAGAATTTTGCCCTGGTTCAGGAGTCTGGGAGGGACTCTGGTCGCGACATCTTCCAGTTGTTCAGAGAAGAGGTCGGCATTGATGCTGGTGCCAGGGGCGAGGATCTCCCAGTAGATGGGACCGAGCACTGAGAAGAGAAGCAGAGGAGTTCCTTCTTTCCGTGCTCTTCCTTCTTCGGGACGGGCGTGGGCTTCTCATCTGCATCCACCCATTGCAGTCTCCTCACAGGGTTATCGTACGTGATCCACTTCTCATCTGTAGCGATGATGGAATTGACCCATCGAAGATTGGATCTACGATGGAGTAATTCCCGACAGACTTGAACACGATTTTTCAGCTGTTCGGGGGAGAGGTCATGGGGAATCACTTGTGGGAGTTTCGGCTTCTTCCCAGATCGATGGAGGATATCGGACACCGTTGATCTGGGAGTACCAGTATCCTACTTCAACTCACGCACACTGGCCATGGGCTTGCGCTTCAGTGTGCGGAGACGAGAGGCTGATCGAGGGAGGGAGGGCGTCCAGAGCGGGGTTGATCATCGAGACCAAACTCCCCTTTCTTGAAGCGGGAGAACCACTTATAGCAAAAGGGTATGGAGGGGGCGTCAGCTCCTTCCGACTGGGCCAGGGCAAAGTGGGCCTCCTTCACGGATCGGCCAAGACGGTAGTAATGAAGTAAAACTGCTCGGAGGTAGAGATGGGAGTCCATAACAAGAATCAATGTAGCAACTAGGAGACTGATTAAATCCTCTCACTACTCAACGTCAGAATGATGCAATACATTGTTGACAAACAAATTGCGCAATCACTGCATTTGATCGCGAACTGACTTTTTTCCGAAGCATTATACGAACTTTCCGGACACCCCAATAGTAGGGAGGATAGGCACTTCGCATAAGTCGATTTCGCAGATTAAACTTGCGAGATAGCACAATGAAGGGATTTCGGCGAATCTCTATGTTTGGTGCAAGATAATGGGCATGGATGGCGATGGGGAGGTAGCGTTGGACCTTTTTACTAGCAGTCGATATCCGATCGATAGTTGGGTGAGGAGGAGGCGGGGATAGGGCGGGGATAGGGGAGGACAAGTTCATCCGTTACATGGCAGATAAATCATTCTCAGCATTAGACTAGTAATGACAATCGAGGAACTTCCAGAGGGAATGGAATTAGCAATGCTTAGCCGAGAGTCCCAAAGGCGCTAACTTTAAAGGAATTTGAGCAGGTGTGAATGGCCCTTGTCTGCTACAGTATCTTGTTTTGAACAGTTGTTCTTCCTGGGGTGATGGAGGGAGCAGTAGCTAACTATCCAAATTAGCCACCAAGACATAAGGGAACTGAGCAAATGATACAATGCATGTGCACGTGCTTGCTCGTCTTAATCATTTATCTTCTACCACGAGACTAAAGTGATATAAAGGCGACGAAAGTGTTGTAATTGAGGATAACAGTGTGGTAAACGTGTAGGCTCGGGCAAGAGTGATATGTGGGCGAGCCAAGTGCTGTAATAGAGGACTAGTAGTTGGAAAACTCCTAGATCATGACTATTTTACTCTACATCGCCGAGTTTCCTTCCCCTTCTCCCCACTTGACTATGCGATATAAGGGATAATGCAAAAATGCCATTGCCAGTCGCCTCAAAAGAATGAAGCCACCCTCTCTATTCTTCAACCTATTAGTTTGCCAGAAAGTTGGCCATTGATTACTCCCCTCTCTTTGAATATTTTCTCCCTCCTCCTTTTCCTTTCTCTTCATTGTCAGGAGACACTATGTGAAAGGAAGAGGGCACAGGCGATGCGTTCTCTCCTCCTCCTCTATGGCATGGCCCGCCCCTCTGATCTCATTCATTATATTGGGGTGTCCGGAAAGTTCGTATAATTTTTTGTTTATATTTTTTATTCAATGCTTTACAATTCTCAGTGACCAATGTATGCCCCCTTCTTTCTCACTACCTCCCTCCAGCGATTGGGCAGGGTCTCGATTCCTCTCTTCCAGAATGCGGGTTTCTTCGAGACCGCCCAGTTCACGAAAGCCCTCACAACTTCATCTCGATTCTTGAACTTCTTTTCTTTGCAGAAGTCAGAGAGAGAGCGGAAGCAGTGGTAGTCGCATGGGGAGAGATCCGGGGAATACGGTGGATGGGGAATCCTCTCGATCTTCAGCTCGTCCATTTTCTTCTGGGTTATCTTCGCTCGATGTGGGCGAGCATTGTCCATCAGAAGAAGAATTTTGCCCTGGTTCAGGAGTCTGGGAGGGACTCTGATCGCGACATCTTCCAGTTGTTCAGAGAAGAGGTCGGTATTGATGCTGGTGCCAGGGGCGAGGATCTCCCAGTAGATGGGCCAAAGCACTGAGAAGAAGAAGCAGAGGAGTTCCTTCTTTCCGTGCTCTTCCTTCTTCGGGACGGGCGTGGGCTTCTCATCTGCATCCACCCATTGCAGTCTCCTCACAGGGTTATCGTACGTGATCCACTTCTCATCTGTAGCGATGATGGAATTGACCCATCGAAGATTGGATCTACGATGGAGTAATTCCCGACAGACTTGAACACGATTTTTCAGCTGTTCGGGGGAGAAGTCATGGGGAATCACTTGTGGGAGTTTCGGCTTCTTCCCAGATCGATGGAGGATATCGGACACCGTTGATCTGGGAGTACCAGTATCCTACTTCAACTCACGCACACTGGCCATGGGCTTGCGCTTCAGTTTGCGGAGAACGAGAGGCTGATCGAGGGAGGGAGGGCGTCCAGAGCGGGGTTGATCATCGAGACCAAACTCCCCTTTCTTGAAGCGGGAGAACCACTTATAGCAGAAGGGTATGGAGGGAGCGTCAGCTCCTTCCGACTGGGCCAGGGCAGAGTGGGCCTCCTTCACGGATCGGCCAAGACGGTAGTAATGAAGTAAAACTGCTCGGAGGTAGAGATGGGAGTCCATAACAAGAATCAATGTAGCAACTAGGAGACTGATTAAATCCTCTCACTACTCAACGTCAGAATGATGCAATACATTGTTGACAAACAGATTGCGTTATCACTGCATTTGATCGCGAACTGACTTTTTTCCGAAGCATTATACGAACTTTCCGGACACCCCAATACTTAAAGTAGCCCCTGCGAGATGACCACCGTCCCTTCTCGTCTTCACTTCCTCTTACAACTTCCTCTTCTGGTCACTGGTTAGTGACTGTCCATTTTATCTCGTAATGCCATGGGAAAACGGAGGATGGGGCGGTAGATCTCTAGGTCAGAAAAGCGAGTAGTTCACATACATTAGGCGAGGACTACGATAGGTCAGTGGTCTATATCGTGGCTTTGGTAGGGGGTGGTGGAGAGACGCAGTTCTATATCGAAATACCTACCATAATTGGTTCGGATTGAATCAAATGAATAGTGAGGCTTATTCACAAGGGGGGGGGGTCATTGTCGCATATCATTTGCGAAAAACTTTTGCGAAAAAAATCAATTATTGTGAGAGTGTCCTTTTAAGTTCGTATAATATCGACCTCTCGTTCTCTTCCCTCTCCTCACCCTTCTCTTCCTTTAGAGCATCGGGATTCCAGTTATTGTGATAGGGTCACACTGCACACTGATTCTCTCCCTCTGTCCCTGCTCTCCGTGCACCCTCTAAAACGTAGCGAGTACGATTAACAGAGGGTGGGATTCTGCTTGATATTGCTTGTATCCTTTGATATTACAGGAAGCTGACAAGAAGACCAAGAAGGCAGAAGAGGTTCTGCACGTTCCCCTTCTCTCGAGGCAAACATTCCATAGGTCCAGTCCTTCTCGATGGGGTGAGTCTCAGGCTCCTGTTTTTACTATCGTAGAATCACCGGTCAGAAAAAAAACACATCGGCATTCGAAATGCTTATGAGCCTGTTGGCGGGTAACACGCTCACCAGTATTTCGAATTCCTTGTTGTTAGGCTCCGCTCCCTCGCACCGGATGATGAGGGAGGCTTGCGTTTTATGAGAGGAATCGCGAGAGAATCACCCATCCGCGGCGGTAGCACAAAGTTCATCGTATCCCGACGTAAACGCAGGCTACGGTATTTCAAATGATGCTTGTTCTAACTACGTCGTCAGAATTTTGATAACTGTCGTCATCTTCGAGATTCAGAAGGCCAAACTTGGGATACTCAATTTTTAAGGGTCAAATCGAACACACTTAAATGACCATAACTTAGTGTAAAATGACGATAGAAAGTCGTTCTCTTTTTAGAAAGAAAACTGAAAACATTCTCTACAACTTTTACATTGAACATTTCATTCCCGTTTGCATTTCCGTGTGCGGGGTGGTCGGGTTGACCAAACATTACCGAAATCTGGAAATCGGAAAAACCCCCCTGAATGATTATGCTCGTTTTAAAGTAACTATATGTGACTAACTTGACGCCAAAAATCGGCCAAATCTGAATGGGTACAAAAAAACGGGTCTCACTTTGGTTCGGTGCAATAAAAACGAGTACCAGATCAAAGATCATCTGATGCTCCAATTGGCAGTAATGGGTCTCAAACCAATCCGAAATCATCTAAAACAATATTTTGGATTGTTGCTGGCCTCATTACAACACTTTTATTGGACCAAAATTGCGAAATAGCCTGAAAATTGAAAATCAATTTACTGACCCTTCTCATCTTGTGAGATCAAGCCTTATGCGCTAAAACACTTTCAAATAACGTAGAAATGTCCCTCTAAGCTTCTGGAAGAAACGGGGCACCAATAAATACGAAATTTATACTAAGGAATCCAGTGAAAGTCGTAAAACTGTACTTAATGTCAACGGTGTCATAGGGATCCGAATCATAGCTAGAAATATAGAGTACGATGAGGTAAACATTTCATCTGTTGAAAGTTAGCTTCTATCTATTCATTGAAGCGCGCTAGAGAGCGTGGAAGTTTGTAGAAAACGATGGTGGAGGCGCGCGAAAGAGCACCAAAGGGAGGGGAGGGAGAGAGAGGTCAGGCGGCGAGAGAGCCAGACGGTTAGAGCAGGCGCTCTCGGGGGATTCTAGCCTATTTCTGGCCAACTTCCTAGCTTTCTAGCGCGCTTCAATGAATAGATAGAAGCTAACTTTCAACAGATGAAATGTTTACCTCATCGTACTCTACATTTCTAGCTATGAGTCGGGTCCCTATGACCCCGTTGACATTAAGTACAGTTTTACGACTTTCACTGGATTCCTTAGTATAAATTTCGTATTTATTGGTGCGCCGTTTCTTCCAGAAGCTTAGAGGGACATTTCTACGTTATTTGAAAGTGCTTTAGCGCATAAGGCTTGATCTCACAAGATGAGAAGGGTCAGTAAATCGATTTTCAATTTTCAGGCTATTTCGCAATTTTGGTCCAATAAAAGTGTTGTAATGAGGCCAGCAACAATCCGAAGTATTGTTGTAGATGATTTTGGATTGATTTGAGACCAATTACTGCCAATTGCAGCATCAGATGATCTTTGATCTGGTACTCGTTTTTATTGCGCCAAGCCAAAGTGAGACCCGTTTTTTATACCCGTTCAGATTTGGCTGATTTTTGGCGTCAAGTTAGTCACATATAGTGTCTTTAAAACGCTCATAATCATTCAGGGGGGTTTTTCCGATTTCCAAATTTCGGTCATTTTTGGTCAACCCGACCACCCCGCACACGGAAATGCACAGGGAATGAAATGTTCACTGTAAAAGTTGTAGAGAATGTTTTCAGTTTTCTTTCTAAAAAAAGAACGACTTCCTATCGTCATTTTAAACTAAGTTATGGTCATTTAAGTGTGTTCGATTTGACCCTTAAAAATTGAGTGTCCCAAGTTTGGCATTCTGAATCTCGAAGATGACGACAGTTATCAAAATTTTGACGACGTAGTTAGAACAAGCATCATTGGAAATACCTTAGCCTGCGTTTACGTCGGGATACGATGAACTTTGTGCTACCGCCACGGATGGGTGATTCTCTCGCGATTCCTCTCTTATAATAATACGCAAGCCTCTCCGTTATCCGGAAAGAACGTAGAGGGGTCCCGGCCCCGCCCACTTACCTCAAGTGATCCCATCTGGTACCGCCTAGAGCCTGTCGGTACCAATTTCTTCTGCCCAAACGCGTCGGAACTGTCTTTAGCACCGAGCTGCGAGTATTCAAAATCTGTTTCTTGCTGTGAGGTTGTTGGCGGGTAACCACCTCACCGGTCCCGAGCCCCGCCCACTAACCCCATGTAACATCATTCTGGTACCTCCTGGAGCCATTAGGTATCATTATATGCTTCCAAATGCGTGAAAATCATGGGTAATCCCTTCTTCACTCCTTCCTTTCGTCCCTTCTCGTTCTTTTCACCAACTGATAGCTCAGAAAACATATCGGACTCGCATCCCATCCTACCTTTTATGCCCCTTATCCCTCGACTTCATTCTATTCATCCAGTGCCCCGTCTAAAGGAAAGGAGTAGCAAGAAATCCTCTCTTTATCCGGCGTTATCTCTCGTCGGTCGGATAGATGAGCGAGGGTGTAGAATGAAGAGTCTGAAAGACCAATAACTCTTTGAAAGGGAAGGCTCGGTAAGAACTGTAAACATGTGTGACGAGATGTTCCCTTGCTACCGTATTCCTTGTGGCCTTTCATAGTGCCATGTTTACACCTTTTCCTCGTTTCTCCCATTCAAAATAACGACTTGTTGGCTTTCATTGGGCGGAGACGCCCTCCGCCCTCTATCGAAACCTCGTGCTCTCTGCGACTTGCTGACTGAAAGAATTCGACTTTTTCCCTACTCTGACTGCCACTTTCGTTCCCTTTCGTCACTTCAAAACAGGATAGATATTGTGTGAAAGAAAGAGAGCTCCAGACAGTCAGCACGATCGATCTCGTCCCTTGGAAGGCCCCGCCCCCATTCTAGAACCTCAGTCAGTCCGCTACATGCCATATTCTAGTCAGTACACCCGCTTCCTTTCTCGAAAACTGAGGCTACAGGTGCTTGTGTGTTGACCAAAATCGGCACTGATTTGGAGAGGCTTTCGTGCTTTCTTTTGCTGCTAGTATTGCCAAGCAACCTGTGATCTCCTCATTCCGCATGCACTCTCACCGATCTGACATCGAGAGGGCGTACGCAACAAGGAGAGCATTGCGATTCTTGTTCCCCTGGGGTCCCTTCGTGCTATATTTTGCGCAATTTTATATCGTTAGTGTGTATCACTATTTTTTTCATATTCATCGAGATTCATTAGAGATATCATATCTTTGCTTCACATACTCTCTCTCTTCTCAAGAGATGATGGAAATTGAGAGAGGCTCAACATACTCACTTAACAGGCTCTGCTCTCGAGTTCTGCGACTCAGCCAACCGATAACGATCAAGATGGAAAACAAGGAGCAGATTGGATTCCAAAGCATGCCTACAGTGAGTTTGGTCTCAGCGACTTGTTAATTATTAGGGTTCTGGAATTAGGCGTCTTTTTAATCATTTTCGGATATGTTTCATGTACAATATATAGTATGCATATATAGCGCACATGAAACATATATGAAAATGATTCAAAAGACGCCCAATTCCGGAACCCTATTAATTATACAATAATCAAGAAGCTCTCCATTCTCCATTCTCCATTCTCCATTCTCCATTCTAGCGCTCGTGATGGGCTGTCGTCCCTGACCCCGCTCTTTTCCGACCTAGTTTGGGGAATCCTCTCCCGTCAGCTTGGGCAACCCGGAGAGTATCGCCTACTTGGTACACTTCAAGAGGAGGAGCACGGACGGATTCCCATCGTCTCGAGTGATCTACCGTTAAGAAAGCCCCGCTGTCTGCGTTGTGAGTTCCTAACCGGCGCAAGTCAGGTGTTCGGCGGCAGGATGATCTACTTCGATGCTCAACGGAGATCCGTCACGATCGTCCCTACAGTTGACCAGAGAAGCCAAAGAAGATCCCATCCCTTGACCTAACGACGCTCTGAGACCGAAGATCCCCATTCCCTCCACACTGAAGTCACCCTCCTGCAGGACCATTGTGCCTGACGTCAGGATAAATATGATATGATAAATATGATATAATCAAGAAGCATCATTTCTCATACTCTCCCACTTTCTCTAAGCGACTAGAGTTCATGGGCAATAGATCATCGCTCCCCTTTCAGACTATAATCCAATCTCCGCGACTCCGCCGGCGTCTACCACGATGCAAATGCAAAACAATGAAGAGTGGAACCCTTCGCATTTCTTCAGTGAGGTCGGTTAGCGGCTTGATTATCATACTGTAGTCAATAAGGGCTTGAATTATAAAAAAAATGAAACAGACACTTTCCAAGATACTCAACAAAACAATAGTCTGCAAAGTCGTAACGAGAACTCGGAGTTCTGGTTCCACACACTGCATCAGAAAGAGTAATGCGCGAATTAAGAAAGAAGTCAGAATAGCCGTTAATTTTTCAGATATTGTAGGAATCTTGCATCCTGCTTGAATCATTCCAAGGCTACAATGTGTTATGTAATCTATTGCAGTACGATCAAGCTCCACCTGTCCCTCCCATCCTAAGTTTTGTTCTGCCTTCTACCTCAGAAGAACTCGATGAAGTACTCGACGAAGGAAGAGGTGAGCGGCTAGATGATCATTTTGTAGTCACTGAAAGCTGGTTGATCGATGAGAGAGTTTGTAAAACGAAGACAGTAATCCGCTCGCCTAAATATTTATTATTCTAACGACTAACAACGGGAATTCATGGTTCCGGTTACTAGTTTGAACTGAAAGGCATGATAAAATAAGTAAATTAGTGAGAATTTCTGAATGGTTTTTTCAGGCAAGGAACTGATCACTGGACGCGCTTCCCACCGTGATTCCAAGTTCTATGTTGCTCCCATAATATAATATATGAACGGTAAGTGCACGATTGTTACAACTATCAATCCAGACACAGTATGCGTCTATCGTGCCTAGAAAAGCGTTCTAAGGCGGACACGGTTCGCGCGAACCGCGCCCCCTCCGAACACTTACCGTTCATCTGTTCCGGGAAGAAATTGACCAACTTTGACTGTCAAACTTGCTATGGAAAATGCTACATCTACGCCGATTGTCGAAGAATCCAATGAGTCCTCATTTGTATCGTGTCCGGGGACACGCCTAGCAAAGTGTTCCGAGGCGGACACGGTTCGCGCGAACCGCGCCCCCTCCGAACACTTACCGTTCATCTGTTCCGGGAAGAAATTGGCCAACTTTGACTGTCAAACTTGCTATGGAAAATGCTACATCTACGCCGATTGTCGAAGAATCCAATGAGTCCTCATTTGTATCGTGTCCGGGGACACGCCTAGCAAAGTGTTCCGAGGCGGACACGGTTCGCGCGAACCGCGCCCCCTCCGAACACTTACCGTTCATCTGTTCCGGGAAGAAATTGACCAACTTTGACTGTCAAACTTGGCTATGGAAAATGCTATATCAACGCCGATTGTCGAAGAATCCAATGAGTCCCCATTTGTATCGTGTTTGTACACGCCTAGCAAAGTGTTCCGAGGCGGACACGGTTTGCGCGAACCGTGTTCGCCTCGGAACACTTTGCTAGGACGATCATGATATAGTTA
Organism: Pristionchus mayeri; assembly: GCA_036245805.1. Taxonomy (NCBI): domain Eukaryota; kingdom Metazoa; phylum Nematoda; class Chromadorea; order Rhabditida; family Neodiplogasteridae; genus Pristionchus; species Pristionchus mayeri. The sequence continues at coordinate 41,745,606 of BTRK01000003.1, read as the reverse complement.
TCTCTCCCTTCATAAGCCACGCCTGCCCTCCGTTTCGATAGACTAACGGGGCTAAAGTAGGCGGAGCCTATACGAGCCCTTCTAATGCCCGCTCTCGTTAATGTGATCGAGAACCGATAGTTCTCGATCGGTAACCAGTCACATTTGGATCCAGAACTGGCGAGTTCCCAATCGGCTCACGGAGGCCCCCCCCAGCCCCGCTATTCTATCACGCAAATAAGATAATTCTAACTTGTTGCCTAGTTAGCCGAGCTAACTAGGGAACAATTTAGACTTGCTGAATTAGCCACTCATTAGTTCATTAGCCTGGTCATTAGCCAGCCACTCTAAGGCTCTTACATAAGCTGCTTGAAGCAAATCAGCTCTCCAATATCTTAAACAATGTAATGCAGGACGACCATGCTCTTGTTATTTCTCCCTCTCCCTCGACGTCGATGTATCATTTACAATTTCAAGTTTGACAGTCAAACTTGGCTATGTTGCTGCCATAATATATGAACGGTAAGTGCACGATTGTTACAACTATAAATGCAGACACAGTATGCGTCTATCCTGTCCGGGGGCACGCCTAGAAAAGTGTTCTAAGGCGGACACGGTTCGCGCGAACCGCGCCCCTCCGAACACTTACCGTTCATCTGTTCCGGGAAGAAATGAACCAACTTTGACTGTCAAACTTGGCTATGAAAAATTTTACATCTACGTCGATTGTCGAAGAATCCAAAGAGTAACATTTGTGTTGTGTCCGGGAATACGCCTAGCAAAGTGTTCCGAGGCGGACACGGTTTGCGCGAACCGTGTCCGCATCGGAGCACTTTGCTAGTACAATCATGATCTAGCTATCTCTCCCTTCATCCTGCCCTCCGTTTCTATAGACTAACGGGGCTAAGGGGGGCGGAGCCTATGCGAGCCCTTCTAATGTCCGCTCTCGTTAGTGTGATCGATAACCGATAGTTCTCGATCGGTAACCGGTCACTTTTGGATCCAGAACTGGCGAGTTCCCAATCGGCTCACGGAGGCTCCCCCCAGCCCCGTTATTCTATCACGCAAATAAGATAATTCTAATTTGTTGCCTAGTTAGCCGAGCTAACTAGGAAATAAGTTTGAATTGCTGAATTAGCCGAAATAATTTAGAATTGCTGAATTAGCCACATTAGCCCATTAGCCTGGCCATTAGCCAGCCACTGTAAGGCTCTTACAACCGCCGCTTAAAATAAATCAAGTCTCCAATCTTTTATCCATCTCTATTGCAGATCTTACTTCAGCTCTCACCAGCTAGACCGTACTATGCTCCCCACTTCAGAAGAACCACGTCGGATATTTGAGTGAGTGAAGCATTATACCATACGATTATGTTCAAATTTTTCGAGAATGGAATTAGACTCAGCATTTGGCTTTGCCGGTGTACGTGCACGTACTGTGGCATGTTCTCTGAATCTCTGAAATAGATACGTTCGACGAGAGGAGCAGTAAGGGTCGTTCCATATTCACCCATTCGTTCATGATATCTGGATACCGTGGCTTCACAGATAGATCGTTTCGGTTTCACTTCATTATCTTGCTCGATTTTAGGCAAACTCCATGAGAGTGCCGCACGTAAGGGCCCTTACACCGTCCAACGCCGAAGGTGCGAGCTACTGGAGATGCTCATACTTTAGTGAAAGTAAGTAAAGATCATAGTATTTGCTCTGTGACCGTGCAATTTACATCTCTTTAAATTCACCTGTTGCATGCTCAATTATTTTAAATACTCCAAATATGTTCAAATCTAGACAATTTTTCACTCTCACATTTTCATTGACCCCCATTCTTCATATTCGTCATTCATTTGAGCGATTGCGATATGTCCCTTCGATTTATTACGAGCTTTGTCGTAGCAACAATCTACTAATTATATTTGCATGCGTATTTTAGATCACAATGATGTTCCCCGATTTTGGCGAAGAAGAACTGCTTCTCCGTCCGGCGATCAGCTCGCGCGTTCGTCTTTTTGAACGAGTGAATATTTTAACTTAAATTTCAAGATCCCTTAATTATTTGTGTCGCATAATTTGTATCGTATTCAGAAGGTCAAGGAGGTCGCCGAGAACCCTTCTCTTCCCTTCGGAGAATTTCAAATCGACTACTGCCGGAGACAGGTTGGTTTCAGCGAATGGTAAAATTAGAATGTAATTTGCTGCAGATATTCCGAGATGTCCTCGCACTCGTCGAGGGTCACAGGCGACCTCAAGTCCGAGAGGTATTTGAATTGTGAGAAATACATTCATATTCAGGGAGAAGCGGGGAACGCTGCGGTTGTCCCACATGCAGCACAGGATGATGAGGTATTAGTATTATTTTAAATTGGTGAAGTATGTTGAATTCAGCTCGAACACGTTGTGGAGGGCGTACAGGGAGACGAGGAGGTATGAAACGCATGTATTTGCTTCACAATCAAAATTATTTTAAGGTGGGGCAAGCTGCAAAGGAGAAGGAGGCTATCCTCATGATGCAAGAGATGCAAAATAAAATCGAGAAATTGGAGCAGAAAGTTTCTCAGGTTGGGGAAATAAATTGGTACTACCATTGCTCATCGGATACTTATTCTGTTGGGAGGATGACAATTGCACAACTCGTTGCCGTTCGCTTGAGAGTATACCTAGGAAATTGGGGGTTGTATCATTGTAATCAGTATGTGCTCCCCTACACTTACGTATGCAAGTCTTGCTACCAGGCGATCTTAAGTTTCACTCTTCACCAACGACTAGGGGTTCATGGTCCACAATTGATAATTTGAGTAAAAAATCATGGCTAGCTAAACACCAAATGCCGTAACCAATCGATACTCACGTTACTAGGATACGGTAGTTGTTGGGGTACTGTAATATCGATTGATTTCAGTACTCTCTGTTTATAACCATTCAACTCAAATCTATAACCATTCTATAACCATGTTTATAAATCTATAACCATGTTTATAACCATTCAACTCAAATCCACGGTCGTTGGTAACGATTGAAACTCAAGATCGTATGGTAGCAAGACTTATACAAGCAAGTGTAGGGGAGCACACACTGGTTGCATTGATACAACTCCCAAGTTCCTTGGTCTACTCTCAAGGGAACAGCAACGACTTGTGCAATTGTCGTTTTTGCAATTGTCACCCCCCCCCCATTCTGTTATTTTAGGCAACGGATGAGAAAAAGGCCATTAATGATCAACTTGATCATCTGAACAAGAAGTACAAGAAAGTTCTCATGATGGTGAGAAACATTCTCATTTTCTGTAATCATCTTTAGGCTGAGAATGCCTCAATCAATAGTATTACAGCTTGGACGCACAAACAACTGAGCTCCTCAATTGTCGCTTTAATTGCTTCGTATGCTGTGAGACGTCAGTCCTCTCAATTAATCCCGGCTCCACAATTATCTAGACATATCCCATCGTCGATTCATTAGTTATTTGTCTTCTTTAAAATTATTGTCTACACACTCTTTGCTTCAGTTAGCGATTCACTTTCTAGAGTTTCCGAAATATTCGTATTATCCGGATTCCAAGATGCACTGACAATTATTAATTCGTCTGGATAAAGAATAATAATACGATTTGTACGTTCAATATAAGAAACACGTTGTTTTCTCGAAAAGCGCCTGTTATCTGTGGACATAGAATAGATATATAGAGCAGATCAGCAATGTTAGGAGCTAATTCCTTTTTATCATTTCTTGTCCATATCCCTCTCCATATCATTCAAAATATTTTATCCTCTTATCATCCAAGTAGATGGAAACGACTTGATACTGTAGTAAACTTTACTCGAATGATCGCCATATACGTGAGCGGAAAATGTGAGTAACAAATACGGATTTATCAATGGATAATGAGAATAATGTTAGCAGAGAGAGAAAGTGATTTATAAATGGAGATATTTACAATATGTGAATGTTTGCGAGTGTGGCTGTGTATGCCCGTACCTTTTCCACCAAGAGAACATAACGTCCCTTGGCTGTGCACTTATCAATCTTGCATGACATTTCGTTAGCCTGTTCGTATTGGTTCGTATTCGAATCTTCGAGAGCCCTCTTTTCCAGCCGGCTCTTTGTTATGCATGCGTCACACATCTGTAGCTGGGTTGTGCAAAAATTTTACGGTCTCTTCATTCCGCATACTCTCTCGCGCTGTCTGACCGGTGAGAGAGTATGCGGAATGAAGAGACCGTAAAATTTTTGCACAACCCAGATCTGTAGAGAGAAAGGTGCGTTGAACCCTTGATGATGCTAGCATTTTTTTGACGTTTTGAGCTACTACTCCTCTTCTCGGTCATGAAGGAAGAAGCGCACTAGGTAGGGTGAGAACTATGACGTCATGCCGCCTTTGATGTATCAAAGACGGCATAACGTCATAGTTCTCATCCGGCCCAATGCCGGAGGAAGTGAACTATCTAATTTACTCACCAAATGTCCAATTCTCATATCTTCTCCTGGGCCTTTTATCCACGCATACTCCACACGTCCGATCGTACAGCGTTCGTTTCGACAGTCAGCAAAAGTGCACTTCTGATAACGAACTAATCTTCTTTCATCTCGTTATGTACACTCTCTCGCTCCACTCGATCTGTCAAGAGGAGCGCAATTTTGTGCATTGAATGAGTCGAGACCGTGTTTGAATTTTATTGTATTATAATAATAATCATTATTATCAGAAATAGTAGCAGTTGCAGTATGTTCTCTGGCTACTCACGCGCATTGATCCAGTTCGGACAAGACGTCCTCGTAGTCAATTATGGATGTGGTGGCCGCCTACTTAGCGGCACCGTTCTTTCATTTGCCCCGTTACTGCAAAAAATAAAATTTGTAAAGAAACATTTTTCTTGAATTTCTGTATTCGAACCATGGTCCAAAAGTTTCAAGAAGCATTGGTAATGCAATTTGAGTTACAGGCGTTCCTGCTTCTGGATCTCTGTGAACACTCTCGCACTATAGAGCAATGCTGCGAACGAATGGATTATCGCATCAGCGAATTGACTGTCCTAAACCAATTCGTTCTCGCTACATTTCCAGGGTTGCCTACGAATGGCTTCATAAAAAATCTCCATCTTCATTATATGTGCTTTTTTCGGTCAAGGTTGATAGGAGAGCTCACATAGTGAAGCAATACGTTTATTTCAAAGACTTTCATAGGACCAGCTCCTCGATAGAAACGCCTATTCTTATTATCTAACCCATCCCTCTGCATTCCAAGAATACCATTAATGAATGACTGAGGGAGACAATTATACAACAAGACTCGAAAATAAGTGGTATCATATCAGTGCCAAATGGAAGGAGGACAGGGAATTCACTCGTTACTCTCTGACGATCTATAGAGGAAATACTCACCAATTTCGTATATTTCTTCAGTTTTATCATGTACTTCTGAGTGAAGGATGTGGCTCCTAATTTAGATAGGAGAATCTCAAAGGTCAGAAATGTGAGTGAAAGATATATCTGATTTGAGAAAAAATGCACGATATAAGGAGTGAATTGGCACGGAAAAATCAATGGATAGAGCGCGGAATTAGCGGTAACATTTGCACTTGTGTGGTATGAATCATAGCAAACTACAGTAATTTTATTCATTAGGAAGATCTGAATATTGGGTCAACAAAATAATGAAGAAGAGGATAGTTTGCGAATAAATCGTCCCCCCCCCCTTCTTTCTGCGTTATCGTAGTCCCTGTACGTGTGAGAGAGGGAGATATGAAAATATTAATTTCTCGTGAAACAATCGGATACTGAATGAGATGATGGGAAACTGAGAGATTTTAGGGTAAGTTGAGGCGAAATTTGAGGGAAAATAACGAGCATAAAGGGGAGGAGGACAAAGGTTGAGCAAATCATCTGCCGTACGAATGAAAGGAGATGAGAGGGCGTTTAATCCTTCTCTTTCTCCTTCCCTTCCTCTCCACAAGCACTTTGACTCACAACGAAACAAAGGCGACAAAGAAAGGGAAAGATTAGTCATATGTATTATCTAATTGGAATCGAACGCCCCATCCATTTCATTTCCCAATTACGAGAAATATTGATTATGTCGCCAATTGGAATGGCCATTTTCATTGGAATTCCAATAACTATTAGAATCACAGTGGCATTGAACTGTGCAATGCAATGTAAAATTGAAAAAAAATCGGTTTGCGATCGCCCGTATTGGAATTACATTAACTAGAATTGAAATGGAGAGAAGGATACCTTTGTTCTGTAGCCTTTTTTTGGAATTTCGGAATCAATTCCAATACAATAACTCGATGTCGACGTTTATCTCTCACTCGCTACCGATTTGTCTGATTAGAAATTAATTTCGACAAAGCAAGACTCGTTTATTATAGGGACATCACTAATCATTGGATATCTTCTCTCATTAAGGCCGTGTTAGTTCTCACGGAAATGGCTTCAGATTTGAATTCCCGCCATCGCGTATCTCCGTTCTCCGCGGAGCTAGAGACTTGAAATGCTACTTTTAGTGTTAAAAGGGGCAAAAAATCTTATAAACCAAATTGCAAGTGTCTAGCTCCACGGAGAAAGGAGATACGCGATGGCGGGAATTCAAATGTGAAGCCATTTTCGTGAGAATTACACGGCATAATACTCTCCTCTAAACTCTTCTCTGTCTAATTTCTGCATTCACTTCTCTGGTTGCCCCAACCATCTGTTCCGACTTTGTTTCCTGTAGTAAACCTCTCTTCTAGTGATTTCTTTGAAATCTGTTCGTGCTACTTTTGTCATCCACTCAACCCCGATCAGTAATGCAGATATCAGATTAAGAATCCGACTCTGAACATATCAGGAATCGCTAATAGCGCCTGCCCATGATTCATCAGTGATTATCAGCCGATGATCGCCTTTTTCCGTTTATTCATGTTTTGCGCAGTCTTCCTTGAAATATTTTCAATATTTTGTGCAGTCGACTGCACGAATCTCGTGCAGTCAATCCACCCATTATCGTCCATTGTTTTACTTCATGTTATCAATAACAGTGTAAATATGGCGGGATAGCATAGCATATTAGGTGGCAGTTAATAAGATAGCACAGAGGAGATATTTTACATAATATATGATGCACTAGAATGCTTGTTACTGATGCTTCCCTGTCTCTCCCCTCACCCCATTCACTCTCAGAGTCTCCTGTTCCGGCTCTTTCCTGATGAGTACTTCCTGCACGAGAGTAGCCTGGTGCATCTTCACATCCATATCGAGTCTCGTCGGGTACTCGTTAGTCGCCGTGCAGCGATAGAGACCAGCGTCATCCTCGTCGAGCTGCAAGAATATAGGTAAAGGTACATCCCGTCTTCGAGACTGGTGTTGGGAAGAAGCCTTGACGAGAATCGGCTGATAACACTATGAACTATAGATGGAATTGCGTCAGAATCACCTCACTACACTGGGCTCGCGGGAGAACACAGATAGACCAATGTAAATTTGGGCGGATTCAGACTGGAGTGCCCACATTTCGCCAGACCTATTTACCTGCGTGAGCTTGCCACGACCAATTCCCCATCGCCAATGGGTAGGCGCCCAGCAAGAAGAACAGTAGGATAAATTCAGAATTTTTTGATGACACGTAATGTCACGGGGGCGAATGTAGGGTTGATTAGTAGAGCGGATTATTCGGGTAAATGTCTCTTCATTTCCGAGAGAGCGTGACAAATTGATGCCGTGGAAAAAGTCGAAGGAGGAAAATTCAGAAAATATTTTCCTCCTTGCTGCCATTTTTGTTCTAATAGAGCCAGAGACTTGAAATTTTGAACGTACGTGGGAAAACCATTCCCGAACACTTTTTTTCGTTAGGAACAATACGGTTGACTTTGATCTCTGCTATGCGTTTTCCACTATTTTTCTCCTTCGACTTTTTCCACTGCATAAGAGTCGATTACCCGAATTACGAACTCTAGCGAGGACGCTGGCGGGGATCCGATTCTGACCCTTGGATTCATGAGCATTTCTGGCGCACAACAATGGCGCTAACCGGCCTAAGCTGAGCTACGGCTAGTGATGTCAAAACGGCGCGCACTCTCCTCGTTTCACACACTCTCTCGCAGGTCAGACATAGCGAGAGAGCGTGTGAAACGAGGAGAACGCGCTTCGGTTTTGCATCACTAGCTGCGGCGAAAGGAATGATGAAAACGAGCGAAATATCAGAGTTCATACCTCATCGATGATGAGAAGTGCACCGTTATTCATCGTCTTGTAGTGATCGTCGGTGAGATCTGCAACAGAAATCGGCCCACTTCCACTCATTGATATCACTATCGGACATACTTTCGAACTAGAGTACGAGAAACGATACCACGGTCACTTCATTCGACACACTCTGTAGACCGGTCGAATGAGACATAGTACGTATATTGAAGAGACCGTGGTATCGTATCTCGAACAATAGCCCGCGCCGAACTCACCGAGCTCCTGGTCGTCCTTGGACCAGACGATGGTAGGCACGGGGTATCCGACGGCAGGGCAGCGCACCTCCATCCTATCGCCCTTCGTCGCGTTCAGCTTGTCTGCATCGAGAACTCATTATCAATCATTCCATCCATTCTAGTGCGAAATCATTGAAATAAGCTGAAATTGACAGAATGTTTGCGAAGTCCCGAGCAAATCAAATGTGTATATATGCTAAAAAAAACTTCAATGATTTTGATGTCGATTTCAAAAGTGCCAATATCATTTTGAATACTACGGATAACTTAATGCTATGATGTCTAACTCGCGCAACAGCACGCCGCTCCCATTACTCCTAGGTCGGATGAGAACTATCATGTCATTCCGTCTTTGATATATCATGACGTCATAGTGCACTTTCGACCTAGTGTCCCTCTTCCTCACCCGCAGTGGCGTACTTCCTGATTCTCCTGTCTGCGACGACCAGGTTCATCGATTCATTCGTGTGGAAGAACGGAGAGCCTGCGAGGTTAATAGAGTTAGAGAAACCATGGTATCTTCATTCTTCACACTCTCTCGCCGCGCCACCTGAGAGAGTGTGTAAAATGAAGATACCGTGACCCGAATAACGACCTCTAGAAGTTAGTCATATAAAGGTAAAGTTGTTAGGCATTTGTTCACGCAAGCGCGTTCTGTACTACCCATCGTCTATGCAGAAACGAGAACCTATAATGGAGTGGACTACTGTAATCATTTGAGTGTGACACTTGCATTTATAGTCAAACGTGAGCTATAACCTCAAGTGAAGTATATTATTTTCAAAAAAATAATATAGACGCAAACGTACTGTAGACCTTGAGGGTTCCGAAGACCATCTTGTGCGTGCCGTTCTCCACGATTTCGATCACGCACCTGCAATGATATTCACTATTTTAAGAAATGGTTGAGGTGAAATAATCCGAAATATTTACTTAATTAGAAATTAATTAATGATTATTCTGTCGCTGTCGTCGTTCTTACACCTTGTTTTCGGGAAAAGTTGCAGACCACTAACAACGTAAATGAAGGGGGGAGTGTGCTCTAGAGTTCTAGAAACGATACGACGCTCTCTTCATTCTACACACTCTTCCGCCAGTCTCCCGGTCGAGAGAGTGCGTAGAATGAAGGGAGCGTCGTATCGATTCTCGCGCTCTATCGACAACCCTTACAATTCACTTGGCACTTGCCCGCAAGGTTCTAAGATATTATTGGAACATTTTTGTTGAAAGTTCGGGTAAGTGTCAAATGTGCCAGAGGCTTATCATCTACACAGTGCGCTTGAAAGACATGAACAGTCAACACAAATTTTCCATTAGCATAACCAAACTACCCACATGTACTTGCCCATGTTGTCGATGACGTCCTGCTCGGGCTCGAAAGATGCCTGGACAATGTTTTTTAAAAAGATTTTTACAAAGATTGTTATAGTACCCATTTTATTACATTCTCGATGATATTATATGATACTATCAGGTTGTAACATAAGTTTTGTCGCGTCCAATCTCTTATGAATTTTAACCTCAGAAATTCTTCGAATTAATTTAATCTCAATTTCGTCATTCGTCGTCAGTGAGGGCCTTGGTACTCTTTCTTACGCGCTTTACTTCAGTCCTGTCAAAGCAGTTGAGGAGGCACATTAGTCAGACAAAGTTGTACTGAGATAAGGATTACAAATCATTTTCACGCATCAGCTCTTCTTGAAAAGGATAAATTATGCCGATTTTGTGTGATTTGCGTAAAGTACTACATATGTGCATAATTTTGAACCACTCACGGATAATGACAAACGAAAATCGTTCTAGAAATGTAGACGAGTTTGTATAATGTGGATGGTTGGTGACGGTCGCGAAAACTTTCGCAAGCCGAATTTTCTTCTCAATAGATATCCAGATCCAAATAGTGGTGGAATATAGTTCACCCAAAGTGGTCAGTATGCAGACAAAGTTTGGGGTAGATTGGGTTCTGTTGAGATAAGTGGCTCCATTCAGAACGATGGTATGTAAATTAAACTAATGAAATCGGCACTTTGTTCATATTCCTACCTCGCACACATGTTCAATATTTGATTTGTTGTGTCCATCCTAACCATAAACCCTTCCCTTACTAGTATCTACTTGGGATAAGTTTGGAAATAAATAGCTTTTGAATGACAATCTTTAATTCGAAACACCTAAACTTGCATATTTTGGTAAAATTGTGCGCGAATTGAATTAATAAAAATTCAAATTTCCCACAAGTGGAGTGTTCTTTCTCTCACTTGTTTAATGATAAATTATACCTCCATGAGTGGTAATTGGAACGCACTTATGTTAGTCACTGTTGTTGCAATTCTGGATTCAGAAGAGTTGGTCAAGTTGGCTACGAATCAGCGGCTAACCTTACACTCAGTGAAGTATATCTTTGATTCCGCTCAACATAGCACCATATCTGGCGTATATTTTGAAAGAGCATTGACGGGGTATATCACCATGCTGTAGAAGTTTGGTTCATTATTCATCTCTGCGAACTAGCACCTGATCAAACGAATTAAAAAAATCTGCACCACATTTAAATCAGTTCATATTAATATTTTTCGCATAGCCAGCGTGCGCAGTTCAGCTCTACCCTATGGTTTGAATGTGCATGAACACCCCAAACATACTAGGAGGTCAGGCATTGATAATTTTTGAGAAGTATCCTTCATGGAAATATTGTGAACCTCCGAAATGCGACAAAACTTATGTTACAACCTAATATTATATTCTCGCCATCCTGAACATATTGCAAGCATGTTTCTTCAAACTACGAAAGTTTTTAAAAAAATTTAAAAAAGAAAAAAACGACAAAAAAAATACTATACTGCCTATTTCTTACATACCCTGTGTGTGATGTTGTCGATCTCGGGTTGGAAAAATCTGTTATTGGGGTCATTGTAGCGGACGAAGAAGGAGCGATAGATTGGCAGAGCGACCTCGTCCAACACAGCCTGGCACCTGACCTTTCATAATTTAAATATTGAATAGTTACGGTATCTGAGATTTTCTATTTGGCGAGGAGATCACGTGTTCGGGAAGATGACTTCCATACATTGTAATAGCGAAATTTATTTTGAGGCAACAAATCGAAACTGTACTAGGTAGGATGAGAACTATGGCATCATACCGCATTTGAAGTAGCATGACATAATAGTTGCCCACTCACCAGAGAGGCGCATTGGCTTCGGCTGTCAGTGGTTTCTCGTCGGTCGAGATGGCCGATCTGAACCTATAGTGCACTCCGAGGTTGCCCATAGAAACGGGCTTGCCGACCGTCTGCAAATATTAATACTTTTCGGTAGACCATTCTGGTCTTCAACGCTAGTCGCGAGCGGTGGGGTGCGAATTTCGTCCCCCCGTCTCTGCTTCCCTCCCCCAGTTTCCCTCTCCCAGCAGCTTTGGCAAGCGGGAGTTGTAAGCCGCCTCGATGGGTCGTCCGTTCTACATCGGCACACTGAACGCCCGGACACTCGCGCCTAAGGAGAAGCTTCTCGAAATCGAGCTGGCCCTCTCTAAGATCAAGTGGGACGTCGTTGCTGTCCAGGAGGCCAGGATTGTGGGTTTAGCTTCCTTCAATCTTGCGGCCTCAGGCATCGTCGTTTTTCACTCGGGAGGTGCCACCGCAAGAAATGGAGTCGCTTTCTTGCTTCAACCGACGCTCGCAAAAGGAGCAGTGTTTCAAGGACTATCGGACCGTATTGCAACCTTGCAACTGCCTCAACACAAGCTCTTCCTGGTCAATGCCTATGCCCCAACATCAACATATGATGACGCCGTATACGACGACTTCCTTGACCAAGTAGAAGCCGCGCTGCAGAGCACTCCGATGGGATTCATGCCAATCTTGGTCGGGGATTTCAACTGTAGAGTTGCAAAGGAGCCTGGCAATGAAAGATTTGTCGGCGAATTTGCTTCTCCGACCCCGAACTCACGTGGGCGCTCTTTCACAGAGACCTGCGTGCGGAACAAGTTGCGCATTCAAAACACCTTCCCCAAACGGCGTCGGGGCAGGATCTGGACTTGGCGATCGCCCAACGGCACCACATTCAACCAAATTGATTTCGTTGCTTCGCCCATCACAGCACGAGTTGTCAACTGTGGTGTCGTCGGGAACTTCCATTTCAACTCGGATCATCGCCTCGTCCGACTCGCCCTCTCTCTTCCCAACAAGGTGCGGCATAAAAGATGCAGGGAGCGACTGGTCTTCGATAAAGTCGCTTTTACTGCCAATGCGAGTCTTCTCGCATCGATGCCCCTTGCTCGCCCGACCTCAGCCACAGACGCCTTTTACAAGATACAAGCGTTTGCAAAGACGGCTGCAACAAACTGTTGGAAGAAGAAGCAGTCCCCACCCTGGATCTCCCCTGCAACCCAAAACCTCCTGGCCCAGCGACATCTCCTTCGATCAATTCCACAATCCAATGTCGCCTTCTCCATCTCTTGCAAAATGGCCAGAACCAGCATCATCACGGATATCAAGAGAAGGAAAGAAAGCCAAGCGATAGAAGCACTACGCAAAGGAAGAAGCATAGTCAAAGCAATGTTGAATCTTCACTCCTACCGCAAGAGACTTCAAGTTCCTGACCCGGTCACCGGTGCTCTTTCACAAGTTGCAACTAAGACTGCGGTCCAAAGTTTCTTCGGGTCCATCTACCAGCCAGCAGTGCAGCTTCCTCTTGCCATTCCTTCCCAATCTATCGATTCTCTCCCTCCTTTCCTTCCTGATGAGACTTATGATGCCCTCTCTCATCTCAAGTGTGGTAACTCTGCTGGTTCAGATGGTGTTCTCCCCGATATGCTCTACCATTCGAGAGCTCACCTTGCTCCATTCCTTTCTGATCTACTCAATCACCTAGTGTCTGGAGATCAAGTTCCTGAAGATATGGTCCAAGCTGTCGTCTCACTTCTACACAAGAAAGGGGACCCTTCCCTCATCAATAACTTTCGACCTATCTCGCTACTCACCGTCACTCTCAAGACATGTACGCGCGTGATTTTGAAAAGAATCGAAAGGACGCTAGAAGAAACAGAGTCTCCCACCCAGACTGGTTTCCGCAGAGGACATAGCACTCTCGATAACCTTCACACCGTCAAACAGATGGTTGAACGAACACATGAGTACGGTATTCCCTTGTACCTCGGTTTTGTCGACTTTCGCAAGGCGTTCGATTGTGTTGAGTGGAGTGCAGTCTGGCAAGCTCTCTGGACCTTCGGAGTACACCCCACACTGATCCATCTTCTGCGACGTTTGTACGAGTCATCCACCACAAGAATTCGAGTCAACGAGGAATTCGTCGAAGTGAATGTGAGAAGAGGCGTCCGCCAAGGAGATACTCTCTCCCCCAGCCTATTCAATGCCGTTTTGAGACAAGCAATGAACGACATAGACTGGGAGCAAGATGGACTGAGGATCGATGGACGAAATTTAATCCACCTCGAATACGCTGACGACGTGGTTCTCGTTGCCAAGACACGCCCGAACTTGAAAGAATGTTGCGGAAACTGATGGATTCATGTGCTCGTGTCGGATTGGAAGTTAACTCAGGAAAGACAGTGCTCCTTACATCATGTACAACAACCCGAGCCCCAATCATCATCAATAATCAAGTGTTCAATTTCGCCGATTCTGCAACCTATCTTGGAGGAAGAATCCCTTCCCCTCGATCACCTGGCTGAAGTTGAACATAGGATTCGCTTGGGATGGTTCGCCTGGAGTAAATTGTCCCACCTCCTTTCCACAAGGTTGCTTCCTATGAAGACTAGACGACGACTATTTGAGAGCTGCGTCTCTTCTACCGTACTCTATGGGAGCGAGCTTTGGGCACTGCGAGCAAGTGAGAAGGAGAGACTTAGTGTGACGCAGCGTAAGATGGAGCGGAAAATGCTTGGAATCAGCTTACGAGATCGATGGAGGAACGAGAGCATCCGCAAAGCGACCAACCTGCGCGACTGGAATGAAGAAGCGCTCAGAAGGAAGACTAAGTGGGCTCGGAAGCTGGGACGCATGGGACTTGACCAATGGAGCCGCGCATCTACAGACTGGGTCCCTTACAACAAGACCCGCCCCCAAGGACAACCTAGAGCGCGATGGAAAGATGACCTAAGAAGATCCCTTGGCGCGAACTGGTGGCATGCAACTGCCGAAGAATAGACCTATTCCTCATCTGGTGTTAATCGCCTGACGTGATAAACTTGATTGATTGATTGATTGTAGACCAATTGGTATTTGACCTGGAGCAGCGACCTGAACTTTTACCTGATTCCTGTCCTGAATTTTTGACTTAACCTTACTTTTTACAGGTGCGCATGCGTGGCATAGCGATACCGCGAGTTTATATAGCGCTTTTATTACCAAAACCCCAAGCATAATTGTTTTCGTAAAGTAAAAACGAGGTACATTTTGATCACAATATTAACTCAAAATCGTGTATTATATTTAGTTACCTTAGTCATCTGCAATATGCAATATTACCATATCATTTTAGCAATCTGTCATAAACGATTGATTGATAAATTGGTAGGAGTGTGGTACCTGGTCTTCGGCAGAGGCGGCCAGCAGCGCTGCTGCTGCAAAAACGAATTGAAAAAATAAAGATATACAAAAAATTATAATTTTATTAGATCTGATCCTTACCGAGAAAGACAACGAGATTCATGGTGAAATATCACCCTGGAGACGGAAGATTTCCTCTACAAGATAAATATTTCCAGGCGAGTTCGACGAAGTGACACGTCAATGGCGGCAATATGATATTGTAAATAGTAGGAAAATCAAAACCGCACAAACACCAATTAATTGAAGGTACAATCTCGCTTCCAGAGAACCGCCTATTTTCCATGCTTGATCTCTTGCAAAACAGACAAGTTGAGCGTGTAAATACCAGAAAAACGAGGAGCAGGTGGGGGCGGACTATCAATCCTCCATTCACTGTTTCAGAATCCAGCAGGGAGAGAGCACTCAACAGCCGCAGTAAGCAAAAGTCGGCGATAGAGTGGCTAGAGCCTCTTATCCCTTTCATGACTGGACAAAAACCTAACGGTAGGAAAATAGTAGCGAAATAAAGAAACTGGGGTCGAGGAAGATTAACGGTAAAACAATAAAAGATCAAATCGTATTGAAAAGAACATACTTCCAGCTCCGTCAACTGGGCCGTATTACCCTTAAGAATTCGGAAGTCTGCTGTTAGTTACGAGAGACAGAGACAGAGGGGGAGAGACAAGCGCATATGAGAGAGTCAGACGAATACCCCGTCGATCATTACATATATACATTGTTGCGAACATTCTCTCGAGGACTGGGGAAAGAGAACACGCTACTTTGTCCCTGGCCTGGCCTCTTAAATACCACGATGAAACACCTGTTGCGAAGTATCGGATAACGAATGGCAGAAAAAGAGATAGAGGGGCCAGACGGGCTTTCTCTTGAATGAATCATTGGCAATCGATTAGAAAATGGAGTTTTACAATGCCGCTGCACGAAATGAACGAACATAATTGCAATATTTCCTCGATATTTGACCTCAGTGAAACAAGCGGGAACAATTGATGGGATGATGTTTACGAAGAAATGTTTGAGAAAAAGCAGATATGGCAACTGTCCGATACTCTTATTTACAACACAGAGATGCGCAGAGCCTGACGTGTGATCAGTGCAGAAGTCTCGAGAAAAACAGAAGAAGAATGAGAAGGAGATCCGCGATGTGCAATCATTTGATCTCTTCTATGAAACAGTTTTATTCTCTCCTAAAAGCCACGTATATTCAGTAATTTATCAGCTGTTTCTCCTTCCCTCTTCTGGTTGTACTAACTTCCAGTTCCTTCTCTATGTCCTACTGTATCTCTAACTCTTCTGGCGATTTATCTGTGATCTTTTTCCGAGAGTGGATTCTCGAGTTACTACCGCACAAGAAACAGTCTAAGGAAAAAAATCCTTCATTAAGGTACAATGAGAAACCGAATACAAATAAAAAATGCTCCTATACTGCTTATGTTGCAGCTCCTCGTCGATTTCAAGCTGAATATAGCAGGGATTAGGGTTGGCAATTCAAGGATGACCCTCCTCATTTTACGAGAGAAAGAGAGAGAATTTTTAAACTTATAAATGTAAGATAATTAAAATATGTCAAACGCGTACTCTCATCTATCGGTAGTAGGTGCACAGCTTGTCATCGACGCGCTTAAGAATGTAAATAAATAACTTATTAATTAATGTCATTAATTAATAATTAATTTGTCTACGCCCGAGACGCACCGAGATACGGTGATCGTCATACTGTAGTGTGACAGGCGGAGAGCGGGAAAGGGAGCGGTGGACCCTCCATGATTGAGAGCATGGGAAAGTGAGAGAGCGCAGACACACTTCCGCGATAGAGAAAAACGAAAGAGCATGGGAAAGTGAGAGAGACGAGGGTCATCTGTCAGGGAGTAACCTCGATTCATCTTCTTTTTTGACTGGAATCGGTCATTCAAGGATGGCTCATCCCACTCTCTCATTGGTGACGAGAGAGTGTGCAAAAGGAATAGAGCTATTTTCTTCATTTTCCATCTCGTACGATAGTCTCTAATTAAATTTTGGCTTGAACTATGTGCGAATTCCGAAAAAAACGAAAAAAATAAAAGGGATTTCCCGATAATGTGCGTACCAGTGATGCCTAAACGGCGCGCGCTCTCCTCGTTTCACATGTCCCTCGCCGGTCAGACAGAGCGAGAGAGCGTGTGAAACGAGGAGAGCGCGCGCCGTTTTGGCATCACTAGTGCGTGCCTCTCGATTGTCTTCTTTGCTGATCGGTTCCGTAGCCGTCTTCACCGTTCTCTCCCTCGATGAAGACTCGTGCTCCGATCTCGAGCGCTTGAATCTCCGGCTAAATTTTGATAATATCATAATATGATAATATTATTATTATTATTATTATTATTATTATTATTATTATTATTAATATTATTATTAATATTATTATTATGGAAAATAAAATAGCCCAATTACTCTAATAATAGAAAATTTTTTAATTGTTCTCATTGATTTCTTCAGTTTTGTAATCTAAATTCATGAAATTTCCAGCAAATAACAACGAGATCGAGAGGAAGTTTTCGCATCCTTGCTAATTCAATTTTCAAGGTCCCTTTAATTCAAGGTTGGTAATTCAAGGCCCGACTCTCATGATTTTGCACACTCTCTCGTCTCTCTGACCGATGAGAGAGTATGCAGAATGAGGAGAGTCGATCCTTACACCAACCCTAATCCCTTCTCAATGTTCCTTCTCTGACAATGACAACCATTTTCTTGAGATTATTCTCACCTCCACAACACATCTCGCAGTAGCAACTCCCATCATCTTGTTCGCATACGCCTGTGTTGTAGCCTCCATAGAGAGTTTTCATCCTTTTCGAATCTGTAATGAACGCTTTTCGTGTTTAATCAGGGATGAAAATACTCACATTCTCCAGTTTCATATTTACATATTGTTGTTATGCCCTTCCGAATGAAGGATTAGTGTCCGAATTTAGATCGGATATACTCAAAATAATATATTTGATAACTGAGAGGTTATTATTTAAAGGGAGCGAATGGATTATGAGCGGTTTAGGATGATTAATTAACGCGGACACTGACAAGGGGGATTACGGAATTATGGATAGCATTTGCGTCTTTTGGATATGACTAGAATCGACATACGATTTTTTTGCTTACACCACGATAGATGAAAGAACACAAAGATGGCCTAATTAATGAAGGAAGCAGAGGATTGTTTGAAAATACGTTCTCTTTATTACTTTTACATTGCTCATCTCATAGTGGTGTAAGGGTCCATGGCAACCTCTATTGCTACGAGTGTTGTGCTAACGAGCTAAACGCTCACGCAGTACATGGGCCTTGCAAACTGATGTGTACGGGCGGCCTTAACTAACCCCCGGCTCGGATATGTAAGGGTAACCAGAGCACCATCCTTGCTACGACAATTCCCCCCTTGCGGTCACTCAGTGGTTCCCCTCCCCCGAACTCATTCGCCCACCGGGGAGACCGCCTGCTCGATGGAGAGACTCGATCGAGGAGTATGCCAAGATGCCCTACGCTACCGGACGATCGACGAGATCTTCAGCTTCGAGAGCCCCCTACCGTCATTGGACTACGCGCGCGCGATAGAGAAGACTGGCGGAATTGTGATCCACGCGGCACCGGCCGTTGAAGATGGATCTTCTAAGCTAAGTAAGTATCTAAGTTCTCTTTATTATGTTTCACTCGCGAAGGTCTCGAATAGAGTAGAGACTCTGAGAGTGAACGCAGAATGAAGAGATTAATTTATTAGAGGCGAACGAATATTGAAGAGGAGAAGGAACAGATACTGGGGATTAGTGATGACAAAACAAACGACGCCCGCTCTCCTCGTTTCACACGCTCTCTCGCCGGTCAGACAGAGCGAGAGAGCGTGTGAAACGAGGAGAGCGCGCGCCGTTTTGGCATCACTACTGGGAATGAATAGGGAGGGAAATGGGAAACAGAATGGTCCTCAAAGATAAGATGTTGGCAACTTTGGTGGCGCAAATCATATGACATGTGGGAAGGACGGAGAAGATCCAACCCCATTCAGGCACTAGGTCGGATGAGAACTATGACGTCATGCCGACTTTGATACATCAAAGGCGGCATGACGTCATAGTTATCATCCGACCTAGTGCCCCCATTCATCCCTTCCGACAGACCTAAAGAGTACAACGGTACGGAAATGTCAGAGGCATGCGCAATTTTGAGAAAAGAGAAAGGAAGAGGAAAGGAGAAACGGTGTAACAGAAGACAGGAGAGTGGATGAGGGAGGGATTGATACAGGAAGAGATAATGTGAATGCGCCCAGCCGCAAGGTACACTATCATCTCGACGAGGGCAAGGGACTAGTGTTGGCGTTTTGATTCTTTGCGACCGCACTCTTTCGAAAATGAAAGAGCGACATGATTCTCAAAGCTCAACTCTAATCATTTTGCGTAGAATCGAATGATTCCCTCTAATTTTCTCAAGGGAAATAATGATTCCCAAACTAACAAACAGACAAACAAACAAAATAATATACAAACACTTGGGGAAGCACCATTCTAAGATTCTCAGAATCAATCGGCTCCGAATGAATGGAATCAAAAGAATCTGGGAATAGCCAAAGAATCAAAACGTCAACACTACAAGGGACCATCCCATCTCCAATCAGTGTTCCGAGATCAAATGAACCCCAGTCACTACTCAACTCACTCCATTCAGGCATACCCACAGGGAATGATTTACTGATTCAGACAGGAGGAAGTGAATACAATCTGATAATTGAGACCAAGATGTGATTTTTTATTGCAGTATTCCACCGCCTAGGCCCTACCATGGACAAAATAATTCAGGTCGAATGCCACAAGAATTGGCGTGACAAAAACAAAACAAAGAAACTTTCCGAATAACCTAATACTATTTACCATCTTATTTACCATCATATATCTGACGTTTTCTGATCTTGAAGTGCCTCATCTCCTAGAGGAAAGAACAGCAAACGGGTGAAAACGAAAAAAAAGTACCCTCAAAAAGGCCTAACACGAAAGCTGTTGAACAAAGGAACATACTCAAAACTGCTCTAATCTCATTGTCCTCAACGATGATATGCTAATGAGAGAGTTAGACATGTTTTGAACGTTTAGCACCTTTTTAACTGTCATTCCTTGCACAAGGATCCCTTCCCTTGCGCAAGGAATGAGGCGATTTGCATCCCGTGGAGAATCGAGAACAATGCCTTGCATTGTCAACTCGAGTAAGGATTCTCGAATTGAATGCTATTGCACAATTCGATGCACACTTTATTCAAATGCACAGTAAAATTAGGGGAACCGGTGAGAATGCGGTGATATGGCGTGTGTGCGCCGCTCACTTTGTGATCAGATTCGTTCTTGCAGAAATCACAGAATCTTGTCCAACCTCTGTATGACGACGAAGTTATCAGCGAAGTTTCTGCAAATCAAAAGTATGATCTCTTCAGGAAAACCGCACAGGACGTTTGATTTATAATTTTGCTTGCAAATAAAAAAATAATATGTCCTAATTAGCACACACTATCTATATTGTCTCTCGATCGGACGATGCATACAAGAGAGTGTATATATTCAACAGAGAGTGTGGATAATTTCCGAAAACAGATTTTGATGTAAACAAATAAAATATATTCCGCTACCTCTTATTTGCGCGCCTTTTTTCCTTTCACTCCGTCGGATACGAGAGCGAGCTTTCGTCCGAATAGTACAGATCGGTTTCCAATGAGGATTCGACTAGCGATATATCCATTCCTTAAACAAACCGAATTTAACTGAAAGATGATACATTGGCCAAGTCCCAAGTTGCTACACAGACGATGGGGTGGCAGAGCCCGCCCTTGCGTGGAAAAATGCCTAACACCGTTACCTTTTTACCTTTACCAAATTTTGGAGGGTTTGGATGGATTGCGGTAGGATAGAATTGAAAAATAGCGATCATTCAGAGTCGAGCAATGAACGGCAAGACTATTTCTTAAATGAAACGTGTTGGCGACGCAAGAAGATTAGAGAGAGGATGGGGTTGAGAGTGGAGGGAATATCTGCTGACAAGCCCACGGGAAGCCGAAGGAGAAAAGAATCTGCTCCATCGGCTTAGGGTAGCATGAACAGATTATCTATTGCTCACCAATGTAAATAATTCTTCATTTTTGTGTCCTTTTCCAGTCGTCCCGAAAGTAGGAGCAAATTCCGAATGTAGATCGGATAATCTGGTAGTGATATCCATAATAGAACGATCCTAGCCAAAAATTATTTGGAAGATTACACGAACACATTATAACAAAAGTAAAAAATGGTGTAATTGATCGGAAATCGAGATCAGAAGTGACGGATGGGAAACGTTTTTGACACTAACCTAGCATTGACAGTTTAAAAAGTTAGAAAGAAAGGGAAATGGTGAGATGGAGCGGGGAAAGATATCTACTGTTATTCGACAATACAATGCAACATATAGGAAGAATGATAACAATATAAATAGAGATAAAGAAAGGATCTCATAGAAGAGCCTCCCCATACAATGGCATTTTCCATCTCCTTATATAGAACTATCGTTCACTGACCTTCCTTTGTTCGGCGCTTAATCCAACCTAGCGACGAACACCTGACCTTGCCATCCGCTATTGCATAAAGCGAGTGTAAGATCACCAGCGAGTCATAACATTGATTTAAAGGCGGGGTAAAGGCAAACGCGCGCCCGGTTGAAATATGTTTCAATTACAGTAGTGCTCTCTTCAAATCGCGTGCTCTCTCGCTCGTTGCCTGAGCTTTCCTTGATTTGGCTCCCCGCCAACTACCGATAGCTCTGTTCGTAATGAAGATACCAATGTGCAAATTTCGGAGCTTCTTATCGTTGGGGAGAATTAGACCGTGCATATGAAAACTTCAAAAATGAATTTTTCCTTTGCCCCTCTTTTAACGAGACTTCCTGAACCAGGGCAGTCTTTCCCTCGCGTGCCTCTTTCTGATCAGATTTAGCGACAAAGAGCTCAGAATGAAAATATATAAAATTGACAAAACTTGAAAAATATACACAATTAACAAAACTTGAGTGGTAAGGCAATCACATACTTGGAGTAACCCTCTCGTCTCTACCCCCTCCACTTCTCGGTTTACTGCAAACCCCATCTATCCGTACAATCATTATAAATCCTTCCTCGAAACTGAGATACTGCATAAGGGATAGATACCCGGAAATGAGTAGAGTAGGCAGATGGTGGTTTGGGTGGGCAGCAATAAAAACAGAGTCGTTCACTTACTCCATTCGCCATTTTATTCCTCCTTCCCCTTCTCTCGCCCTCTGCAGCTGTCGTAATGTCTTCTAGCTTAGAGAGAGCGCACGGAAGTAAAGAGCAAGGATCGCTCTTTTCTTTTTAGAGCAGGTGGCAGACCCAGTCACCCTTTCCAGCCCCTTTATATCGATCTCGTCGTTCTGGGTAGTAGGACGGAATATAGGGAAAGGGTATTCGGTTATTCTTTTATGCATAGAAACTTTATAAATGTTCTTTCAAAAGATAATAACTGGTGCCGCAGTTCCTGAGCGAATCTTGTCCACTCAATCTTCATTATCGCTTTGTTCCTCAGATTCCCTCCTTTCCATTGCTTTTTCTTCTTCTTGCAAATCGAATTTATAGCAGGTCAAAAGACACTGAATAAATTTTCGAATTTCTCCGAAATTTGGATACTTCATTCAAATATGTTATATGTTACCCTTTTCATATGTTATATATATATGTTATACATGTTATACAAATATGTTAATATGTTACCCTTTTCAGTTCCTTCGACATAAACTCGGAGACCTTCCTTCCTTCCTTAGGATAACAGCAATGAAAAACGTCACCGGGTATAAATCCTTAAGGTGAGACAATACGATATGTTTACGGTAGTAGTACGATAATAATATGTAATTTAACCCCTATCATTTGCCTTGCAGAAATTTCTGACTTCAAGGCACCGAAACCGACAATAGACCATGCTATACAGTTCGTAGTGTACATTTTGCTGCAAAATCTTTCGACTGGTCCAAGCTCCTCGTCTACCTCCAAATAAAATGTTCATTCTAATCTCGCATTCTTCAGAACACAAATCGATGCAGTACGAACAAGTTTTCGAAAAATGGATGTGCCAGACTTTGCTCGATTATTACGCGATCGCCGTGATATATCACGCCTCTCACGAAAGAATGAGGACAACCGTACAATCTGAAAAATCGAATTTGGTTTTTTTAAATTATCTTGGGGTAATCCATGCTTCTGAATCCGATTTCGGGCAAAGCGACTTCCCATCTTGATCAGCGGCGGCAGCAGGTTGCTGCAAAAATTTCAGACTCTCACTTTGGAGCATCTGATAATAGGTTCAAAATAATTCATTTGAGCTGAAATTTGGCCAGTAGGCATCAAATATGTTATTCTATGGCCCCGCCCCCCCTCCCCCGGCCTGCTTTTATGCCGTGCTCCGTTGTCACCTTTTCACGTACTTTATGAGCTCCAGTACGATTATGAGATAAGTTATCGACAAACGGCCAAAAGGATGATCTTATTTGGATCCCAGCGGGCAGTTAGAGAATTGTTGGGTGGCATAGCCTCATTTCTGCTATACCCCTTGTGGTCCCTATCCTTAGCAACAGGAATCACTTGATCTCACTTGGGTGGGAGGAGTGTCATGGAACCCCATTATGAAATTCAGTTATTAAGATATGCTACATCCATTGATAAGGTAAAAAAACGAAACAAACGTGGAAACGGATTGTCGTTTTTTTTCTTAAAAATTTCATTCGTCTACAGAGCACTACTCTTTATTAACTAAGTGAGTACAACCTGATTTTCTCATCTAATATTATTCGACAAACGAGTCAGCAATGTTCAAATAATGTGAATTATTTTGGATTAGGTGTGATTCGTTATCTTATTTTTAACGGGTTCTTTTTCGAGCCAGCAGAGCAGGGAAAAGAGCCCTGAAAACTGATTTCAGAATTGCATCTAACATGTAATAATTGGCTAATTTTGCAATGCCTGGCAGCATCAATCTGCTCTTGCACTTCAGATGCTGTCAGGCATTGCCAGGCTTATTCAAATTCCTTACATTCATCACGAGTGTTGCAAAAACTGCGGGAAATCCGCTTACCATGATACAGTGCTTACCTGTCCATTGCATTCTCGGTCTATCTCTCACATATGTTGCAAACTTTGTTTACACTCACATGATTCTGGAAAGAACTTGCAAAACGATACATATTCCTTGGCAATCCACTGCTCTGCCGTACATTTTCTATCATCCACTTCTAGCCTATAAGTCGGAAAGAAAACGATGATTGCTTCATTCGTCGTCATATCCTTGTTTCTCTTCTCAATTGTAGTGGACGTCGTTGAGATGAGAGGAACGGTGAGATTCAAATTTTGAAATTCGGGTCGCCGTCTCTTCATTTCCCACACTCTTTCATATCTCGACCGGTCGCGAGAGTGTGTAGAATGAAGAAACGATTACCCGAACTACAAACTCTAAGAACTAATTTTCGGATACAATATTTTTTCGAATTGTAATGTCCTACTTTAATACAAATTTCCAGTAATTTGACCGAATGGGTAGTAAACATTTTAGAACCCCGGCATTGGTCGACATGAGGAGTGCTCGGTCGAACTGAAAAAGATGTGTTCAGATCATACTAAGTGTATCGTGGTATGAACATATTTTGTTTGAAATTTAAACGTATGGGCCATTTATTTCAGTTAGATTTAATATACAAACAATGTATCAACGTATTTTATTATGACCCTAAAATAGCCGACGTAGCATTATAAATTAATTTGGTGAGAATACGCTACCACTGTACAGTGAAGTTGTAGAAACCCCAGAATTATAATACAAAAAAAAATTGAAACATTTTTCAGCCGGAGTGCCCACCGTGCGGTCCGGGACCATGCCTTGCCCGTCCTTGCTTTGAGTACCAGTGTATCCCTCCGCCTCGTCCTTGAATTCGTAATTACACGCTCCAACATTGTCATTACAATATAGCTATTAAATAAATAAATAAACAAAATATTGATATCAATGCTCCACAGTTGCAATTGTCGAAGGGAAAGAGCGTATGACATGTTCACACTTTTAATGTCATCGTTCTACAGGACATTGAAGTCTCAAAAATATATTTATTTATTAAGAATAGTGAGTACAACCTGATTTTCTCATGAAATTGGAATAGACAAACGGCCAGCAATGTTCAAATAACTTGAAATGATTTGCAGAAATTTAGATTACAGTACGTGCTAATCGCCTTGGCCATGTGCGTGCGCGGCGCTGCGCGGCGGAGCGCGGCTTGCGCGGATTGAATTTGCAGGAAGAATATTATTTTTCAAGATTCGAACCTATTATTTTCGAATTCTCCGTAAAATTTCGCATCGGAAGGACTATTCATTCATATTTTAATAAAAAGAAATCAATATTTTGAATTATGTAATGCTGCAACCAATGAATAGTCCTTTCGATGCGAAATTTGACGGAGAATTCGAAAATAATAGGTTCGAATCGTGAAAAATAATATTCTTCACGCAAAATCAATCCGCGCAAGCCGCGCTCCGCCGCGCAGCGCCGCGCACGCACATGGCCAAGGCGATTAGCACGTACTGTAGAGGTGATTCTTTATCTTATTTTTTCGCATCATTGTTTCATTCCGCACCTCGCGCAAATGGGTTCCTTTTCGGGCCAGCAGAGAAGGGAAAAGAGCCCTGAACATTTTAAATTGTGTAATAGTAGTGCACACGCTTAATTTCAGAGAACCACATTAACGAACTCGTTCATTGACTACGTAAAAAGAATATACAGATAGCTCAGAATTTAGATTATAACTTAATCAATTAACGCGAGTAAATATGCTACTAAAGCATATGATGAGAAAGACCAGCCAGCACGTGTCACGCTCGTACACAATCGGGCCGCCCTACAACAAAAATATTTTTTAAAGAATGAATGCTCTTTCTAAATGAGTGTGTTATAGTCTCGACAAAGAGTAATAGAAAAGAGAAAGACCCTCATACAATCTTGCAGCTAAAGGCGGCTGGTTGCTGGTAGGTCGGCTGCACCATTATGACCTGCTGCTGCGGCTGCTGCACTGGCTGCGCCCGGACGACCGGGGGAGGAGCTGGCGGCGAGGCCTAGAGAAAATTGTCAAGCGTTGCCAGAAGAAGATTCAGACACAGTGGAAATGAAAGCACAGGAAATGGATGGGCTCGATGAAGTGCAATCCTTCAGCACTCACGCATTGCTCGTAGCTCGGGGGTGCTTCCGCATCAGTATCCATGGCAGGCGCTGTCGGTTCCTTCATTTTCGCTGCTGTAAATATCTCTCTCTACCTCTCTCTCTCTCTCGATACAATAAACGAGAGAACTCATAAAATTGAGGGATTGAAATAAATGCAAGGAAGTATTAAGGTCTAAAATTCATATTGACACAGGCGTTATCAGGCACATCTTGGAAGGGAGGACGCGCTATTGGCCCTTGCAAGGGGAATAATTGCACAAACAATTGGCACGTTGCGCCCGGATGTGATTCGTTGGTTGTAAATAATATCTTTATGCTAACATCCGAGGCTCGACGAAATGATCAAGACACACAATCAACCATTTGTATTCGATGAATGAGGTAAATTTTGAACTTTGGTTATGGTGTTGCCAGTTAACCTAAAAACGTCGATTTCACGCCGATTGCCCTACGGAGAACTCAAATGTAAATTGCCGGAATTCAATACTAGAATTTCCGGGACATCCCCATGCAGATCTTACACCGTTGCTACTTTGCTAATACGCTTTTTTTTCATGAGAACTAACATGGCAAAATCATCACCACTCCTTGAAACATCACTGTATAACAATAAAATGTTGCGAAGGAGAATGTTAAATTAATAGGCGCATCCATGAAAGAATCAGCCAATCTTATATACAAGGTGGAAGCAGGCGTTATGTTAAAATTTTACGGGGGGGGGGGGGGGGGGGGAAGAGGCAAACGTTGACCCCTGTGAGTGGGGGAATGGAACAATCACTCAGAACGATGCGGCCGGATTAGTGATGCAACAAGGATTAATGCTTGGGTTGGATGCAGCTTACCATAACTACCATAAAGCGATGCACATCCGAATGTTGCAGGGAATTGAGTGAGTGTATGACTTCGACCCTTTAAACCGACTAAACAAACAATCACTCGGTACGGTGCGCCCTGATGTATGATTCAATGATAGTGAGAGAAGTGGACAGAACTTTCTACGTTTGCGTTTTGAAACGACATCTTCTTCCGATGACTGAATGGACGTAAGTATTTTGTGGTAGTGGGGAAAAAGTTGGTCAAATTATGATGGCCCTCTAGGAGGAAATTGCATTGTTTGATGAACTGTATTCTAAAAAAATACTCCTGCGGTGCGCCCGGATGATACAGGTGATTCATTGATTGTAAATAATAACATGATGCATTGATAGGGGCAGAACTGGGAAAAACTTTCTATGTTTTCATTTTGAAACTACATCTGCATCATATAAAACGGACCAAACTAATTTTTCCTGGAGGTAGAGTCAGTTTCGTGAAACTCACCTTGAAAATCGACAATTTTTACATGAAATACTGGGAAAACAGCCCCATCCAGTAAAATAATATTTTCGACGCAGAAAATTTCACTTTTTTTCTCGAAGATGCATGTTTTCCACAATACCAAAATAATGTGTATTTGTGTTCTTTACATGTTCAGTATTGGTTATCACATTTTATCTTATTTAGGTGGTAAAGGGAATTGGATAATTTCTTCTTAGTTTCCACTCCAATTTTTCGACCGATTCTTGACTCGCACATTATGAGTTCAGAGGCATTGCAATGTGATATCATGTTTACAATTGATTGAAATAACTCTAACATCGAATTATTCCAAAGGAGACCATGTTTATCTTCCCCAATTCCGCGCGCCACTTAGGATGGGTTATGTTTCAAATCTAAAATCGAGCTCGTCTCTCTCCCCTTTACACGATTATCAAGTTGATTATCGTGTAATTTCCCCTCCCTCTCATTCTGCGCGTCTCTCGCATTGGGTTATGTTTCAAATCGAAAATCGAGCTCGTCTCTCTCCCCTTTACACGATTATCAAGTTGATTATCGTGTAATTTCCCCTCCCTCTCATTCTGCGCGTCTCTCGCATTGGGTTATGTTTCAAAACGAAAATCGAGCTCGTCTCTCTCCCCTTTACACGATTATCAAGTTGATTATCGTGTAATTTCCCCTCCCTCTCATTCTGCGCGTCTCTCACAATGGGTTATGTTTCAAATCGAAAATCGAGCTCGTCTCTCTCCCCTTTACACGATTATCAAGTTGATTATCGTGTAATTTCCCCTCCCTCTCATTCTGCGCGTCTCTCGCATTGGGTTATGTTTCAAATCGAAAATCGAGCTCGTCTCTATCTCCTTTACGCGATTATCAAGTTGATTATCGTGTAATTTCCCCTCCCTCTCATTCTGCGCGTCTCTCGCAATGGGTTATGTTTCAAATCGAAAATCGAGCTCTCTCTCTCCCTTTTACACGATTATCAAGTTGATTATCGTGTAATTTCCCCTCCCTCTCATTCTGCGCGTCTCGGGTTATGTTTCAAATCGAAAATCGAGCTCGTCTCGTCTCGTCTCGTCTCTAGCGCACTATAAAACTAGTATTTTGACCAACTCAGACAAGAGATGTGTAAGAGCTTGCGGTGTATAACTATGGAGAACCGTTTTATCACCTCATATATTTTGCTAAATTTCCGAAAAAAATACCTCGCACTGTCCAACTGCATTTGATAAAGTGTTTTGCATAATATCCAATATCCAAGAAATCGCAAACTGAAACTTCATCTCAACAAACAAGGGATACCTTTCAAATTTGCTGATATTATGATTAACTGGGATTAAGGGTTTAGTGAGAGTGAGAAGGAAGTTGTCAAGTTATCCCTATGAAATCCTTCATTAGTTCAATTATATACTAAACGTAAGCAAGTTACGTATCACTATAGAGCTAAACAAGATAACACCCACATACTTGTTGCTGTTCACAAAATTCTCACAAAATCAAAAGTTCGAACCTGATCATTCGCGCTATCTCGAAGCTAACATTATTGTGAGCAATTCAATTCAATTATTTATCACGTCAGGCAATAGTGCTCAGGTGAGGATGGGTCTGTACTCTTCATAAACTGTACTCCACCAGAGGGGTCCAATCGCTCTCTTGAAATCATCGCGCCATCGGACCTTGGGGTGGCCTTGAGGGAGCGCTCGGTTGTAGGGCGTCCACACGGTAGTCGCACGCGTCCAGTGGTTGACTTGCATCTCCCGTAACTTAAGCGCCCATTTTGCTTTGCATCTGAGGGCCTCCTTATTCCAGTCGCGTACTCCAGTGATCTCCCGCAGTCTCTCGTTTCTCATTCGGTCCTTGAGTGTCACTCCAGCCATTCTGCGCTCCATCTTCCTTAGTGTGACATTGAGACGTTCCTTGTCGCTTGCTCGAAGTGCCCACGTCTCACTCCCGTAAAGTACGGTTGATTTGACGCAGGAGTCGAAGAGGCGTCTCTTTTTCTTCATGGGTAGAATGCGACTGGCAAGTAGGTGAGAAAGCTTGCTCCATGCAGCCCAACCCAATCGAATTCGGTGTTCCAGTTCGGCAGAGGGATCAAGGGGGAGAGAGATCTTCCCGCCAAGATAGGTGGCTGAATCAGCGAAACAGAACACTTGATTATTGATTACGATGGGTGATCGAGTGGTGGTGCATGAGGTGAGGAGGAATGTCTTCGAAGCGCTGACTTCGAGTCCGACTCGTGAACAGGCATCTACCAACTTCCTGAGCATCTTCTCCATTTCCGGACGGTTCTTGGCAATGAGTGCGACATCATCGGCATACTCCAGATGACAAAGATATCTTCCGTCAATCCGGAATCCGCAGTCCTCCCAGTCGATGTCGTCCATTGCTAAGCGGAGTACAGCGTTGAAGAGGCGTGGGGACAAAGTGTCTCCCTGCCGGACTCCTCTCTTCACCTGCACGAGCACCACATCTTCGTTCACTCTGATGAGGGTCGAAGACGACTCATAGAGGCGCCGAATGAGATGCACGAGGGTTGGGTGTACTCCTGCCTTACAGAGAGCCTGCCATACTGCATTCCATTCCACACAATCGAAAGCCTTGGTGAAGTCCACGAATCCTAGGTACAATGGGATATTGTACTCGTAACTCCTTTCAGCGATTTGTTTGACTGCGTGCAGGTTGTCGATCGTAGAGTGCCCTTTGCGGAAACCAGCTTGGGTGAGGGACTCAGTTTCATCGAGGCACACTTCGATTCGCTTCAAGATAACTCGGGTGATGCTCTTTAGAGTGACTGACAGAAGGGAGATGGGACTATAGTTGGAAATCTTGGTTGTGTCTCCTTTCTTGTGCAGTAGTTTCTTGTGCAGTAGGACCACAGCTTCGACGAGGCCTTCAGGGACAGTGTCACCAGCCACAAGGTGGTTTAGCAGATCGGCCAATGGTTGAGCAAGGAACTCACGAGACAGATTGAGCATGTCTGGGAGAACTCTATCAGAGCCAGGGGAGTGACCACGCTTGAGGTGTGCAAGAGCATCACAGCACTCATCAGCTAAGAATGGAGGAAGAGGCTCAGTAGAGGGAGGAATGGCGAGAGGGAGAGAAACAATAGGCGTGTAGAGAGCCTCGTAGAAGCGTTGGACTTCAGTCTTGGTCGCTTGTTGGGAAAGCGCTCCAGAGACGGAGTCAGGCACGAGACGGCGCTTCTTGGTTGCGTGTAAATCTCTTGTGGCACGCACGATACTTCTTCCCATCATGGCTGCATCTTTGGCTTGCTTTTCTTTCCTTCGGCGGATGTCATCACAGATGGCGGCACGCGAGGCTTTGCAGGCAATCGAGTAGGCGAGGGCATCAGCAGGGTTTGATCTCAAAAGATGGCGACTGGCGATGAGGCGGCGAGTTGAGGGCGAAATCCAGGGTGGCACTTGACGTTTCCTCCGACTGTTGGTAGCGGCAGTATGGGCGAAAGCGATGATTAGGCTTCTGGAGCAGACTTGGGGCGGGCAAGGGGCAGAGATCCGAGTAAGTTAGAGTCAGCAGAGTAAGCGCGCCGATCGAAATCGTAACGCTCTCTGTGACGTCTCTACTTGGCCTTGCCGGGAAGGGAGAGACACATTCGGACGAGGCGGTGATCGGATATGAACTCGAAGCGACCGACTACTCCACAGCTGACAACTCGCGCGGAAGGAGGGGCAGCGATGTAGTCTATCTGGGAGAGCGTAGTGCCGTTGGGGGACCGCCAAGTCCATAGACGGCCGTGTCTCTTCTTCTGGAATGTGTTCCATACGCGCAGGTTGTTACGCACGCAGGCCTCGGTGAAAGTGCGGCCGCGTGAGTTTGGGGACTGAGAGGCGTAGGGCCCGATATGACATTCATTACCAGGCTCTTGCGACACTCTACAGTTGAAGTCACCCATCAACACTGGCGTGTAACCTCTGGGCGCGCTCTGCAGAGCGGCGTCAACCTGGTCGAGGAATGTGTCGTACTCGCGATCGTCATAGGAGGACGTCGGAGCGTACGCACAAACGAGGAAGACACGTTCTTAGGGCAACTGCAGAGTGGCCAAATGGGGAGAGAGGCCTAGAAACACAGCTCCTTGCGCCAACTGCGCGCGGAGGAAAAAAGCGACACCGTGAGACGCGGTGGTACTGCCCGAGTGGAAGACCACAGTGCCTAAGGAAGTGAGAGAGAATGATCCTACACTCACAATCCTTGATTCCTGCACTGCGATGACATCCCACTTGATCTTGCCGAGGGCCAGTTCCAGCTCGATGAGCTTGTCTCTTGAGGCGAGGGTCCGCGCATTGATGGTGCCGACGAAGAGGTGGCGATCCATCGAAGAGGCTTGCAACTACCGCGGGCCAAACGCTTCTGGTAGAGGGACGCTGGGTGGAGGGAGCGACGGGGGAGAAAGAACAACCCCCCGCTCGCCAATCGCTTGTCGACCCAGAATCGACAAGGCAAGACAAGGCACGTGTGAGCAAGGCAACGTGATTCAATCAAAATTGATAGCATGTGTGAATCACACATGAACCGGCGATGCCTTTTAAATTCGTGCGAAAATGTGATCAAATCAATCGCCTTGCACACAATGTGTTGTAATTGTAATGCAATTGAAATATTGAACAGGGTTCGACATGGAACCAACGTTAAATATATCGCCGCTTCTCCGCAATTGTCACTGCTGACTCTTCAAAGAAAACAAATTCGAATATGCTATTTTTGTGAAAAAAAAATTCCAGATTCACATTATACTTTCTAAGTTTGATCAGTTATATTTGCATACAGCCAAAATTAACGGGCATTGGCTGCATTTCCCAACGATCTGCACTATCAGTCAGGTTGATTCCTCTCGTCAGAGAAAAGCATTGTCCGCAATAGTTATTCCCCCCCCCAAATCATACACGCTCCTGGATTGCTGTGGAATGTAGGGATCGATTGAGTAAGACTCCGA
This sequence comes from Pristionchus mayeri, assembly GCA_036245805.1. Lineage (NCBI taxonomy): Eukaryota > Metazoa > Nematoda > Chromadorea > Rhabditida > Neodiplogasteridae > Pristionchus > Pristionchus mayeri. Next base: position 41,713,087 of record BTRK01000003.1, on the reverse strand, counting down.
TTCGTTGTCTGCCGAACTTTATTTTGTGCCAAACCAGAAAGCAAACGTAGAAATTTCTGTCCAGTGTTCCCACTATCATTGCATCATACATCGAATGATTGTGTATTTATCGTTCAAGGGCAGAAGTCACTCCCCCGCAATCTTCGACATCGCTTTATGGCAACCCGTCTCCAACTCAAATTTTCATCATCGTGGGAAGAAGAAAAAAGGGGGCGGGGCGCGGGAGAAAACGTGCGTTCTCCACCTTCCCGTCCTCTTCCGCCTACTCATTGTCCCCGTGCACGCAAACTTCCCTGGCCTCACAGGTTTCATTGATTCAAACGTCGAGTTAGCGCGCAAAAGCAATGGTGAGCTGTAAAGTTCATAATTTGTATTGCCTTCACTTCATTTCACACATTCCGACCGTTCTGCGAATGAGTGTGGGAAATGAAGAGAAGGCGACCCCAATTGCGAAAAATGGTGCTCGTGCTCAAGCAAATTGTGGCTTTCACCATATAGTTGTTTGAAAACACAATGGAAGAGCTAGAAATGTCCGAATCATTACAGTCGAATCATCTCTTCAGATCGGCATCATCCTCACGCTTCTTCTGCAGTTTATTGAGCACCGCTTCGGGAAGGAGAGTCTAGAAACCATCTTGTACGTATTAGTTATTGTTTTTTGCCGAGTTGCTTATTGTGACATCGCGAAATAAAAATGAGAAAAATAGGAGAGCATTGTTGACGCCAAAAATGGAAACTCTAAAGGCCTGATCTGCTAATTTTGATTTCCCAACCCCTGATTTTCCAATTGCAGGTCCAAGGCCGGTCTCTCATCCATCGAAGACATTGACTCGCTGAAAGCGTACGATGAAGCGCGCACAGTTGCAATCATCGAAATATGCGTGGCAGTGACGGGTAAGAACTCTCTCGTTTATAAGCATATCTTATAAACACCTTGATGTAAAGTCTTGTGAATCACGATAATCTGACGAGTCTTATGCAATATCGGTTGTATGAATTTCAGCATCTAGAACGGAACTAGGTGGGATGAAAACCAATCACGGACACTTCTAAAATGTTTTCACAGAATCGTTTTTGTCAGTGCGCAAATGTATTCTGAAAATCCTGGAGAAGGGTATTCGGGGGGGGGGGGGGGGGGGGGTGACAAAAGCCCAACCGACAAAAGCCCAACGGATCGCCATTCGCTGGATAATTGAGATTACATCTTGGGAGTTGTTTCATTGTTACTAGTATGTGCTACACTACATCACTCTGATTAGATCCTCTAGCTAGACGATATTGAGTTTCACTCCATATCCACGTTTCATGGTTAAAAAATGCTAATTTATGTGAAAAACCATGGTTAGGTAAACATCAAATACCGTATCAAATCGATACCCATATTACTTGGATAGAGTAGTTTCTGGGGTACTAAAATATCGATTGGTTACGGTATTTGGTTCTTATCTAACCATTATTTTCTAATGAAATTTCCAAAATTGGACCATGAACCCCTCTAACAACTCACAACCGAATTGTTAGAGGATCTAATCAGGGTGATGTAGTGTAGCACATACTAGTAGCAATGGCACAACTCCCAAGATGCTAGCTCAATTATCCAGCGAATGGTGATCCGTTGGGCTTTTGTCGGTTGGGCTTTTGTCAGCCCCCGGGTATTTGTGGTTCTCACCCTGTGGGTTCTCATCCGACCTAGTGCTCTCTAGAACCATATTTATAGTATTGGGATGCTATTTTAGGTTGGAGCCAGCACGACGTGCTCGTTGCCTTCGGGGAGTACTTCGTCACCTGGGCACTCCAGTCTGGCTACGAGAATATCCTCCGGGGAATGGCGCACAATCTGAACGTGAGCTCTAAATTGTTCAATATCCAGCAACAATTACACGTTTTAAACGACTTGGAACTCTTAGAACTGCCATTGTTTTAACTTTTTTAAAAATAAAATTATGGTACAACCCCTGCAGGATTTCCTCAACAACCTCAACGTCATGCACGATTTTATTAGCCAGTGCTCATTTCGCAGCGAGATGCGCGCTCCGACATTTACATGCATCAGAAAGGTAAGAAAATGAATATGATCCAAACAAATCGTGTTTTTTTTAATGTGAGAGCATGTATGAAGTTGTTTTCGTACCTTTCGGAATCCTTTTGAAGGGCGATCAGCAGCTGCAACTGCATTACGTATCGGGAAGGAGCGGGCTTAGCGCATTCGTCGTCGGCTTAGTCTACAAAGCTGCCAAAGAACTATTCGGCTTGGAGATTACGGTGGGGGAGATCTTCAGCATTCAATCTGGCACTGGGTCGGATGGCAACCATCGAAAAAAAAAGAAATTCTGCAAAAAAGAACCTGTTCTCGCCTTGCTATCACTAGATCGCTCATTTCGTGAAATCGTATCTCACTCGCCGCTCGACCAATAGCGGGGGAAATTAAGAAGTGGTGACCCACAGTATGACCTTGTTCTCAGATCGGCATAACAAAGTCGATGGAGCGGATGAGCGGGAATACGATGGAAATTCACACATTTTTCGAGATCGACTTGGACGCCACAGCCTCGGTCAAAGTGGGTAACGGTTTTCACACGGAAGTTCTCATTGTTGAATTTTTAAAGGCAGTATGCAATAATGGAGAATGGAGAATTCTCCATTCTCCATTCTCCATTCTCCATTCTAGCGCTCGTGATGGGCGGTCGTCCCTGACCCCGCTCTTTTCCGACCTAGTTTGGGGAATCCTCTCCCGTCAGCTTGGGCAACCCGGAGAGTATCGCCTACTTGGTACACTTCAAGAGGAGGAGCACGGACGGATTCCCATCGTCTCGAGTGATCTACCGTTAAGAAAGCCCCGCTGTCTGCGTTGTGAGTTCCTAACCGGCGCAAGTCAGGTGTTCGGCGGCAGGATGATCTACTTCGATGCTCAACGGAGATCCGTCACGATCGTCCCTACAGTTGATAAGAGAAGCCAAAGAAGATCCCATCCCTTGACCTAACGACGCTCTGAGACCGAAGATCCCCATTCCCTCCACACTGAAGTCACCCTCCTGCAGGGCCATTGTGCCTGACGTCAGGATAAATATGATGATATGAAATATGATGCAATAATATGTATATTTATGAAATAATAATTATATAATTTGCAGATCGCTCGCTTCGCCAAAATCTCCAAGCAAGAAGTCTCGAATGCTGAGGTTATTGATATCGGATTTTATTTATAGAATTGATTTTGAAAGGATTTCTTGTTCCAGGCGTCAAACTTCCCCGTGTTACTGCGTGATGTCACGCGGATCTTCCCTTGCCACATCTGCTTCGACAGAAATCTGATGATTCAGCACGTCGGTGAGCAGATTAGGGACGGCTGGGCAAAAGCAGATTTAAAAAAAAAACTGCATTGTACACACTCTCTTACTGAGGAGGCCAAATAGAAATACAATGAAAAAAATTGCATTTCTTACTTAGCTATCCGTAGAGCACTACACTACACTGCAATATTCAAACATTTCCGGTTAATCGCTCTTTTTGGTCTCGGCACAGGTGGAAGTAAATTAATGCATTCTGTCACGATTTGCGTCCATTTCCTCTATCTAGAGGTAGAGCTACGAGAGTGAGGGAGAGAAAGCGAGGAAGAGAGAGACTTACCACCCACGCGCCACTTCTGCTTTCGCGCATGCCATCTCGATTTTATGCGATGAATATGTGGAGGACAACTATATTGGAAAAACTCTTCCCGGAGGAGTCTACATGCAGCCCACCTATCCCCCCATGACATGGAATGTATACGATCGTATTTTTTTTCAACTTGGCAATTCGACAGTTGAATCATACAATTCCAAACTGAAAGTAAGCTATATTGTGTATTGAACTAGAAATATGAGCGCTTTACTTATTGATGTGCAGAGTATCAAGCCGAAGAGCACGGCATCGAAAGTCGCAGTTGAGCTGCTTGAACATCAAAAACTCTACAAGTCTAAGCGTGATAAAGCCACATTAAATCAGCTGACTATGGGGCAGCAGTACAGGAGATCACGAGCTGTCGAAGAGGCGAAGGAACGTCGCAAGCTAGCCGTCAGTAATGGACGAATGAATCAAACAAGGATTGATCATCTATACGCTCTAGCCAATCACATCTCTGTTTAGTCATAGATTTTTTTAAATGATTCTTCGGTTTTTCCAAATTTTAGTCATCCTAGAAGTGTCGATGTAAATTTTGTATTTTAGTGTTATTTGATTTCCCGACAATAATAAAATCCTGAAGTTATATGCAATTATTACAAACAAAAGATTCGATGAAACCTAAATTTGGGTGGGATGTACGAGAAACAATTTAGTTGATTTGTCAGTATTCAATTGAAGTCATTTGCAAATAATATCGGAATTAAGTCGGATCTACATTGAAAATTATATTGCTTGTATGATACCTGCCGATACTCGTTTGTTTGCAATATTTTAAGCTCCGGCTTTTCGCGAAGGAGAGGAATTGGCATAATCTCATTTCCATCCAACGTGGAATCCGATGTGTGTGAATAGGAGGCAGAAATCAATTGGTTACTACATTAAAAATATCTTGGTAATGGCAATATCAATATTGAAAATTATAATATAGGGTTACTGTGAGAACAGAATGCGTAGTCCGTGGTGTGGTGTGCGAGAGTTATCACATTTTATTGTATTACTCGCGAAACGCGGGAGAAAAAAAGTTCCGCGAGTAATACAACAAAATGTGATAGGTCTCGCCCACCACACCACGGACTACGCATTCTGTTCTCACAGTAGCATTCATTGCCGAGTCTCAATGGAAATGTCTAGAATAATAAATTAAATATTCTTTGAAAGTTAAACATCTATTGTATTGAATTCGCAATGACACTTCGCAAAATACAGGCGGTTAAAAAATCAATTCACCAAATTCATGCTGTTAAAACGACCCGCAATACTGCCAGCATGATCGCGGCAATATTTCATTATAAAGTCATATGTGCGACCCAGCGCACTAACCATGACACACTGAACCGGGATACTGTAAGTAAGGTTACGGTAGCTTCCTTTCATTTTCCCGATCTTCATGAGGCTTGGCAAAGATGTTTTCAGCCGATCGGATTCGAACCCCCCCCCCCCCCACCTTCTACTTTCAAGGCGAGTGCGTTAGCCACTCGGCTATGATTTTAATTTTAAAAACATTAAAATACTTTATGCTCTTAAATGTATTATTTAAAAAAATCATCTCCTTATTTTTAGAACCAACTTTATCCTATTTTTAGAGCAACTTTAGAAATAAAATCAATTCGCGATGTTGTGATTTACGGCAACAAGGATACTGTAATCGGGTTATGGTAAACTTTTGGGACATTTTGCTAGTCTGTCCGGCACTCACTGTGCCTGAAGGGACTCGTTTGTCCTAATTTTGTCCTAGTTACCATAGTACATGTGGGACATGGTATCTTGGGTTGATCGGACAAAAACCTCATCCCGATTTTGGACCGTGACCGGGAAATAGGACGTGGAAAATGCGATGCCGCTAATTAAAGTGACGTCACTGATATGTCCTCGGGGCAAATAGTAAGTGCCTCGAGTAATTAGTTGATACTAATTACGAAGTTGTTCCTTCACTCTGTCCTGAGATATTTCGATTTGCTATTTTGTCGTTTGCGATTTTGTCATACCCCCCGCAATCGGCAGATACGGTACTGCCACGTGCCCGCGCAGATTGTGGAGACTCTCCAGCACGGAAAAACATTCGAACCTCGTAAGAACGTTGTTATAGTACTCTTGTAGGTGCCCCTTTAATGTACTGCTAGTCGTAGGGAATAGCTAGGTTTGCCGTAAGATGCAATAGGGAGTTCGAAATATCTTGTAACCAATTGTATTATGCACATGCCACATTCCTCGATACTATCATATTGTCGATCATACTATGTATAGATATGCATTTGGAAACCATCGTACTATCATGCTCCGTGGCCGATTTCGCTACCATCACTGATGTATGCAATCCTGAAGAAGTAATGATGATGATGAACGAGCTGAACAGCCGATTTAATCGACTAATCGAAATGCGAAAGGTAATGGAACATTTTTTTCTAATAGTTATCCCCATCCAAATTCAGATGTTTACCCCAATGAAACTAGAGCGTTCATTGTTTGCACAAAGAAAGTTCGACGAACTGCACTCATCTTGCTATAAAGCTAATGCAATCATACTCGGAATATTTCCTTCCAGCTGCATCTGCTGCAAGCACAGGCCGATTCGTGGCTGGTCGTGGGCTGGACTGCCGATCGTTCGCACGTCAGCTGCGCCTCTTCTGCGCTCGACTTGGCACTCGGAATGACCGCCGAAGCTCGACAGATCATCGTGCGCCACTTTGGCCTCCCGATACGCGTAAGCAGCTGGTGTTTTCGAATTATTGGGTGCTTGGACTGAAATATTAAAATCCATTCGTTTACTAGTATTTTTTTCTGTCCTCATCTACCATAAGGTTGTTTCAAACTTTCCTTTAAAATTATTACACAACTTCAGTTACGAATTGGAGTTGCATTGGGAGCTGTTACTGCAGCGATCTTCGGAGAAAAACTGCCAAAGTAAGCGATGCTCCGATCAAATGTAAGCATGTGGAAACAAGTATCAAATGAAACGCGCCTCCTCGCCAAATGATAATAGTACCGTCATGAGAGCGATGGTGAAATGCGGTGCCACCAACTGTGTGAATCGAGTAAAGTACAGGGTGCGCCAAAATTACCCGAACTGATTTCATCTTTATGTGGCCTCGCGGCACAATCGATATGCGCGCCCTCTATTGCATCATCATGTCGAGTGCCCATTGGCCCCTCAGTATTCAGGGTTTCATATCAGTTTGTCAGGTCATCTAGTAATGGCAAGTCCCATTCCAAAGGTGGGAATCATATGAAAATATCAGTTCTTAATTTTGGCGCACCCTGTACATATGCGTTTCATTGCATAACACAAGTATTACATTTCCAAGAAAAAATATTATGTTTTGACATACCGTTTTCATCCATCTTAGGTTCGTAATCTACGGAGAGTCAGTGCAAGCAGCGCATGCGCTATGCGCCCAGGCCGATCCCGGCAAGTGTCTTGTATCCAACGCTGTACGGACGTGAGCGCTTTCATTTCTTCACTGTATGCAGTACTAGAGTTCGACTTTCGAGATACAGTTTCGTCATTCTGCGCACTGTATGTGTTACTCACTCTCGAGTGATCCATCGGCAAGACAGTGTAGGAAATGAATGGACGATTGGTGGAATTGAAACTCTAGCATGGACACGCAAAGCACGTATATAGCGCGTACGAGATACATTGAGCTAATTATGTAGATCTGTAACGAAAACGCTGGATTCGGTGTACGTCTTCTCCTCCAGGGGCTGCGTTGAAGCAGGTAGGATCAGATGGCCGTGTTGTGCGTCCTTTCAAAGAGTGGCATTCAAACATCTTTTAGTTCACACTTACACAATGTCGATTGAGGATTTCATTATTTGTTCATACAATAAATTCCAAAGAATAGTAAATCTAAAGTTGTTGAGCAGGTTCTCGCAAGATAATCGCTCACGACTTGGAGAGACATGCACGACTCTCCTCAGCGCAGTTGGCTGGCCGCAAAAATGGTTGGCGAACAATATTTTATTATCGACATGGCTCTACTTTTCAGATAAAATGACCTACCGAGCATCGATTACCGCGCAGGAGATTGAACAGTGGGAAAGTCATTGTCAATTGGCAGATCAAGCAGGGCAGGTACCATTGAATGATATCAACAAATTCTAAATCGTCTCTCCCTGTCGTCTCTCAACAATCGTCTCTCCCTGGGATTACTGACACTTGCGGAAATGCCCTCTTAACCGATAAGGATAAGGCAACTGCTTTTTCAAAATTCTTTTCCTGTGTCCATACTCCCCCTAAGACTTCTCCACCTCCTACGCTTCCTCTCCCTGATTCCTCATTTGACCTCCCATTCATTCCAATTGGTGACATTCTTATTGCCATTTCACAATTGGTTCCTAAAATAAATGGTTCTCCTGATAATATTCCAAATTTGGTCTTCACCAAATGCAAATTTTCAGTCGCCAGTCCCCTCTCCATCATTTTTAATATTTCACTTACTTCTGGTATTGCTCCCTCCCAGTGGAAAATTACTCATGTCAAGCCAATTCCTAAAAAGGCCGGCAATGCAGAAATCTCAAATTATCGCCCTATCTCCCTCACAATCACCGCCTCTAAAATTTTTGAAAAAATTCTAATTAATGAGTTAACAACCTATCTAGATACACATTCTTTGCTAGATGTGCGCCAAGCTGGGTTCCGTAAACATAGAAGCACTACAACTTCCCTTTGCGAAACTCTTTCGTTCTATACTCTGTCTTTGAGTCGTAAGAAATCAGTAGATACCATATTTTTCGACTATCAAAAGGCATTTGACTCTATTGATTTAAGGTTTCTCATGCATAAGCTTTCCTCTCTGGGTGTCTTTAAACATATTGTAAAATGGTTCGAGTCATATCTCCTTGGAAGATCTCAACGTGTCTTTATTGGTAATCATCTATCCCCTCCCTCTCCTATTATGTCTGGGGTCCCCCAGGGCTCAGCAATTGGCCCATTGTTGTTTATCATATACGTTAATGATTTGGGCAAATGCATTCCTCCTACGGTTAAATATAACATATTCGCTGATGATCTTAAAATATACGCAACTGTTCCTGATAATAGTGCTGATCTCCAAAAAGCTATTACTAGTATAGAGCAGTGGACTACTCAGTGGAACATGACTATCAGTGTTCCTAAGTGTACTGTACTCCATCTTGGCCACCTTAAAAATAGATCGCAATATGTCCTAAATGGTAATATCTTCTCCCCGAAAGAACAAGTTCGCGACCTAGGTGTCTTCTTCTCTAGCAACTTGCACTTTGGCCATCATACTGCTCAAATAACTAGAAAAGCCAGGTCCATGTGCAATCTTTTACTTCGATCTTTCCTCACAACCTCGGCTGATATATTGCTTAAGGCATACAAAATTTACATTCGCCCTCTTCTTGAGTCCTCAACCATAATTTGGAATCCTATTGCTATTGGTTTGGTTAATCAAATCGAATCTGTGCAGCGCGAATTCACTAGACGTGTTCTGGGCCGATCTAAATTGCCTTACCTGACTTACCCTGATAGGCTTAAGCACTTCCAAATAGAGACACTTGAATATCGACGTTCTTTGAACGATATTTACTTCCTGTATGACTTATTGCATGACTATGTCCTCCTCGACACCTCTAGTCTCTATTCGATTGCTCCTCTCACTCGTAGTCTCCGTGCCTCTCACAGTCTGCGCATAGCTCTACCATTCGTTAGTCCATCTTCCATAACTTCTTGTGCCACTCGTTCACTAACGCTCTGGAATTCCCTTCCCAACCAAATAGTTACCATGCCTCGTATCCCTTTCCGTCGCCTTATGAAAAACTCTCCCATGAATGTCCTCCACTCTTCCAACATAAGAATGTAACACGGACTGCCACACAATCCCCACCCACACGCTCGCCCGAGCCCAAAATACCACCTGATCTCCCTTCTTCGACGCCTTCAAGGCATAATCTCTCTCCTACCCTGATGGTGAATAAAGTATAAGTATAAGTAAGTATAAATCGCTTCCAAGAAGAGCATGAATCTACTTAGGAAGTTTAAAGGAGAGGCTTTTAGAAGTAATTTGAGGACTGTTTGCTGAATAATCCTTGTATCTATGAATTCAGGTAGTGAGGGCGGACTCGAAACACATCGCTGCTCGATTTATTTCGCAATCGTGGAAGTGAGAGTATCATATTATTCATAGTCATCCTTGTTTTTTTGCAAGATATAGTTGTTGAATATGCATCGCATAAAATGTTTAGTACAAGGTCGCAAAGAATATATGTCAGGTCGCTAAGAATGCTGTCTAATCGGTCGAATGACTCTGGATTCTCGGAAGGAGGACGAACAACCAAGAGTCTTCCAAGTCATTTGGAGAGTGAAACCTGCGTAATCTCATGACCTCTTCAAACTCGCACGAGTTTGGTTTTCATATTCTGATATCAAATACAATATTTGCGCACGTAATGAATGTACTGTATTTGAAATTGGATGCATTTGTTCAAGAATATGTATCATACACTACAATTGTGACCGAGAATGTTCTAGAACAGAGCGGGTTGTGGGAGGGCAGAGAGGTGCTTTGCTTTTAGTAATCGTGCTGCTTCTTTCCATACTTGGCGCACACGGGTTCTCTCTCAGGCAAGCAACAGAGAGCGAACAGCCCTGAAACATTATTTCAAAATTGACCGTTGAAGTAAGAACGCGATTTTCGAAGTTGAAAAACAATTCACAGGGTCAACAGCTTCAAAACTTGTGAAAATAGTATCTCTAGGATACTGGCATTGGTCAACTCTATTTTGTTTAGTCTCGACCGGTTGAGCCACGTAGAAGTTCGATAAATACCACCATATTCCGTTCTACGCACTCCCTCGCCGATAGTCCGGACGAGAGAGTGCGTAAAATGAAGAAACGGCGTCCCGAATTACGAAGTTTAACGCCTACCGCAGCAGATGATGAGAAGGACCAGCTTGCACATGTCGCGCTCGTACACAATTGGGCCTCCGTGCTGAAAAAAAACATCATTTTAATCTGCTGAAAATAAACCTTTTATCCCTGAAAATTGGCTGAAAATTTTAATCTGCTGTTTTTTCTCATATTCACATAGATATCTGACCAAAAAACATAAGTCTCACGCAAAATTTGCATTTCGGAGCTGCAGGATCTGTCGGGTGCACATATATGATTTCCGGCTGAGGTTGCTGCACGGGCTGTTGCACCACGATGACTGGAGGCGGAGGCGCTGGAGGTGGCGACTGGAAAATAAATTTGTTGTTTTAATTCTGTCCGTCGTCCCTTTACTTGTAGAAGTCGAAAGTACAAATTATATGCAAATCAGAGCAGTGGTCTCGCTCTCTCCAAACCGCACACCCTCTCATCGGCTAGAGAGACGAGAGAGAGCATGCAAATCGAGGAGAGTCAGACCATTACTCGTAAATCAAATTCTCACGCATTCCTCGTAGCTCGGCGGAGGCGCTGTCGCTTTCTCCATTGACTTCTGTAGCAATTAGAGTTCGAGAAACGACACCACGGTCTCTTCATTTTACACGCTCTCTCACCGATCGACCGGTTTAGAGAGTGTGTGAAATGCAGAGACGAAGGCCCGAATTACGAACTCTAGTAGCAATATCAATTATATATCTGATGCGCAAATAAACAATATTCAATCATGTTGTCAGTGAACGTTTGCGATTCGAGGTGACTCATAGATAATTCTAACGCAACGCATTGTTGTTCGATTTTTTTAAAAACTTTTTCTTTCAATTACAGGAATTACGAATAAAATGCTGAAATTCGCTAGAAAACTTACGCCATTCAACTCTCAAATCGATTTTTAGATCTGAGAATCGAGTACTTCGAGGCCTAACGTTTGCTGTCTAATTTTGAAGTAGAGAAATATATTCAAAAAAATTTCTTGCGTATTTCTACTTGAGAACGATTGAAAAAAGTAAATAACAGTAATGATTAAGATTATTCAAAGAATGATGACCATGCGTCACTATGCGTCACATCGAGGAATGTTTTCGGCGGTAAACAAGTCGTAGATGACAAATGCTTTATTTTTTTGGGAAATCCGCGGAAATGTCGCTGGAGGTAAATCCACAATAATAGAGCGGTGCCTAAGAAAGACGCCTATTCAAGTTTGAATCGGCCGTTATCATAAAGCCAGGCACACCCTCGATTGCAAGGGGGAGGAGAGGACGCACTGTCGACCATTGAAAGGAGTATTGGCAAGATATGATTCGGGATTATTTGCATGAAATGATTCTCTTCATGAATGTTCTCTCTGTGGTTGGCTGGACATGGAATGAACAGTATTGCCCACTGTCGACCCTTGGAAGGGGATTATTGGGAAGAAATTATTACATTAATGAATGTTCTCTCTATGTTTGGCTGGAGAGGGAATGAACAGTATTATCTGAAGCGACTTCTATTTGTTAAAGTGGTAAGAAAAATTCAATCACCCGGTACAACGTGCCCGGGAGTAATCAGTGAAGCATTGGTGGTAAACAATAATTGTCCGACCCGAAGCTCGAAAGGCTCAAGGTAAAGAAGCAGCCCATGTATGTGATGAATAGATAAATCTTGAGAGTATGCTATGTTACGGCGTGGTAGATTACATCAATCAACTTTAGGTGCCTAAACACAGTAAACAAAACAGGCGTTATCTAAAAGCCGGCCACTCGATCAGTCTGGAGGGAAGAAAGCGCTGTCGACTGTTCGGAGGGAGAAAGACACAATCACTCGGTACGGTGCGACCGGATGTGATCGGTGATGCATTGATAACGACGGACTGGAACATACCTTTCCGTATTTGCGTTTTGAAACGTTTTGAAAACATTTTATGCAGAATTAATAGTGAAAACAAGGATCTTGTGGAAGAGAAAGTTCGAGCAAAATAAATCTGTAAGCTGTAGTCTTCAAAAGTTGGATGAAATTAAAACATCAAAACCTGACAGTGATCTCTATCTGGATGCACACAAAAAAGACACGAGAGCCGATCAAAAGTGATAACAAGTATGATTCACTTCTGAAGCGTCACTCGCTTTCAAAGGGCGACGGAAATGCCGCCAAACAGGCAGCAAATAGCTGTGAAATTTTATTCGGACTAGGTTGCACCTGCTTTACTCGATCAAACCTGAGGTAATAGCAACATGAGTGTTCGATGAGCGACATCAAGCGGAAAAAATCATCTTTGGTATGGGCACACGAGTTGCAAACAAGTGAATTTACAAGCATGTGCACATGTTGTAAAAGTTGTCCAAAATGTGAATTTGCAAGTTATAAACATGTATGTGAGAGGTAAAATGTTACCGCGATTTATGGTGAAGATACCTGCCGTATGCTAACCTATGATGTGTATTATGTAACCACTCTGGTGTGCGCGTCCAACTTGGAATCAAGTAACACCAAGTGGCGCACAAGTTTGGTCACCACTTGGGAGCCCTCTTTCCTCTTTCTACACGCTCTCTCGTTTCTATGACCAATCACATAAGTTTGATTCAAGTTGGGACCAACTTGGAAGCCTATTTGATTCCAACTTGGATCCCAGAACGAGAGAGCGAGATAACGAGAGGAATAAAAGCTAGCACAGACGGAGAGATCAGAGCGGTTTCCAAGTGGCGATCAAACTTGTGCGCCACTTGGAGTTAATTGAGTTAGTTTGTCGCTCACACCAGAGTATACCAAAGGTGGTTTACCGGGGAGATTCTGAAGTCGCAGCTCATCTTCACATTGAACATTCAACACGCCATTTCCGTCAGGGCATCTTGCTGGATCTGCTCGAGGTTTGATTAACTACATCAAAAATGGGGCGAGATGAGCTCACTCATGCACTATTTCGAAAATTAATGCAGGAAACAAATATTCCCTATCTAGTTGTTTATTTATAAATTTGTAGTGTGCAAATACTGAAGAAAGTTGTCTGATAAAGAAACCGTAATTGTCGTTTTTTTTAAAGGAAAGAGATTGGGACACTTCGATTGAGGTGATATATGAGGTGAATCGCGAGAGAATCGACCACGCCGCGGCGGTAGGATTCAAGTTTGTCCGATTCTGCTATAATTTTCGTTATGAGTACTTCACATGATGCTCTTTCAAACTGCGTCGTCCGAATTTTGATAACTGTGGTCATCGTCGGGATTCAGAAAGCCAAACTTGGCACTATCACTTTTCGACAGTCAAATCGCGCTCACTTAAATGACCATATCTCCGTTTAAAATAAAGATAGAAGGCCGTTCTTTGTTTCAAATGAAAGCTACCATCATGCTTTACAAAGTTATCTCGATTGCATCATTCCTGGTCTTCATCTCTGTGCAGGGCGGTCGGGCGGACCAAAAGTGATGTAAATTTGGAAATCGGAAAAAGAGCAAGGGCTATCATGCTTAAGTTGTAGTACCTATATATGTCTAACTTTTCGCCAAAAATGAGAGAAATCGGAGTATAAACAAAAAAAAGCTCTCACTTTTGTGCGACGACCTCAAAAAGAGTTCTGGAGGTGAGTACTTCCATATCTTCAATTGGCCTGATTTGGGCTCAAAATCATTCAAAAACATCCAAAACAACATTTTAAGTATCTACCACCCATGTTATACCTCTTCCATTGGTCATAAATGGCCATCTGACCGAAAATTTGAAATTCCGTATTTTGACCAATTGCAACATGCGGGATGGGCACAAATGTACTAAATGGATTTCAAATAATGTAAATACATCCCTCGAAACAGCTCAAAGAAAAAGTGCTACTGAAAAGAGGAAATTTCACCTGAATAATCCTAGGAAAGACGCAAAACTGTGCCGCTGGTCAAAATAGACATACAGACTCAGCTCAGGGCTAGAAATGTAGAACTCGATGAGCTAAACATTTCATCTGAAGAAAGTGAGTCTTTATCTTTTCGTTGAAGCGTGCTACAGAGCCTGGAAGTTGGCCAAAAACGACGAGAGACGTGCGCGCGATTTGACTGTCCAAAAGTGATAGTGCCAAGTTTGGCCTTCTGAATCCCGACGATGACCACAGTTATCAAAATTGGGACGACGCAGTTTGAAAGAGCATCATTTGAAGTACTCATAACGAAAATTATAGCGGGATCGGACAAACTTGAATCCTACCGCCGCTAATCCCCTCAAATGGTCGATTCTCTCGCGATTCGCCTCATATACATCTGGAAAAGGCATATTTAAATTACAAATTTAAAAAATAGTGAAATTCAATGACAACTAGCGGAGAAAATGGAGGAATTGGGCGATTTAGAAGATCCTTAAGTCACACAAAGTGAAGCAACGAGTGACGGAAAAGGAAAGTTAGACTTTTGCCTTTTTACGCCAATAAACTCAAGTGAGCGGAAGCAAACCAGTTTCAAGTCGGGAAAAGTGTAAAAAAATCGAAAGACGGAGAGAAAAGATGGGAGTGACCATGGGAGAAATAGAGATGGAGTGAATGTGGGAGGGCTGAGAACTAGAGAAAGAGAGTGAGGGCCTCCCTCTTCTCCGTCCATATACTCCTCACTATGCTTTCTTGCAAAGTAGAACGATGAGAGAACAAACTGTCGAGTTGCTCACGAAGTCACCCCAAAAAAGAGTGGAGGCGAATATACAGTCGAAAGTGGCATATGAAGACATTTTGGGGTGCGGTGACTATTCAGACTTTCTACTCTCGCTGGCTTCCAATCTCGTGCATTTATTGTAGTAGTGACAACGAAGAACGAGTTCGCATGTCATGTCTCATTTTGGAGCAATCGTCTGACTCTCTTCAGTTTGCACGCTCTCTCGTATCTCTGACCTACGAGAGAGCGTACAAACTGAAGAGAGTCAGATCATTGCTCTCATTTTGCGGCATCTCAAGCAGATCGGTCCAACACAGAATAGAATACATTTAGAATAAACTGAACACATTAGGCAGTAGTGCTCAGGTTACGATGGGTCGTATTCTTCCTCATAATGTGCCCTCCACGAATGTGGTCCGATGGCTCTGCTGAGATCATCACTAAATCGAGTCTTGGGATGGTCTTGAGGACGCTCAGGATTCTAGGGCTGTCCACATGGTAGGCGCACGGATCCAATGAGATCGACGCAAAATCGACACTAGGTCGTATTGCCCAGAGCGTCATGCTGTCGTTAGTATTTTCCTGTCAGGGTAGTTGAAAAGGTTATCCAGTTGCTGTGATCAGGTTTGCTAGAAAATAGAGTTCGTAATTCGGGCCACCGTCTCTTCATTTCCCTCACTCTCTCGCCGCTCGACCGGTCTAGAGAGTGTGGGAAATGAAGAGACGGTGACCCAAATTACGAACTCTACTGGAAAATCGGCAATTTGATGAACAATTACTCAATTGACCCCAACTATTCATTTTGTATGCTAATCCAATTTGGCCAGTTCTCCTTTATTGTTCTGAACCTCTTTCGCCTTTGCTCCGTTCATTTCCACTATTTTCCCTTCTCGCGCGCGGCTGCAAGGAGAATACCAGGTGGTGAGTAGTCTTTAAAGTATAATAATAATAATGATAATAATAATAATATAATAATAATAAAAAAAAAATTATAAAAATAATAATATTGGTTTAGATGCTGCTAATCCGTCCACTCGTTCTGTTTGCTCTGCTCGCGACGCCTCTTCAAGGGCTTGTATTTCTCGCTTGGCTCGGCATCGCGGCGGGCGTTTTCATGGCGGGTGTGCTAGTCCCATACGCAACATATAAAACTGTCGAATTCGTCCAAGATATGGAAGATGCGCACACACGAACTGTGAGTTGATGCAGCTATCGGTAGGGTGCGCAATTCGGGTGATCGTCTCTTCATTTCCCTCACTCTCTCGCCGCTCGACCGGTCTAGAGAGTGTGGGAAATGAAGAGACGGTGACCCAAATTACGAACTCTACTAGAAAATCGGCAATTTGATGAACAATTACTCAATTGACCCCAACTATTCATTTTGTATGCTAATCCAATTTGGCCAGTTCTCCTTTATTGTTCTGAACCTCTTTCGCCTTTGCTCCGTTCATTCCCACTATTTTCCCTTCTCGCGCGCGGCTGCAAGGAGAATACCAAGTGGTGAGTAGTCTTTAAAGTATAATAATAATGATAATACTAATAATATAATAATAATAAAAACAAAAATTATAAAAATAATAATATTGGTTTAGATACTGCTAATCCGTCCACTCGTTCTGTTTGCTCTGCTCGCGACGCCTCTTCAAGGGCTTGTATTTCTCGCTTGGCTCGGCATCGCGGCGGGCGTTTTCATGGCGGGTGTGCTAGTCCCATACGCAACATATAAAACTGTCGAATTCGTCCAAGATCTGGAAGATGCGCACACACGAACTGTGAGTTGATGCAGCTATCGGTAGGGTGCGCAATTCGGGTGATCGTCTCTTCATTTCCCTCACTCTCTCGCCGCTCGACCGGTCTAGAGAGTGTGGGAAATGAAGAGACGGTGACCCAAATTACGAACTCTACTAGAAAATCGGCAATTTGATGAACAATTACTCAATTGACCCCAACTATTCATTTTGTATGCTAATCCAATTTGGCCAGTTCTCCTTTATTGTTCTGAACCTCTTTCGCCTTTGCTCCGTTCATTCCCACTATTTTCCCTTCTCGCGCGCGGCTGCAAGGAGAATACCAAGTGGTGAGTAGTCTTTAAAGTATAATAATAATGATAATAATAATAATATAATAATAATAAAAACAAAAATTATAAAAATAATAATATTGGTTTAGATGCTGCTAATCGGTCCACTCGTTCTGTTTGCTCTGCTCGCGACGCCTTTTCAAGGGCTTGTATTTCTCGCTTGGCTCGGCATCGCGGCGGGCGTTTTCATGGCGGGTGTGCTAGTCCCATACGCAACATATAAAACTGTCGAATTCGTCCAAGATCTGGAAGATGCGCACACACGAACTGTGAGTTGATGCAGCTATCGGTAGGGTGCGCAATTCGGGTGATCGTCTCTTCATTTCCCACACTCTCTCACCACTCAACCGGTCGAGAGAGTGTGCAGAATTACCTGAATTGCGCACTCTAGTTATCGAAATGATTATCTGGTTCAAATGCAACGCTTTCGCATGTCGCTACTTAGTAACCTCTGTTCACATATTGTTCATCGCGCAAATCCTGGGAGCGAAAAAAACGCTGATGAATTGTTCCCTAGGGAAGTCGCCCTGAAAGGGAATGAACTTCTAAGCTGTTTTTGTGCATATAACCTGTCAGTTGAGTGGAATTTCGAGGAAACTGTGAAAATCTGTTCTAGAGAATCTGGTCAATTAGTGTCATTGTGCCATAGCCGCGCATAAAGTGAGCACCTCTTACAATCCAAATGAGTTTAGTTGGTGAAGAAAAGCAAGATGACCGAATGATACGTGCTGCATTGAATTATATTTACTCAGTTGTCGATCGCAGGTCGTCGTGGAGGGTCACATGTACTGTACCGACAAGGGCGGCCAGCAGCGCCCGCTGCACGCGCACGTCTTCCTCTACGAGAGGGACTGGGGCTACTGGTGGGACGAGCACGACTTCCAGAGTCAGGGACTCACCTTGGACGATGGCCAATTCCATCTCGAGGGATCGGAAGTGGAGGTCGCGAATTTACATGATTCTCGGAACGATTTTTTTCTGGAAATTTGCCAAAAAAGTTTTGCATTAATTGAATAATCGACATAACTCATTAATTCGAATTAAGCGCACATCATATCCCAAATTCTTCATCAAAATGGACATCCTATGCTGGAATCCACACACTAAGAAGGAAGGACCGATGGCTGAACACTGTCAGGACGGGGAACTCAAAAAGAGGTTCGTAGGATTAGTTTAATAACCAGCATAGGTCAATAGTAATAACAAAATACATAATTGACATGCAAAGGAGATGACAAGGGGTTCAAGTGGGCCACGTTCTATCACCTCTTCGAGTACGACAAGACGCGCCCGGACAGGGCTGTAAGTAGGCATGGAAACTACAATCTGACTTGCACGCTCGGATTCAAGGAGCCCAGCAGAGGTTTGGTCGATTTTATTCGATGATGTCACATGTTGAGCTTATATTATTATAATATTAATAAAATAATAAAAGCTTCTTCAGTTACGCTCAAGGTACTCAGTTGCACCGGTGGAATACTCAAAGATCAAATATGCAGTGATGAAGACTGTGGCTCCCCATAGAGAACATCGAAGAAAATATCCCGTGAAAGAGTTCATCATAAACAAATTATATGATGTGTAGCCTTGGCAGTGGGTGAATGAATGTATTGATATTGTATAAAGTATTGATATTGTATAACGTGTGTTTTGTCGATATCCAAAAGTTTAACAAAATAGATGTCGTGAAAAAAATATTCCAATTGCAAATGAGATCTCTTCGGATTCGGAATCTACGTCATATTTTCCACCGGGAAAAGTTATATTTTCAAAAATCGAGGACGTGATATCGCGTTTTTTTCGCCCAAAACATGCCAGATCGCGTGTTTTTACTCAAGATCCAAAATTTTACTTTCTAATTGTTGTGTCGAAATCGCTCAGATAAATCTTTTCTTTCAATTTTAGATGCTACCAACCTTTATGCACCAACTCCTGTCGAAAAAAACGGAGATTTCAATATTTTCGAAAATGATGTTTTTCTCAAATTTTAGGTAGCAAAACATGATTTTCGAAAAAAATGAAATCTCCGTTTTTTTCGACGGGAATACGACGATAAGAAAATGTGGGAGTACTCTTCGAAGAAAGAGAGTACGGTTTCAACTTTCATGTCATTCAGGCTCATTTTCCGATATGTTTCAGGTGCGCTACATAGATCATGAGCTTATCCGCTATCAAGCGCACCTGATACACATTCGAAAACGAGCCTACATTACCTGAAAATTGAAATCCTAAAAGAGAGAACTAAACTCTGTTGAATGAAAATACCGTTGCATACAATTGTTCCTCGATAAGTTACTACCAACCCGAAAATTTACTTCACCTTCCTTGCTTCGATGTGTTCCCTAGTGAGAAGAAGAATTTATCGTATATTTTTACAACAATTTATTTTACACGAACGGAATATATGTGCAATACCGGAGGTATGTGCCCTATACATTAGAAGTACGAGGAATTCACTCTCGACAACGGCTACCTGAAGGAAAAGTGATTAGATAGGTCATGTGCAGTTATCCTGTATGAACCCTCATGATGTAGGACATTTCCCCTACATGACAATGCTTCTCTCAAATAAGAGCATACAAATTCTCAACATGTTTGTACATTACAACAAACCGCTTTCTTGCAGAAGTTAGGGATGCAGTCGAACGAGTTATCGAGGGCGCAACCAGCTCCAGGCTTTAAAATGATGAGTCAATAAGACATGGGAACAATCGAATTCGTTTGAATCAAGGAACACGGAATACCAAAAGGAATTGTGGATGCGTTCCTCGAGGAAGTCGAAATTCTCGCAGGAACGGATGGAAATAAGGTGATGAAGATCTGAAGATGAGCATTATTCCCAAAAAAAAGAATTAGTAGAAGACCACCTCTCAATCAGTGCAACCCTGCTGCTTCCCGGAGATCGCGCATATCTTGCTGACTTTGCTGCAATGAGACAATCTGATCATGGCGAAATGCCATTTTTGGGGAGCTGTGACTTTCCACAATTGAAACTATCCCTGGCACCCCCCCCCCCCCCACTATTTTGCCTTAATTGAAGAACAAAACTGGAAATCAACTCAAGAAATGGCTCTCTTCGTTACCTGCTATATTTCGTCGGTCAAACCGGGGAGATTTATATTGACTACCTTCCCGAGCATTAGCTTCTCATACTTATCCATCATTCGATGCGTTCTAATGAACATACCTTTCCATTCTTCATCAATTAAAGGGACCTGGCACTCTTAGAACATTGCAGCTCAGATGAAATTTATCACCTTGCCGATCATCTTTGCCAAAAAATTAAAAAAATAAAAATTAATAATTAAGCGAAGAATGAACTTCGAAGTTCAAGACCGCGGCCGGGAATAATACCCGGGTCGAAAATACAGACGAGAAATTTGCACGCGTTGAGCGCACCACGATTCTAGTACTGTACTGTGGGTGCAATCGATCTTTTTGTTTTGTTTTTGTCTTTAATTTTACTCTTTTGTCATTTTCGTTTGAATATACTCGTCGAGAAACAATTCAGCATGGCGAGCGTTAGGAGGAAAAGGTGCTTTCTCTGTGGGGAGGATACGGTGCACACAAAGAACTTGCCTCCACGGTCGAGACCGTTGCTTCAAAGGGAGTGGCTGCTTAGACAGGGCTTAGATGGACAGGGAACTGCACGTCTAATGGATCGACATTCTTCGGTGAAAGAGCCTAGGTGGTGTTTGAGACACTTTTCTTCAGCCTCCGACGAACTGCCCACGGACGTGAGTTCTATCAATTAGATTTGTTCATTCGTGAACCGGTTTTGCACGATTGGTGAATACGCATGCGCATTGCTTCAGCACCGAATTGTCGTTGCTCGTCCCGTTTCCATCCCCACTGTGCCCCTGCGCACAACTCGACCCGCGGATCTCGTTCCGCCATCCCACTTCGCTGTAAAACAACCAGCAAATCGCCAACTCCCAGGACGACAAGTAAGTTCAGCTGCAGCCTAACTAAAATATCTGAAATAACATCAATGAGAGATGCATCTATGATCTACTGCGGTAAAACAATGAGGCAGATATCACCGACCTATTGGTTGATCGTGATACGGTAGAATCATCGACATACAATCCTGAATTAGGCGTACTGAAGCGACTGATAATGGAGCAGATTATCGTTCCAGACAGGGCTAGGTTCGAATCGTCGCTCCCGATCACTTTCTCCAACTGGATCTCACACAGAGGTAAGTAGAAAGTATATTATTCAGAATTCAAAGAGATTCAAAGAGACTTACATAAGTAATGAGAACATTTTACATGGATGAGGTTATTCCGAAGAGGTTCAAAAGTGATCGTTCGACTGCAACAATGACAACAATCCAACAATGACTACAATCCACGCAATCATGAAAATCTTGAACAATAAATATTGGGAGAACTAAGCATTCATTAATGACTGATGAAATCTAAAAATCAAAAGGTGCCGGTGTGGCTCCCTCCTCCCCTCGAATTCGACGGCGACCCTGACGAAGTTGGATCCTGGAATCAAATGGATGAGGTTATTCCGAAGAGGTTCAAAAGTGATCGTTCGACTGCAACAATGACTACAATCCAATCAGAGGTGAGTCATTTCGGGGCAAATTTACCAGCCACTAGTTATAGCACTCGGAGTATCGATATTCTCAAGATTCTAACCAAGGGGAAGAGGATGAGGAAATGGAGGATGAGAAGGAAGAAGATGGTGTAAAAGAGTTGGGTCGATACGCAGTAATAGAAGATGATTGCCTGAAGCGGCTGCTAAAGCGGTGTGAAGAGTGCGGGACGCTACTTGACCAGAGTCTGATCGATATGAGGAAAGAGGGAAGTGCATGGGCGGTCACATATCACTATCTCAACCACGAGTGTAATGCAGTGGTGACCATTGAAACCCAAAAGAAAGTCGGAAAAGGGAGGGGACAAGTTTACTCATTCAATCACTCTCTCCCCATTGCGGCATTTATAACTGGGACTCCAACCCCCGTAAGAAGAAGTAGCAGTGGCATGAGTGGTTTAATTTTTTACAGCGACTATGTGACTTAGGGTTTCTTCTGAAACTTGATTTACCCTCCGATCGAACAATGCGCAAGACAGTTCGTGAAATAGGGAGTGTATCAATCGAGAGAGTATCCGATGACTGGCAAGAGATGGCAAGAGAGATCGCGGTTGATGCATCTGAGGTATCCTCATGTATTTTTGAAAAGCTATGATATTTATATAATAGGGAAATGGACTAGAAGTTTCAATCGATGGTCAGTTTGATGCTCCCGGCCACACGGCAACTAATAACAAGAATACGGTCATCGATTGTCATACGAAACTTGCAATCGCCTCGGCCGTATCACACAAGGGATTGCCTGGAATAGCTACACATGCCGCACTGTACCGAATAATCTGCAATCTCAGAAGGAGTTTCGTGTCGAATGGAATCAGTAGGCACCCACCAAGCGCTTGTCGAATTAATCGATAACGGGATACAAATAAGGTAATAACCATAGTTGCCCAACACTGGCGGCGAGGTGTTTTCAGACCATGAACCCCTATTCATGGTTTCGGAGAGCGCCCCTGTTTTTTGAGGGGCGCTCTCCGCAGGGACATATAGGGCAGGGCAGGGTCATGGTCCAAAATCGATTGGTAGGTCAACGCTATGTACCATACACAATCGACATTACAGTACCCCAGATACCGTATACCACTACCGTAAGCCCGATTATCACAAAATAACTTTATTTTTAAAAAGTCCTGGTACCATTCCCAATTGATAATACAGCACCCAACTAACTACCCTAACAGTTCATTGGGTCAAACATTTTTCTCAAAAAAATTTAAAAAAAAAAATTTTAAAAAAAAGAAAAAAAAAATCAAAAAAATGTTTTCTAAAAAATCCTAAACACAATTATTCTACAATAATTAGAGAAACGATATGATACTTTAAAAAAAATTATACGCTCAATTTTGGATTTTTTGAAAAATGTTTGACCCAAGGAACTAGAGCTGACCCAAGGAACTGGGTTACGGTAGTTAGTTGGGTACTGTATTATCAATTGGGCATTACCAGGACTTTTTTAAAAATGAAGTTAGTTTGTGATAATCTGGGTTACGGTAGTGGTATATGGGGGTACTGTAATATCGCTTGGGTATGGTGCCTAGTCTTGACCTACCAATCAATTTTTAACCATTTCCGTCCCTGCGGAGAGCGCCCCTCAAAACAGAGGCGCTCTCCGCAACCATGAGTAGGGGTTCATGGGTGTCGCCTCCGGCGTGGGCAACTATAGTAATAACGTTCATAAATAAAAAAACCATTCATTCGCATGTATTCTAGAAGGAGAGTAGGCGATCAGAATCTGATGGTTAACAAAATATTGCGTGAGGACCAGAAGACAGCGAATATAGAGATGACGCTAGACTGGTGGCA
The DNA here is from genome assembly GCA_036245805.1 of Pristionchus mayeri. Classification (NCBI taxonomy): domain Eukaryota; kingdom Metazoa; phylum Nematoda; class Chromadorea; order Rhabditida; family Neodiplogasteridae; genus Pristionchus; species Pristionchus mayeri. Next base: position 41,689,449 of record BTRK01000003.1, on the reverse strand, counting down.
CGTTCAGAAGTCCATGCGAAAGGAATGGTGGTAGGTCGGGTGTATACTAAAATCTAAGCAATTTTGTAATCATACACCATTCAAGATGGTGAAAGCAAATCCCGGTCTCGAACCCTTCTACCGAATGTTTTTCAACCACCTCTTCCACGTGCATAAGAAATATCCCAAGAAAGAAGATCGTCCTCGCGCCCTCGAAGTGGTTCAGTCGTTTGTAATGCACATCCAGGGCAAACATAAATGGGCAAAGGTGATTCTAATGGATTAGCGTGTCAACAGTAGGCCATGTTTTTTTAGAGCGAGGAGTTCAAATTGGTCACTAAGTGCGAACATGGGAAACTGAAGAGGATGAAAAAGGGAGAAAAAAGGCCCACATGGAAGGTTTGAATCGCAGGGAATATCTAAACTATTTCAAGCAGGTCACTTATTGTAGGCTAGCAGCAAAGAATTGGAGGCGGTTAGGGAGATGCTGTTCGCCCCCAAGTTTGTAAAGGCTTTCCTCTCCGCTGCCTCGCTCATCGACACTTCTATCAATTAATCTTTTCACTCGCTCAGTCTTATGTATGCGCCTAAGAGATTCGCGTGGTCAGTGAATGATCGAAAGAAAATAGTAATCGAATATTGCAGCGCTCCTCACTACTACACGTTGAAGACCAAAGTGTCCATTCTTCACTATAATAGTCTCGTTTTGGACGACCTATTAGGGACGAGAGGAGAGATAGGAAATACGATTGCTTCTAGGAAGGGGAGATTAGTAGCCGCGATTAAGAGAAAGAGGGGAAAAGGCACCCATTCTTGGAGGGACGAGGTACGAAAGACTATTTTCGAAATGATATGAATATGCAATTTACAGATTATGGAAGAAAGTCTACGAGTGAGGGACGAGTTGAGCGAAATGCGGGTGATGCGAAGACTGGGTGTACCCCAAGACGATGTCTACGATGAGCTCATTATTTGGTGGGAGGAGAAGGAGAAGGAAAAGGAGAAGGCGCAACTGGAGTCGGGTTATGAGGAATATGAACCTCGACTTCGGTGATTCTAGTGAAGATGACGGAGAGATGGGACCACAGGAGAATACGGGAGAGAAAAAATCCCAAGAATTCTAGAAATCGTTATTTTTTCTACAATTGTTGATAAATATTTCAAGGCAATCGTCCCCTGGTCACTACCTAATTATAGAAATTGTCAAGGGTCAGGGAGAGAAAAGCGAAAGTTTCATATAAGCGAAAGTAACCAACCGTTGGGGGTGGTGATCTTTCTGTCCTTGACGAGACGTCCGAGCTTGGTCACGGGCATCCACTCCTTGTTTCCTTCCTTTCCTCCGCATCCACAGCTGCAAAAGTAATGAACATTATTTTTTTATGACAAAATAGGATATAAAAATAGTTGGATAGTCCCGGTACCACGTAAATGATTCCTGGTACCACATTGTACCTCGTGGTAAGCTTGTTTTCTCATGGTCTCGGTACCTCGTGGTAAGCTTGTTTTCTCATTAGGATAATGGGAAAGTAACTTTAGCAAAAGTTAAAAAGAAAACAAACAATCTTGAAAAAATTATGTGAAAATTTTTCTTCAAATCAAGGTGCTACGTACAATTTTCTTCATTTTTCATATTATATTGCGCACAGCACCATTTTCGAATCACAAAAATCGGGAGAATAAATTACTGTCGAAATCCATAAGGAAAATCAATCCAAACATTTTTGATAAAATCGATAAATGAAAAGCATATTTCGAGTTGTGATTTTTTTAAATTGAAAAATGAATAGCTATAAATATATATAAATATTGTTTGCACAAAATAACTAATTAATTACGTATTACTGAGCTATGAGCGCCACTTTGCAAGATCTAAAATGAAAACACATGGCAACTCTGCTGCGATTGTCAGCCAATATGTGATATATTTCTGCCATCGAAAAAAAGATCCCGCTTCTTCTCAATATACTAATTAATACTATAGCAAGAGTCGGGAATGATGCGTGCGATTGTATACTTATAAATCACGAAAGTTGTGGGGACGTAATTTTGAAAAACAAGCGTAAACTAGCCTTTGTGGAGTCAGATCTTCTTGAGACGCTCGAGATCCTCACGCCACTTGTAGTCGATCCCGGTGGAGAGAACCTAAAAAGACAATAAACAAATATAGACAATAAACACGTGCAGCGTGTCGCGTATTAGCGTGTCACAAGCCTAATTTTACAAAAAAATATTGCGAACGTTTAAATAATCCTCACCTGGGTGGTCTTTCCGTCCTTGTAGTCTCTTTACGTCCCGAGGCCGTCATCTTGTACTAGGCGGGGTTCTGCATGACGGCGGTTATGGTCTCGATCTCCTGTCCCTGAAAAAAACAGCGTTTGAAGTACATAACGACCAGCCTTAGCACGAACTTTATCAGCCTGACCAAGGCTCTAAGCATTCTAATCATGCACATAAGTGCTCTAAGAGCAAGCAGTTCTTAGCAATATCCCACAAAGTATAAACTTGCCAACGAAGTTTCGTCAAACAACCAAACATTGCACTCTAATTATAACGAAAGAGTAAACGTACATTACTATAAACAATGGCAATACAGTTTCTCGATAACAAAACAGAGTCAAATATAAAATCGCGGGGCTAATATTCGAAAAAAAGAGGAGCAAACCTTGATGGCGAAGGGGATCATCTTGTTTCCATCGATGTTGGTGTTCATCACACGATGAATGTGTGGAACTTCTCGGGCATGATGAGGGACGACATGGCTGCCTGCTGAAATGGCTCGAGTTAAAGCGAATTCAACAGTAAAAGGCCGAAAACGGAAGACAATTTGCGTTAGCGGGTTATTAATATGAGCAAAACAGTACGCATGAAACTAATTGAGGTGCTTAGTGGGCCCGGTAATAGAAAAACTGGAAGACCGCACGAAATACGCGTAAAAAATAGAAAACAGCTGCCGAAATCGACCAGAAATGACAACCGAGTAGGGCGCGTGGTGGAGTCTCTCCAGCCCGGCTGCCGACCACGGCCGGATCCAAGCAGCGTTCCCTAGACAGGGAAAGACCGGGTGACTGGGTGGCGCGAAAGCTAAAGGAGCGATTGACGAGGAGGAGGGCGAGGGGCGCGCCTCTCGATAGAGCGAGCGAGTGAAGAGAGTGCAGAGAAAGAGAGGACACACTCCCGTCAACAACATGCACAGGGCACGTAAACAACTTAGGGAAGGGGAGTGAGCAGAAATGCGAGTGTCTGTGAATAGGGATAAGGATAATTAAAAATTAGCGAGAGTTCTATACAACACGGAGATTAATATAAGCAAAAACAGTACACATGACGTTAATTACGGGGTTTAGTGGCCTCAACAATAGATGAACTGGAAGGATACACGAAATACGCGTTAAAAAATTGACAAACGGCAGCCAAAATTGAGCAGAAACGGCAAGGAATGGGAGCGTAGTGGCGTGCCTCCCCCTTGACTGCGTATCAGCGCTTATACACGGCCGGTTTCAAGCAGCGAAGTTTGTAGTTTGTAGTGTGATCTTAACCCGGAGGAAACGCTACTTATCGCAAAATATCGTTCTCGGGCCGAACACGCGGAACAATTAATTGGAAAAGGATTTTTAAAATTACGAATTAAATTTAAATATTTTTTTCAATTTTTTAAATTATTTTTAGTGATGTTTTGGGATAATTTTACACCAACAGATTGAATATGGTTTTGCGTTTCCAGGTCCCTTTAAGAAGTGGTCGAAAATGAAGTAGGGAATAGGCCTCTCAAATTGAGATGCACTAACATAATTAAGTGGCGCATTCACAGTGAGTTTCAATGACAATGGGAGGAGGACAAAGAGGAATAGGTGACGTAGAATTGCAAACAACAATAAACACGCGAATTGCAGATGCGGAAACGGAAAGTTAGGAGGCTTTTCTGCTACGTCAACCAACTCAAACGAGCGGAAACAAACGAGTTTCAAGTTGGGAGGACGAGAACTAACATAGCAACCTACTCTAGGGTTTTGGCGTAATCATGCTTGCCAGTGTGGGAATGATTGAGATTGTGATTGTGGAACATGGAAGATTGTGGAAGATTGTGGAACAGGGTCGTATTTTGTATCTCATCCAGTTGGTTGTCATCCGACGTGGTACCATATTCCGCTCCCTCATTTCACCCTTCTTCCAACGCAGGCGAGATGGGCGCCTCTGCAAAGGAGGATGATGACATCTCCACCGCCCAGGATATCGTCCTTCGTAAGAGGAAGATCGAGAATCCCCACCAGCCCGTGGAGATTGTGAGTGATTTTCGACTACGGTTTCGTCACGATATTATCGATTTTCTCCCCTTCCCCTCTATTTCCGATCCCAGTCATATTTGTCTATAGTTAGATACGCATATCTCTTTCTTTTGAATTACCGGCACAAAAACAACAAAAACAACAACAACTACTTCCTTATTTCAGACGAACCTCACCCGTCATCTCGACACGACCACTCACTTCACGAACGCGTCGACGCAGATGCTGCAGCCCATCGGCCCCACCCTCTCCCCGCTCCTCCTCGTCCTCGCTTCTGTTGTCGTTCAAGCCGCTCTTCTCGTCGTCTTCCAATCAGGAGACATCGCATATAGCGTAAGGACTACAGTAATCCTGCCAAGTCGACATGAGCCCTCTTCCTTTCGAGCGCTCTCTGTCAGAAAATGCTAGAGCGCTTGTGAATGGAGGAGAGCACGCGGCGATTTGTCATCGCTATTCTGATGACAATATGGATGTGTGAGCACTCTGTTCGGTTTGCACGCTCTCTCACCGGACAGAGAGACGAGAGAGCGTGCAAACTGAAGAGGGTCAGACGTTTGCTCGGATGCGTTCTAGATCTTTGGCCTGTACCGTCGAGCTGCATCGCTTTCTCCTGTGCCGGTCAACACGGTTCTCGACTACGCTCTCCTGATGCTCTCCTTCCCAACCCAGGTACATAGTGCAACTAGAGATGGATATGTGGGCAATCATCTGCTCATTGACGTAATCGCTGGAATGCTCTAGGTAGTGTGTAGAATGTAGAGATGATTGCCCAAATTTCGAAATGTATAGTGCTCGCACCTGACGGTAATTAATATTAGGGATGCTTGGATTCTCGCACAATTCTTCTACCAAAATCTGGGGATCCAACTCTTACAAAAAACTACAGAACTATTAGTCTGCTTCCTGTTTTGCAGAAAGCGCTAACTGGACTGCTCAACAAGAGGTATGGATCGGTACTGGATGGAAATAGAAGCTGGGAACAAATGGGATTCAGACGTGGTCATTCCACAGTTGACGCTATCCACACTCTAAAGTCTGTCATTGCTCACTGTGTCGACTATAGGCTGCCGATCTATCTGCTTTTTGTAGACATTTCGAAGGCCTTTGACAGTGTATACACGGAAGCGGTGTTCAAGGCGATAGAGTTAGAAGGGATTCCCTCGGAAGTCGTTTCTTTCCTCGCAAGCCTTTCCCAGGAAAGTAGAAATGTGGTAGTGGTTAATGGCAAGGAGGTCAACATAAAGGTGGGAAGGGGTGTGCGACAAGGTGATTGTTTGTCACCCAGGCTATTCACTGCGGTTCTAGATATGGCACTCCGTCGGCTAAATTGGGCAAATAAGGGAGTAAGTATCAATGGTCGGTTTCTGTCCCATATTCTTTTTGCTGATGATGCCGTTCTCATTTCTCACGATGAACGACAGATTCAGACGATGGGAAGGGAATTAGAGCGTGTACTTGCTACAGTGGGATTGGGTCTCAATGGCGATAAAACTGTCGGAATGAGTTCCAAGCCTGATCCAAGGGATGTAAGAATAGGAGGAAAAGTAGTAAAATTGCAAGATAAGGTGGTCTACTTGGGAAGCGCAATCGCAGTCAGCGGAAATGATGACTGTGAAATCACCCGACGCATTCAAGCTGGTTTTGGTGCTTTCCACAAACACCGCACTTTTCTTATCAACAAGGGTATTCCAATGGCACATAAACGTCGGCTTTTCAACGGCTGCATACTTCCCGCTGTGGTTTACGGTTGTGAATGTTGGGCGCTGACCAAAGCACAAATGAATCGATTATCGGTGGCTCAAAGAAAAATGGAACGTTGGATGGTTGGCTGTACTGTGCTCGATCATGTCTCTAATGAGAGGTTGCGAGATTCAACTAGAGTTCAGGACTTCGTTCGCACTGCTCAGAAAAGGAAATGGTTTTGGTTGCATAAGATCGCGAATGATGATTGCCGGAAGTGGAGCCGATCTGTGATCGAATGGATTCCGCGGAGAAAGAGGAGCCGCGGCCGCCCAATCACGAGATGGAGCGACTCTTTCCGCAAAGCAACAGGCCCAAATTTTCTCAATCAAGCACGAAGCTCTAACTGGAACACCATGCACATCAGAGCTCTCGTCTGATCTCCCGAGAATCTAATGACCTCTAGATAAATGTGTTCGTAATCGCATGCTTGGCAAGAAACGGTCTCTTCATACTAAACGCTCTCTCGCCGGTCTGATTGGTGATAGAGTGTGCAGTTTGAAGAGAGTCATTTCTTGCGAAGCCATCCCTAATTCATATTCTCATATTTTATTCTACATGACGCTCTCGAGAATGATCGCATCCTTCAATGGACTCTTCTATCTGTTCGCCGAAGAGAAGCAAGATAATGTTCTTCTCTTGTCGTCCCATTAGCCAGTAGATCACTTTTCTCAAGCATTGCTTGTTTCATTAACGTATTGTAGAATCGTATTATCTAAGAGAGAGACAGGGGACCGATAAAGGTTATGTGATTATGACATGTCTGCTTGGGTTACTTATGCCCTTTTTGAAAGTGCATATAGTGCACCCTTTCAAGTGGGCCTAAGACTTTCATTGCGAAAGTCGAGCTATGAGTCACGGTTTTTACACTCCTTCTCTCTCTTCTCTCCACAGGTGGACAGTAGTGATGCCAAAACGGAGCGCGCTCTCCTCGTTTCACACGCTATGTCTGACCGGCGAGAGAGCGTGTGAAACGAGGAGAGCGCGCGCCGTTTTGGCATCACTAGTGGACAGGGCACTGAAGGGAAGGGGAGGGGGAATGGAGAAATTCGCCCCGTTCCTCTCCAATGTCTTAAGTCGAGCAATGGTCTGACTCTCTTCAGTTTGCACGCTCTCTCGCCCGTCAGAGAGACGAGAGAGCGTGCAAACTGAAGCGAGTCAGACTATTGCTCCTTCAGTCTAACTCGTTCATCTCTAAAAAAGTTGCTGCTTACCTTAGATTATCTTCTCAGTATGGTTTTGAATAGAGTTCGAGAAACGATACTACGCTCTCTTCATTCTACACACTCTCTCGCCGATGGACCGGTCTAGAGAGTGTGCTGAACGAAGACAGCGTGGTATCGTTTCTCGAACTCTAGTTTTGACCATCACCCTGTATTCTAAAGACAACTTTTGCCTAGTCTGAGCATCCGTCTAGGCTTTTCTTTCCCTTTTGTCTTATTCTTTATCAATAATCTTGCTACTGTATCACACTTGTGAATCCTAATCGATGCGGGCGGGAGCATTCGTCTGACTCCCCTCAGTTTGCACGCTCTCTCGTCTCTCCGACCGGCGAGAGAGCATGCAAACCGAAGAGAGTCAGAGGCAGTGATAGTTCCCTATCCTCGACAATATTCATTGAAATCGCAGTTTCTCGAGTTCTATTTTATCGTTTTGAAATCCTTGTTTATCGATTTTTTCGATTTTTGTAGATCACATAGTTTCGTAATCCTTTTTTTACTGCAGTCATTACGAAGAGTAGGCAATACCATTTAGCCATCCAATGTCCTTCTCCCCGTCTTCCTTCTAGATCCTTATCACTGAGAGATATTTTTCTCTGCTCTTTCAGTTGCTTCAATATCACTGATTCTGTGCCCATGTGTCTTTTTATATTGCCTCGTTTTGACAAGTGGCTAGGGAAGGTAGCATTGGAATTCGGACATTATCGATTGTCCTTCTCTCTTGATATTGTCCTCTTGTCAATTTGTAGAATCCAGTTTCATTTATTTCAGATCTCTATACGAACTCATTTCTTTATTGGAAAATACATCACAGATATGAACAAGAACTGCAAGGTAATATTGATTCCGGCTAGAGTTCGTAATTCGGGTCACCGTCTCATCATTTTACGCACTCTCTCGACCGGTCGAACAACGAGAGAGTGTGTAGAATGAAGAGACCATGGTGTCATTTCTCGAACTCTAATTCCGGCAATCATATTGTAAATTGTCCAGTCCTTTAGAGCATCCTAGAGTGACGAGGATACTATTTACAGCTCAAGCTACAACGTGAAGAATCGATTCTAATGGCCGTTTTGTATGCAATTCATGCGGTTTGCACAAGACAGGCGTCATTGTGAAGGAAAGATCAAGGATGACCCCTTCATTTGCTACTATTGTCTCACCATAGAAACAAGAGCATGGAGAAGGAGACTGACAGGAAAATGTCCCTGCTTATCAGAGTGCAATTTTTATAGTTTACACCGCGGTATCATAATTAGATAGTCGTGTAGCGTATGCCATGGGGAGATCTCTCGTGTAATAAGGGCAATGACAAGATAATACTTTATCACGAGAGGCATAATGGAAAGGTACTATAGAATATAGAAGCTATAGAAGCTATTTCACATATTGTATTGTGTACGGCGCATGACGTCCATTCTCCGGAGAAAATTGTGCGACGATGTGTGAGAAAGTTCTATAATATGATTCAGATACTGAGGGATTGATGTCATGGCACTCACCTTTCAAGTATACTTTACAACACTAGGTGAAATCATTAAGGGTAAAGTTCGGGTTGTGTCGTCTGTTGATTACGCCTGTCATCAACGCAATCGGTCGAGGAACCTGCAAAGATGAGGTAGATAGAGACAGATCTACTCTATAATCTATAGTCTATTGGATAATGCTAAGATTAATTTATCATTATCTATCAATATCTAAATATCTCACCCCCTCAATCGAAGGTATTTTTGACAAGCTTTTCAGAGCCTTTTCCTGTCAGTCTCCTTCTCCATGCTCTTGTTTCTATGGTGAGACAATAGTAGCAAATGAAGGGGTCATCCTTGATCTTTCCTTCACAATGACGCCTGTCTTGTGCAAACCGCATGAATTGCATACAAAACAGCCATTAGAATCGATTCTTCACGTTGTAGCTTGAGCTGTAAATAGTATCCTCGTCACTCTAGGATGCTCTAAAGGACTGGACGCTCGTTGTGAGCTTGCACGGCGGACTTGAAAGAGGGAACCTCCACGAGGGGGCATTTGACCTATTTTTTTATCGATCGTTATTAAGCTGAACTTGCAAACCTGTATAAAAGCGATGGATAACATCAGTTCCGGGATGGATACAATGATAAGCTCTCTCGTCTCTCTGACCGACGAGAGAGCGTGCAAACTGAAGAGAGTCAGACCATTGCACTTGGCTTTCCCGTTCTTGCAACCCTATTGTAGGGAGGAAACATTATTTCGAGAATCGATAGAGCTCTTATCTACCCAGATTCTTTGTTAGATGCATACATCGATTAAAAACTTTATCATTCACAAATGTATGCTTATTCACAGTCAGGAGGTGAAAAATACATGTGATTACAAAAATACATGTCAGTGGAAAAATACTGGTCATATTCTCAACCAAAAATATTAACGGGAAACAACAAATAGGATAGAGCTCTAATTTAGCAAAGGAGAGCAAATATGCAATGAGAAAATATACTCCTAAATCGTGCACTAACAGCTACTGTGCTTTCACCACCGGGAACGCTCTCGAAATGAATACGATACTAATCTAATTCAGAAAAAATATGAAATCATAGAATAAATGTAACATAGGAAAAAATATAATATTATAAATTAGTTTCTATCAAATTTGTATGTACAGTTACTACGTTTTCTCGGCACTCTGCATGGGAGGGTTATAGGAGAGAGAGATAGCGAGCAATCTCTGGCATTTGCATGGCCAGTGGGTCTCGGAGCGAATGGTGCTGACTAGAGTTCGAGAACGAAACCACGCTCTCTTCATTCTACACACTCTCTCGCCGATCGACCGGTCTAGATAGTGTGGAGAATGAAGAGAGCGAGGTATCGTTTCTCGAACTCTAGTGCTGAAATTATGTCAACAAAACACCATTTGTTTTTGGGAACGCCTCCGAAAATACGATCTTCAGAATGCAAGCCACTTGCTCGTAGGTCACACGTACTATCTTCTCGTCTGCAAAAACTCAATTTTCGTTCCATACTTTACAGTTGAATGTTCATTCAAAAAACATTCATTCACTTCAAACTTTTGCATAATGGCATCTACAGAAAAGGGCTATCTCTGGTTGAAATACGTTGAATGGTAGGCAAATATAGGGCAAAATACTGTACCTGTACTGTCCGCTTGCAGTGGTAGGTCGGTGAGCACCACCCTGAAGTCAGCGTATCCAAGGTCCATTTCGACCTTCTCCTGAGACTCCATCGACAACTGAAAAAAAAACTAATAACTTTTATACAAAAAAAAGAAAACGAATTCTCGAATGTGTGTGAAAGTCATTTCGAGATAGTCGGATAAATACTAAATGAGTGCAATTAGAAAGAGAAATCACATACCTTTCTCAGATGCGTCTTTATGCTCTCAGGTGGCGCGTTTTTGGCGAACAGTTTACGTCGGAAATGGTCGAGTAACCTGAGATTGAGCAGTGAAAATCACTATTGAAATTAAGGTATTCAAATCCAACATTTCAGATAAAGTACACAATAATGCAAAATTTCAACAGCGCGAACCTCCTCTTATGGTCGATGCCATCTGGCGGTGGTAGGTCACATACGAGAGTCAGCTGATGAAGCACTGCGAGCATTTGCAGGACGGGGTCGGAGATCGGACGAAGAACGGCGGATCTGGAAAGAAATAGCATAATGAATGAGTATTCACCAATAATGTCTTACCGCCCTTCACAAAAGAAGTTTATGTTTCCATTATGTAATTTTTCAAATAATTTGGTGAAACATCTAATGCAAACCTTAGTGCGACGAGTCTTTGCGTTCTCTCTGCAGCTGATGATGAAGAAGCGCGTCGACCGCTGGGAGAGGCCTGGTGCACGGTAAGTTTCGAAGATGCCTGGAAGTTGTGTTATTTACTGACGAAGTAGCCTATGAATACCGACTCCACTTAGGGTTCCATTATGCATCGCATTTTACCGTGAGACTAAAGAAACATTGTGACAACCTGGTCGCTTCTATTCACATTCATTGTGCTTCCCGACAGTCCTCCGATTCGAGGGAGACTATTGGAGAGGGAGGTACGAGAGCCAGCCGAGAACGATTTCAACTTGTTGCCTGAAAATGTTAGTTGAATACATTATCGATTTTAATGTAATGTATGTAATATTAAACATGGTAATGGAATGTTGTATTGGATCCTTTCTTACACAATACAGTATTCTAATAGCTGATGCAGTTTCCACAAAATTAAATCTATTGTCCACTAACCGATTCCTCGTCCTTTCCGTTTCTCAGGGGCGGCTTTGTCGATGGAATTGTTGATCACTGGAAGCTTCACTCGCTTGCCCTCCTTCTTTTCCTTCTGAATTTAGTTCTTATTATCACATCTAATTAGTACACTTCCCGTTAATGTTTTGCAGCGCATGCCTATACACATCGGCAGAAAGTACACTAAACATTGGAGAAGGGAATTATTTTTTTACATACAATCATGATCATTTTGCAAAGAATGCTCACCTCTCTAACTTCCCGCATGCTAGCCGACAGAACTTCCGAATTCGCAGATGAATTGAGCGAGTCTGATCTGAATAGGGCGTGCCTTCATCATATTTTACCATTTGGGTCGACCAAATTTGTAGAATCCATTAGTTATGGAGAAAAGTAATTGCATAATGTCGCACCTTGTAAATGACGTCCCTCGAGAGATATTCTTGTCCGTGGGTGTGCTTGCAGTGAAACTGAGCAGAGATGACGATGAGGGAATGGAGGCCGTCATGTCGTCCCTTGACAATACATTATTCGAGCTTGATCAATACTCGCACTCCTCTCAAGTTTCACAAACGACATTCACACCTTTTCATTCTACCTCGCAAGTCATCTGGTATAGAGAACGTTAAAAGCAGAGAATTTCGGGCTTTAATCTACAGTTTTTTACAAGCCAATTTATTAAAATTATTATCGAATGAATGGCTCACTTTGCTCTCTTGTAACTCGCTCGAATCTGTTCATCCAATGCCATCATCAGTCGTTCGACCATATACTCGCCAACCTGCGATCAAAAGTGAGAATTATTAGCATATTTTAGACGGATTTTGCTGCATAAAAAAAATATTTTAGACGGATTTTGCTGCATAAAAAACTTTTGCTCTATGCGCACAGGAATACATTTTAGAATATTATTTTTTTCTGAAAAAATTCCAGCCTGCTTTATTAGATTGTGGTGGTTACACTCGAGTCACTCCCGGGAAAGATCACCTGAATGATGTCCGGCCGGTTCTTGTCGTTCGCATCGAGACAAGCGGAGACCAGCTCACGGAGGCGTCTGAAAAGTGAGATATTCTGGAGATCGAATCCACATTTGCTTCCATTTTTTGTTAGCTGAAAACCAAAAAAAACGCACTCTGAGTACGTCTCCATCACGGGTTCATAAGTGCCCTCTACGATGAGCATCGTAAGCTTCAGCATGTTCTGTGAGTAGAAGGCCGGTTTGAGATTGCAGAGCTGCATGGAGAACATATTGCTAACGTCTAATACTTGCTTAATTCAGATGCTACAATTGGAAATATGTCATCATAACTCTAGCTCTTCAGCAAAGGTACATGCTATCGTGAAAGTCTTCATTCTAAAATGTGAAAAACCTCATAGATGCAGCACCCCAGTGACCAAATATCCGCCTTCTCCCCGTATGGCATATTCTGCACGATCTCCGGACTGGAATAGTAAATCAATTATCAAATAAAAATGGTGGACAAACAAGAAAACGTTCGAAAATATGCCAAAGGCATGAGTACATACAAATAAGAATATCTTTGGAAGAGAGTGTTGTAAACACACCATGAGTAGACGATAGTCCCGGCGGCTGATTTAAGATAGTCCGCGCCCATTCGTTGCTTGGCCAGTCCGAAATCGGCTGAAATTGGTTGCTTATTCATTTCTTCCCACGGCTCAACGGAAAGGATGAAGCATTACAAAAGGGTCTTTGCGGAATAACAATCATAAAAATACTAAGCCACAAATCATGTTCAAGTCAGCCACCGCACGTTTTAAGCATCATCAGCCGCCTGCTCGATCTTCAGAAACTCACTGATAACCACCCGATCATTCTCTCCCAGCATGATGTTGTTCGGTTTGAGATCCCGATGAACGATTCGCTTGTCCTTGTGAAGATATCGAAGGGCGAGTACTAACTGAAAATAGGAAAGTTAGAATAAACAAAGATCAAAGAAATCCAAAAAAAATATGAATCCTATGTCGAAGCGCGACCACTATCAGAAATACATAGTACAAACGGATTTTTTTAAAAAATACTCGCAACATGTACAGCCAATTCATGCGATTTTAACTGTGTTTAGTGAAGTGATTTAAATATCAATAAGAGATCAAAGATCATTCGGAAATTATAGAAAAAGGGACTAGCCTGCACTACGATATTCCATATTCTCGTCTCGACGAAGCGCGTTCTCTTCTCTGCTGTGGAATGAATGTGATCTTTCAGAGAAGCTCCTGCAAATACGAAGAATTGATGGTTTGATCCTACTGTAATCACGCCTACCATAATCCTATCGTATGTAATTTTTCTATTGTTCTCACCATCAATTAGGTCCATCACAATGTACAGTCGTTGATTCTCAACGAATATCCGTCGATATCGGACGATATTCGGATGACGGAGCTGAAACGAAAAATTATCAAATAGCGTTGTTTAGATCATTTTTATTCAAATTTTGTGTCAAATTTTGTAATTTTTTATCTACTTATTCACCTGTTGCTTGATTATCTTTACTTCGCTGATAATATCACCGAAACTCTTGTCAGGTGAAATTTGCCGCGATTCCATCATGTAGATCTTAAATCTGGCTGTTGGATCTTAGCCGGTGATACTGATATGAATGGGATTTTACCTCCATTTGAGCAAATTTTTTTACACAATCGGCAATTACAGTCGCAATCTTTTGCATATTATGATTTCAGGGATTGTGCAGAATCGATAGTCTTTCTTCTGTCATACCTCTTTGAGCGCATAGAATTGCATGGGCGAGGCCTTCTTCCTCACAGTATATACGCATCCGAAGGCACCTGCTCCCAGCTGCTGGAGGAGCTCGTATTCACCCACCTGAGTGAGAAAATATTTAGATCGAAAGAAATGTCTAAATATTTTCTCAAGAGAGAAGTTTGACAAACGTTCACTCAATGGCGCGAGAACGTTTGTCAAACTTCTCGCGCCATTGTAGAAAAGCATCATGAATATTTGTGATCCGTTGATTGACACGCAGCTCACTTCTCCCAACGGCGTCTTCTCCTGGTTGAGTGTGTCCCAAGCAGTGATGATCTTCTCCGTCTCCTCGTTTTTCTGTATTTTATAATCACAAAATTTAGCATATTGTTTTGATTTTTGGAGATGATAATTCTGCAGAAGGCATCTAACTAGCTTTAAAAATGGATAAAATCAATCAAGGTGTTGGTACCATGAGGCGGATGAAATCGCTCGCAAGCTCTTGATACTCGGAAAGATCTTGCACGTAGTGGCCAACGTCGATGAACTTGCCGAACATATCGGGCTCGAACACCTGAGGCATTTCCTGCTGTCTACTTTTACTTTACTACATTTCGCACATAATAACGATTGGTCTAAAAGAAGAGAGAAAAAGTAAATGAGTACTATTCATTCACTGAATTTCATTGCAAAATGCTGTGGATGGTTTTTGGCATACATAAGTGTACGAGTTGGAAACCTTCTTGAAGAAATGACGATTTCTCTCCATCGAGAAGAGCAATCGGAGCACTCTGAAGCAGGAACAGAGAAACGGCTCGAATTGCTGATTCTCGTATATTTGTACATGCCTGATATGATAGAAACATGAATAGAAACGCTTCTCATCTTACAGAAATCATCGATCTCAGGGACGAAAATCAGAATTGAGTTATATTTTCTTCGACAAGTTGCAATGTTACAGGATTTCTCACTTGAGGGGTAATAACATATTCTGCCCGACTATGTACAGGCCGTTGTTGCGAATGATAAGCACCTCATTAGAGTCGTTCTGACAAAGTTGCGCGAGCAGAGCGCACAGCCCTGAACTCCTTTAGAAGCCACACATAAACATATTTACGATTTGATTTGCTTTTGCATTTTCATATATTTCATAAAAGATTTCATTCATACCATGTGAGATCACATTACTAGCCATTCAAAAGGCATGACGAAATACCAGTGAGCATAGAGATCCAGTCAGACACTGCTCGCTGCGGAGGCTGCAGCAACGACATCTCGGAGAGAATCACGGCAATCGCGCCACGCTGACCAATCTGGAAACAGTACTCTGACATATGAGAGGACAGAAAAAAGATTTTACAGTAGTTATGATCGGTGGTGCAACTCTTGGAGGCCGACTCTCCATAGCGGGCATTGCGACAGCGTTTATCAAAGTGGAATCTCGTGACAAGTTTTACAGGATTCTTGTACTTTCATTCCGTAATTAATAGTAATCACATATTATTGTGGCAAAGTGATTATGGATTTTCCCCAGCCATTTTTTTCTAATTTTATTTCTCGAATCACGAAAGAATGTAATAAACAAATCTGGCTATCAGGCTTATTCTGAGCATTTGATAACGGTGATATTGAGATTGTTTGCATTCGAAGATGTGATACCTCAAGGGAGCACTCGGCGTCATCAGCGAGCTGTGCGAGTGTCCATGCAACGTGCCACTGCAGGCGCGAGTTACGAACGGAGAGCAGGCTGCAAATGAGTGGGATCACCGAACTAATTCACAGTAATGGGATCAAAGTAGCCGAAATAATTGAGAGTAATGGTATCGTTTTAGTTTATCAATGAGTCCTCGTGTTTTTTTCTTGTATTGTTGAATAGTCTGTTCACGAGCTATTTTTCTCTTCTCATTTGTTGGCACTAATTATTCCGAATGCAATATATTTTCAACTTTTCACCTCACTAGTAGCGGAATCCCATCGTAGATCTTAATCTGCTCTCTGGCATTTATTTCACACGCTAGTACTCGAAGAAGGGATACACACAATCTGAACAGATCGTGATATAAAGTTCCGTAATTAGCTTAGTAAAAGTCGAAAACAATCATGAAATAACAAACTTTTGCGTGAGTAGGTCACTCTCGGGTGCCATTTGCAGACAGACGTCAATGGCTGTTGATTGACAAAGGTCGAGTCGACACGACTCTACCCAGTCGGAGAGACGACCGAGGACCTGGAAAAAACAGTAAACAGGGGTCAGCCAAATGAAGTAATAAAAGGACCTCGACTCATCTGATTTTGGTATCTAATGTGGTTTCAAATAGGTAATGTTAGCCGAAATATCTTTTTCTTCCCAGAGCTCGATTCAGGTAAATACCTCAAGTGTTGCTTGCAGTATGTTCATCTCTCGGCATTGTAGAAGAGGCAGGAGAGCCTGGAAACAACATCACTTCTTCGAAAAGAAAGACGTTATGCATGAGTTGTGTGTTGAACATGCTCAGCTATCCTATTTTTGACCCAAGTTGATGTCATCTAGACTCATTTTGAGAGAAAGATGCTCACTCTGTGTGTACGCGCATCTACGAAGAGTAAGGCATGCTTGACCGAGCCGAGCAGTCGATGGATAACATCTGAAATCGAGTTCTTCTCAGTGTTTAGTATAGTCCGAGAAACGCTCTCTTCATTCTACACACTCTCTCGCTGATCGACCGATCTAGAGAGTTTGTAGAATGAAGAGAGCGTGGTATCGTTTCTCAAACTCTAGTGTTTAGCAAGCGATTTCCTTTGCCATTTCAGGATTTTCTAAAAAGAAGAATGCAATCAGAACAAGGGGGGGGAATGATTTGTATATTCTGACTTCTCTATTATACAAACTCTCTAGACCGGTAAAGCGGCGAGAGAGGGCACAGAATGAAGAAATACCGAGCCGAATTTCGAACTCTAATGACTAACTCAGGGCGAGTGTAGTATTCTCAGCATGCAGCTGGTCACTGGGATTCGCCAGAAACTGCTTGGTGATAGTGTCGATGAACTGAAAAATGTCGGTTTTCGACCATTTTTGTAAGTGCGAAGCACGTAAAATTCATTTTGAGACGCTATTCTACTCATTTTGATGCTCTCTCTCCTCATTTCTGATATCTCCCTTGCTACAAAACGTCATGATTTATGGCTGCTTTTCATCTTCTTGTTCTCGGTAAACGAACCTTTTTGAAGACGTTGTGTCTATGGAGTTGGTGGAAATGGTCGGCGAGATTCTGATATTGTAACCAGTTTTTTTTTCTTCTTGAAAGAGTTTCATCAGCAACTGCAGTTTGCGATTTAAGTGACTTCATTTTGTGACTTGTGTGTTTAGTTTCTGATTGAGTAACTTTGTGATTCCGTGTCCCACTATAGCGATCTTAACAAGCACTCTCATGTACTGTGCTATTAGCGCGATTTTTGCCTCAATTGACCGACTAAATTGTCATTTTTTGCAAAAGTGAGGTATAAATTTGATTTAAAAACAAACCTTCTCCTTTAGTACTCCCTTCGTCATTCTCAGCAGTCCATTCGTCCATCGGGCGCCCGGCCGAGAGACAACCCATAATCTGCGATCGAATGAATGTGAATCCAGTCGAATGAATAAAGCTTGTACAAAGGCCATTTCACACTCTATTCTTTACTGTTTTCATTCAAATTTCGATCCTTTTTATGCGAATATTGGCCATATAATCGGTCAATCAAGTCATAAAGAACGCACTCATTGCACAGTCGATTTGAAAGGATGCAGCTTGGCAGCTTGGCCGAGATCTTCACGTCGTCAGATTCCTCGTTGCCCCAGTGCTCACTGCAGAAAGGCCATTTCGGAAGCCATTTTATGGTGGTTGAAACTGGCCTAGCAGTGTTTTACTGCGAGACTAGCCTCGAAGACGGGATGTACCTTTGCTTTTTATGTTTACCTTGTTTAGGTTTTTCGATCGAGCTCGAATTGTATGACAAAAGCGGCTAAAACTGACCATTCGCAACTCAATTTGCGCTCCTAATGTCAAACATTAAGTGTCGATATACGAAAAAAACGTATCAATAAAAGAAGGTAAAAATGAGAGAAAATCTTACAGGACTCGTTCCAGTGCGTCGACCTCCCTCAGAATGGCGGTTGGGCCGGGCGGCTGCTCGCTGCTGAGGTAGTGCAGCAACTGAAGCAGTGGGGAGGCTGCGGCCAGGGGCGTCGCCATTCCGCCTGTTGCGGGCCTAGAAAGCAGTTGACGTTTTTTTGGAGGTTTAGGCTCCCGGATATCCTCTTCATGGAAGTTTCAGGCCAGAGATGTGCAAGGTTTATGCGACAGAAAGAACGAGAAATTATCAAGGAAGGTAAGGAAGTTCGAAGCCGCATTTGGTAATTTCTGCCCTGAAGCCATACAGCTAAAGGTATTTCTGCCTTCGTGAGTGGCTCGATTGAGAGAACTGCTGAAGCACTTTAAGCATTGATAAATCTATTTTAGGGATCGGGCTCGCGATTAGTCTCAATAACTCTTTAGTTAGCGCAATTATGAGATAAAGGGCGAGAAACAGTCACGGAACGTTAGTAAGAAGCCCTAGTTGCGTCTTAGTCACGAATATTCGCGTGAAATAACGTGAAACGGACACGGAACGAGCGTGGGAGAAGGCGGGAATGGGGAAATTCCTCCCTCTCCATGTCTTTCACTCTCGCGCCAGTCAGAGAACAGCGAGAGAGCACGCGAAATTAAGAGAGTTGGAGGGGAAAGCCAGAGGAATCGAGGGAGAAATCATCGAAGCACAGGCTCGAATGAGCCCCTTCTCCCTCTCTCTCTCGGTCTTTCTCTGCTCGTCTTCTCCTAACTCTACCTCAAGAAGAAGAGGGGGACGTCAAATCGCTATGGTTACTCTTTTTCTGCCGCAAAGTGGTGGAAGGAGGAGGAAGGGGTAGAGATTTGAGTTCTACTGCTTGGTTGAGCGAGTAATCGACTCTCTCTATTTTGCCTGCTCTTTCGCTTTCTCTCTCGTCTGACTCTCTACATATTGCGTGCTCTCTCATCGCCCTCTCCTTCCTAGAGGTGCACGGACTAGAAGAATTTTCTGGGAAATGGACCAACATCTGAGCAAAGAAAATTTTCGCGAATCCATTGTTCTAGAGTTCAATGCCCAAAATTTTCTTACAACTTTTCAGTCTCTCATTTGCTAGAAAGAGGAAGGGAGCATTGGAATAGAGTAAGATGGCCGGGCAATAAATGGCTGTTTTCATTCTGCGTACTCTATCGACAGCAGTGTTGGTAATTCGGGTCGCCGTCTCTTCATTATACATACTCTCTCGGCCGATAGAGTTTGTAGAATGAAGCGACATTTGTATCATTTCTCGAACACTAATCAACAGACATACGGGTGAGAGAATGATGAGAGTTAATTCATGCCAAGAAATACCTAGAATAGAGAGGGACTGCTTGAGTGCTTCTGAACGAAACCTGTAATGCAATGAGCGACAGCGGGGTTTCTGGAATTGAGCAACGCTCTACGATATCTCGCTCTGCGGAACTCTGATTATCGCGGAAATGACGACGGGGAATTCACTAAGTTGATTAAACTGAATGAGGGATGGATAGTTGCAAATGGAAAAGAAGACTAACGACTCCCTTGTAGGAAGGAAAGGGAAGGGTAACTGGTTGATGTGTGTGTGTCAGCGAGATTCTCCCACACGGAAGAGTAAGCTATTTGGAATACCCAACGCAGCTGATAATCGTATATGATGACGGGGAATTCACTAATGCGACATGTTGATGACGGAATCTCGCTTCATGTACGGCTGCCTCATTAGTAGCGTGAAAATCGCTCTGGCAAATCTGCTGCTCTCCTGAATTTGCGTGCTCCCTCGCTCAGTATGAGAGTGTGGGATTTGAGGAGGGCACGAGCTGATAAGATCATGGATGATATCATAATGTATCTGACGGAAGCCTGAGAAAATGAAGGTTAACAGCTCGAAATTGCAGTGCCCAATGCCTAAAGAGAAGCGAGCTGTTATTGGGGCAGGTGTGCGACACATAAACAAGGAGTAAGTGCATTTCCATTCGCACGTACGAGAAAACGTACGAGAAAACAACAACAAGACAAAAGAAACATAAACAAGTTTACAATTACAATGTGAAATATCATTTGAATTCGAAAAAACAACAACAAATAGCAAAACAACAAATACTCCTCCTCCTCTCCTCCTCCATCCATTCCTATCCCAGTCGTCCGCTCCGAGTGGTTGCCCCGGCTGCTCCAAGCCGCGCCACCCTCGCCAACGATGTTAGCTACGCTACTCATAACCATCGTGAGTCCCTGGGTAGGAGGGTTCGGTGCACTCTTGAACTACGGTAGATCAAGGTACAATTCGGAATTGCTGCAGGAGGGTACGGTACCCTGAGGTTACGGTAGGAGGTTACAGTATCCCATTTTAGAGTTTGCTCTCACAAATCGCTCTCGCTGTCATCATCGGATGTGGAAAGAAGAACAAGAAGAAGGAGGTGTACCGTAATCACCCGATACCGTAACCAATCGATATTATGTTCAGGAGGTCAAGCCCCCGCTCGCCGGTGACGACAAGAACATGGTCACGGCCATCGCCGAAGGAAAATCCGGCGTGGAGAAGGTGGCTTACTGTAACTCCCAGCGACTACAGTACCCATAGCTACCGTGCTCCACGAGCACACAGTGCTCGAACAACTGCATCTTCTCAAGAAGTTCACCACAGATCATCCTTATCGATTCACCCAGACTACAGTATCCCTACGTAGCCACGAGCCCACTGTTTCCGAATAAGTGCTTCTTTATCGAAAATACCACTCTTTCCCGCACCTCGACATTTCCTCGTATTCTCTCCTCGATTTCCTGATCCCGTGAACTACCGTAACCTGAAACTACCGTAGCATTTCGCCCACTGCACCCCCATTCCTGACCTACCATCATCGATCTACCGTATCCTACCGTACCCTTCTCGCCCACACCAAACACAATAATGGTGTCAGTATCTACATTGCAGCAAGCGCCAAACAAATCGGCAGTGCCCACCATCCCCGAGAAGAAGGAAGAGAAGAAGGAGTCCGAGCCGAAGGTACGGTATCCGACCGTTGCTCCTCGACATACAGTAACCCATGACATACCGTACTTTACCGTACCAATTGCAGCCGTCGCCGGAGGCTGCGGGCAAGTCGTCTCCTGGCTCATCCCGACCCGGTCCCGGATCGAAGAAGGAGGAGAAGGACGAGCAGAAGAAGGAAGAGAAACCAAAGGAGGTGAAGAAGGAGGAAGAGGAGAATAAGGACGACGCATCCACCAAGAACAGACCCTACCCTGAGGTGAGGTACTGTAGGAATACTGTAGGGGCAGAGTGACGCGATACCGTATCCATAGAAGTGAAGGAAGGACACTGTAGGGGTTGACAGAGCAGGGGTAAGGTAGCTTGGTCGGGAAATTGTAACTGAGAGCTTGGGCTACTGTAGGGATACTGTAACTGCAGGTAAAAGACCCGACGCCGTCTGAGCTTGATAGGAAGAAGAAGGCGCTCGAGAAGGAGAAGGCGGAGAAGATCGCCAACGGAGACTACCAGGTACGGTAATGCCTACCGTACCCAGGACACGATTGATGTCTAGCGATGACTGATTTGTTTTGCAGAAGAAGTCCGACGAGGACGACACGCTGGAGAAGGTGAGGGATGAGCGGGAGTTCAAAGATCAAAGATCACTTGCAGGTGGTCTCGCTCAAGGAGAAGCAGACAGAGAAGGAGAAGAACGGGAAGAAGAAGAAGCCAGCAGAGGACAGTGCGAAGTGATGAGAGGAAGAGAAGATGGAGGAAGAAGGGAAGGGAATGAGGGAGAGAGATGGGATAAGCGATAAAGTGCTTGTGATGAACACGGTGTTATTAAACAAATAATGTGTAAAACAAATGTAAAAAATGCAAAAAATAATAAAGTAGAAAAACAATAAATTACGATAGAATTGAAATTGTGCCTGAAGCATGGTATGATACTGTAGGCTCGTGAAGTTAGTTTATTTTCGTTTCGAAGGTGGTCTTTGTGTCGGTTGTGCTGTTTTGCTTTATTTCTTTAGCCTTATCATTGTCTTTTCATTCGGCGAGTTGCTCCGGATGTCATAGCTGTATAAATATCGTTAAATCTATAGGTATGTCGCTTGCATTTCGTTAGTGTGCGCGTTCACGTAGTAATCGCTAAGTTTACGCATTTTCTACCACTGAACGTGGTTCATTCAGTTAAAACTGCGATGAGAATACAATATTTGCAGCATCCAGAGCTCTGTTTTCCTCCTGTTGGACCACTATGGACTACTCGACTCCCAACAATCGCCGTCGCAAGGTTAGCATTCTTTCAAGTTTAATGTCGATCTTTCTTCGTTATATGGTTCATTGCATAGCCAGCTTTACTGTTTTAGTTCTATTCAATTGATTGGACTATGTCACTAATTGCACTAATTGCTAATTGATAACTAATTGTTAACTTATTGGTCACTAATTGCAACAAAACCGAAAGCAATTGGGCTAGTTTCTGAGGTTTTTGATTTTGATCACACTGTTTTACTCGCGTGCAATGGATCGTTTACTTATAATATTCCCCGACTTGGCTTATATTCTTAATCAAAACCGTGTTATCAGGCGTCTTCTGTGAAAGATGAGATAATCGTTCTCGATGATGCTGATTCGACCACTCTGAAGAATGTGAATAAAGAAGTGAATGCCCCGAAGCGACGCAAGGTATTATCAAGCCTTCTTCTATTTTTATCTGTTTTAGACACCTTATTATTTATTTTTTTAAATTTAATTAGTTTAATTACACTTTTCTATTCAGAATGACTCCATCGCAGGCAATAACCACGAGGAAGCCGATCGACAGTTGGTTTTGAGCAGTATGATGAGTGAGGTTAGCTACGAGCTTCTAATTAGTGTTTCTGCTCTGTCTTTGACTTGAACACGATTCTGATCCCACCATAGAGGGATTCATTGAATAGTATGGTAGTTTTGACTAGCAATGGAAGATTGTGCCTGCTTATTTACTAAAGTCGCTGCAAATAGACACGTTTTCTAATTTTCCACTTGCTCAAATTATAAACTGGGTACTTTGTGCCACGTTTGATCAACTTTTAGCCTAGTAGGGCCTAAAATATTTCCACTTATGATGACAAATCGAAATGTGGTCTCCTCATTTAATGTCTTCTCTCGTTGGTACCTAATCTCCACTTTACAGCCAGTCCCTCCCCCTCCTGCGGTCCAAATCCTCGAACTTCGACAGCTTTTGCTCATGGCGAGACAAGACTCAGTGAATACCCAACAGCAAGTGATCAATGCGGGCCATCAATTGATTATGACAGAGCAGGAAATGGCAAGGAGGGACGATATGCACCAGGTATTTAGCTTATTGTTTTATTTAGAATTTAAAGGTACCCACCAGTCAAAAATCAACTGTGCTTCAATTTGCCCTGTTTTGTTTCCTCATTTCAATGCACTAATTCAAAAAAATTAAATAAATTTTATTAAAGCTAAAAATAAACAAAGCCGGGAAATAAAAATATTTGCTGTTCGTGTAGTCGAGGTATTGCAATTACGGTATTTGATACGAATTGATTGAAATTTTCGCACTCGAACTCCTTCAACCATTTTCCGCTGTTTTCCTGTTTATTTTCAACGATTCTTGTTGTATTTTACATAAAACTGCTTTGTATTGTATTGCTAATCACTTTTGTTCGTATGTATGCGGTTAGTAAACCAGTTTAACGCAACTGCGCTCGAATGAACTTAGAATATTTTGTGTTCTGCTGTCAATGTATATCGTGCAATTGCCTCTTAGCAGATGCCCTTCAAATGCGTTGTCTGCCCACGTAAAGTAGAGGTCGCGAAAACGGTACCGAAGAAGGAGGAGAAGAGGAAGGAGTGGCTGCTGCGATTGAATCTACTGGAGGAGGAGCACGATGAGCTGGAGAAGAGAGTAGCCGAGATGTACGCTGAAGGGAAGACGCCTAGGATGTGTCTCAATCACTTCAAAGAGAGGAGGGCCTCTACCGGACGACGTGAGTATCTATTGATCTAGTGTTATCTATCGATTGTGCCTCTAATACTCGCACTGCACCTCCGCAGTATTCAGTTGTTGTATTACTTTGTTGTTATGCTACCTATCAGTTGCGAGAACACCAATCCACGGATGCCCCAACGCTTGAAAGGGAGGATAGGGAACAGGTATTGTACGCTTTATTATATTATATAGGCCACAATCGTTTCTCTTGTATGCCCTGGGGAGGCAATGGAAACATCAGACATGCCCTGAGGAGGTAATTTGCACAAGCCCTGGGGAGGCGAAAATAAGCATTTGAGTCACAACAACAATACGAATGTTACAGAGTGGGACAATGGATGAAGATCCATCCGAGGGTAGCATAGACGGCATCGCAAATGCGATGCTTGACCTACCGTTAGATCCACCGACAGAACCTCCATCTCCTCATCGTGCGCAATCTGGGGTACGCAAATTATTCAGTTGAGACAGATATCAGATGATATAATCAGAAAAGTACTTTAGTCTTTACTACACAAATAGCATACAATAAAATTTCAATGGTTCTGAGTTATAAAACAATGTAATTTAAATGTTTAAAAAATTGAATGATGTTAATACTATTCCTCGAATTATCGCCTATTGGGGATACTAGGGATGGCATCGCAAGACACGATTTTCCTTCTCCATAGTCTTCCACCCGTGCGGAGAGCACGCAGAATAAGTACATTTATTGCAATGCCATCCCTATCGCCTAGGTACTTTGGATCGTTTTGGACACAATGAAAATCGAAATTCAGTCATACGCACCATCTCAAGAAACGATGTGCACTGAGGCAACATCGGACAACGAAGTGGAAGAAAACGGGCCGACAATACAAGATGGAAACACTTTCTACTTGGTGTCCAAGTCGTCCCTTCTCCCCCTCTTCAAACGTTGTCGTGAGTGTGGCGCCGCCGAGATCCGAGCCGGATCCTTCCGCTCGTGGTGTGTCGGATCCGCCCTCTGTCTGGAATGGTTTTGTAATGTGTGTGAGCGGATTGTGAAGTGGTCCTCCCAAGAACAGATCGAGGGATATTTCGAGGGTAACCTCAAACTATCTACGACCCTTCACACGACTGCAGTATCCGTTCCGGTTAGCATATGCCTATTGACGATTAGATCATAATAGATGGACTATGTCTAAAGTAATATGAACCCGATTGTGAAATTCAGAGATTTCTCGACATGGGGAAAGAATTCGGAGTCGCCCTTCCATGCTACAACACTCTCAAATCGCATCTGGCAGAGGTTGTGATACCAGCTGTAGATACGGTCCACGAGAGACACGAGAAGCTGGTCGAGGAGACGGTCAGGAATGTCAGCGGGGTCAGAGATTTCATGGTTTCAATCAAATTTGTTATTTAAACTTTGGCTTACCTCAAAAGCAAAAGAGTGCAGTCCCCCGGCCGCATACTTCGGCCCGTTCCTGAAAAGCGCCCATGAGGGGATACGGTACTTACTAATATACCCCTCCCTCCCCTCATAACCTCATAGTGCTCCTGCCGGTGCTGCATTGAGATGAGCGAGCCTCTTCTCGACTCTGGAATATCAGACTGTAAACTTAGTTAATCATACAAATCACTTGGTGTCAGTATAAATTCAAAAATTCTTAATCGAGTTTGAACTGCTTAGAAAAGAGGAATCGATGTGGCTGTCGATGGTCGGTACGGTACACGAGGGTTCACTTCACGGAATAACACCAAGTGCATCATTGATCTTGCCACGAACCTAGTTGTAAAAGCAGTCAACATGCACAAGGACATGAAGGGAATAGGTAGTGTTAGTTGATATTAGTAGCAATGAGTTGATTACAAGTGGTAAACATTCCAGATGGGGTGAGTGGGCGGATGGAGAAAGAGGGAGTGAAGCGAGGGCTGAAGATATTATTGTCGAAAGTCTTTACGGTCAGCTATCACAATTCAGGACTAACTACTAAGCAGTAATGAACCATGACTAATGCTATGCCTTCCTAGATAAGAAGTGTTACTTCTGACAACGACGCTAAAATCGGCAAAATGTTAAGAACGGATCCACTCTTCTCCAAAATTAGACACTCTCTTGACTTCTGGCACCTAATGAAAGGAATCAACAGTGACCTGAGAGAGGTAATTGTTTAGTAGTTAGAGAAGCAAAAGTTTAAAAAATGATAAGTATACAGCATAGGTGTCCACGCCAGCGGCGGGGGGGGGGGAGGGGGGTACTACGCAGGCACCCACATGTGGGGCGCTGCGCAAGGCATGTATAGGTCATGGTGAAAATCGGTAGGCATCTCATGGAAGGTCAAGACTTAGTACCGTACCCAATCGATCATACTGTTCCAATATATATCGTATACCGATACCGTAACCTCCGACTATCGTGAACTGACTATTTTTAAAAAAGTCCTGGTACCGTATGAAATGGATTCTACAATACTCAAGAAACTAACCCAGTTCCTGGGGTCAGATTCTGTTCCTTGGTTAAACATTTTTTCTAAAAATTATACATAAATTTGAGTTACGATAGGATAATTCAAAATAATTTTAGTAATGAATTTGAATTTTTAGAAAAATATGTTTGACCCAAGGAACTGGATCTGACCCAAGGAACTGGGTTACGGTAATTACTTGGGTACTGTAGAATCGATTACACACTGTACCAGGACTTTTTAAAAATACAGTTAGTTCGCGATAATCATGGACTATGGTAGTTACATACGGTATCGGGGAGTACTGTAGAGTCGATTTGATAAGGTATTTTAATTTTTGGAAAAAAATAAAGTCAGTTCGCGATAATCGGCGGTTACGGTAGTGGTATACGGTATCTACTGGTACTGTACGATCGATTGGGTACGATAGTAAGTCTTGACCTTCCATGACCTACCTATCGATTTTCACCATGACCTATACGTGCCTTGCGCAGCGCACCACATGGGGGTCCCTGCGTAGTACCCCCCCCCTCATATTCACAACTGAATTCAGCTGAGCAAGAAGAAGAAATGCTCTTTGGTCAAGCATTGGTGGAAGTCCATTATTAATCACTGCTACCATGTCCATTACCAATACCGGAAGAGCAGGGCAAAGGGTCTCGAGAGATGGAAGAGCGTCCTCGCTCATGTGTGTGGGCGTCATAGGCACTTCGAGAAAGTTAGTGCGATTACATAATTAAATATCTGAATATTACATTTGTTATCTCATATATGCAAGTGTTAAAATGAACACAACAAAGGTGCCGTTTCTGTCTGGGACCAGCGGATGCACGCACAAGGAACTACCGGAGGCACCTCAGCACAACATCGACAGAAAGAGCAAGGAATTCCAACTGCTCAAAAAAGTGATACTGAAGCCCACTTTCCTCGCTGGATTCCTCCGTGCTTCACCCAAGAAGAATACCTCTCCCTGTGAATCCTTCAACCGACTGATCAACATCTATGTCCCCAAGGATATCGCCATGTAAGAAATTATAAGACCTATGCATTATGGAAGCTGAGCGAAAGTTTAAAGAACCAGCAATGACAACGCATATTCAACTCCCCTAACCTCTACAACGAGAAGATCAAACTGGCGGTATTGCATCATAACGCCATCGCAATGGCCGATCTTCTCCATCTCAGGAAGGAGAAATCCTCATATGTGACTAGAGTGAAGGGAAGAGAGGTGTTGAGCGTGAAGAGAAAGATGACTGCTGTAGATCACAAATGGAGAGGAGAAGTTAGTATTCTTAATAACATTCCACCTCAGTAATATATATAGTAGTAGAAAACAAAAAAAATATTGCAGGTCTGGAAGGAAGTGCAAGAAGTGGTTCGCCAAAGGAAGCTGGACGCATACCTCAAGAAGATCGGCGCCCCCGATTCGTTCACCTATGTGAAGACCCTCTACGAGGAGGAGCAGGGCCAGGAGGAAGGGAATGCGGTAGAAGATGGAGGAGAGAGTGACGTGTCCGTCGAGTTGGGAGGAGGATACGGAGAAGAGGTCGACTCGGACTCGAACCCCATCATGGACCCGATCATGTTCAGTGATGAACGCGATTCGGAGTCGGATCATGAGAGGGGAGAGACGAGGGAGGAGACCTTTTCTTCTGGTTCCGACTGGAACGAAGGAGTGGAGGAGGAGCCGAAGACTCCAGCTGGTTGTGGAAGGGGGCGAAGAGAGCAAGGGAAGGCGAGAGGAGGCACCAGAGGGAAGGGAAGAGCGGCCAAGGTGGCAGAGGAAGGCGAAACATCTGAGGAAGAGGGAGAGGACGAAGATGGAGGGGAGGAGAAGCAGCCAGAGAGACCGAGGAGAGTGAGGAAGACGAAGAGAGGAAGAGGGGAAGAAGCGGATGGAGAAGAGGAAGGTTACGAGGGGGATGGGAACGAGCCAGCCAAGAGGGGCAAAGGGAAGAAGTCGGATTAGT
Organism: Pristionchus mayeri; assembly: GCA_036245805.1. NCBI lineage: Eukaryota > Metazoa > Nematoda > Chromadorea > Rhabditida > Neodiplogasteridae > Pristionchus > Pristionchus mayeri. The sequence goes on along the minus strand of BTRK01000003.1, from coordinate 41,660,830 downwards.
TCATAGGAACATGCAGGGACTGGACAATTGTTAGGGGCACATGCTTATTTTCCAACTTTCATCATTATTAGTCACCTATGTTATCCTCAATTTGTACTTGTTGTCTCGCACGTGGCGACAAGGGCGCGCGACAGGTCGGACAGATCGGGCTGCATCATTGGAGCGAAGTCCGGATTCGTCAGGAACGGCGTGACGTACTCCTGCAGATTGTGATAGATTATCGTAGCCAAGGCTACCGCAGAACATGGGCACCCTTGATTCTAGCAGCAAAAGCCATCCCGGTTTTGGATAATACTTCTGCCAGGTTTAGTGCACCAGTTTCCGCAAACCTTGCCGGTTTTGTATCTGAACTAGTGGGCACCATCCCCGGTTTTAAAACAGCAATCACTGCCCACGTATGGGCTACCGTACCATCAGCTCCTTCTTGACGATCACCTGCTGCGGGAGTTCCGTACCGTTGATATCGTCGCGGAGGTCCTCCGGTAGTACGTTGTAGTCCATGTACTGTAATGATCAATACTCGTTCATACCGTAAGTATCAATCGATACCGTACCTGATTCCTGACACGAATGGCCTCCTGGCTCACGCCACGTGTCCGTTGGTGATTGCGGCGTGGGCGAACTCTGGGTGCGCACTCACGTCGACGCCCGCGTACCACAGGTAGTAAAAGGCCACGGAGAGGGGGTCTACAACAATATCATTATAAAAAACATGGTTTCGGCTGATACTAGTGTGTGCCTGCATACATCCAGGAAAGCCTCTCCTAAGGTATACTGTGTTTTGGAATACAAATATAAAGAGGATGAATCGAAAAATTGAATAATTAAATGACCACGATAAATATGTTGATGTTGAGTTGAATGGAGTGATATTCCATCGAGATAATGTACGTCGAGATAATTGCCGCTGTTTATACAAGCCCTCACTAGAGATGGTCACCACTTTCCCCACGTCCATACTAGGGATGGCCAAGCGAGGAGCCTAGCGACCTCACTATACGACCCTATTCGGCCATCCCATTCCCTAGGTCTCTCGCTTACCTGGGACATCCCGTTAGATATCGATTAGATATTGATTGATCAATGACCAATACCTGTTTCAACCACAGGAGGTCATCCTTCATCTGATCCATTTCCCATCCTTGTATGTCATCGGGCAGATTCATGTAGGCACGCGCTTCTTCCACAGTCGTGTCCTGTGAATATCAAAGATCAATTTCAACCCCAGTCGTATACCTTTATCTTCTCGGCCATATAGGATGAGCCAGCCTCGGAGATCGGCGGAATGTCGAGGTACCTGTGTGAGATTGGCGTTATCGTTTGTCATATTTTCGAAAAATATAGAAATAATATTTAAAAATTCTTACATCGCTGAATTGAGCATGCCGAACGTCGTGGGTAGTGCATAGTAGTCGTCGTGGGTAGTGCCTCGAAGAAGCGTCCTTCTAGTGGCGCGATCTGGGTCTGAAAGGACACCAATTTTAATTGGACATCGGGTTAAAACCACCGAACCCTCACGAGACCGTACCCGTCCGCAGTATTTGTTGCCGCTGTTGTGGCGCGTTTCTACCTCTTGCTCGGTGGGGTGGGGTGGGAAACTACAAAATATTAGGGGCTTCTGCAGTTGAGGGGCAAGAGGCTCCGCCCACTTTTTCTTCTGCTTCTCTACCCCTACGCTCTCCCCGGTGCTCTAGCTGTAATCGCTCACCTTTCTATGCGCATCGTTGCCTAAGCCGACTTATAGCCTAAGCGGTAAGCAACGTTAGGGTCTCCCCGTTTCGCGGGGAGCCCCTAACGTCGTTTTTTTTCCATTTTTTTATTTAAAATATTTAAAAATAACTTACCGCTGCGGTCAGTTGAGGATGAGCTGCATGTCGGAGTTGGTGACGTTTGGCAGTGGGATGACAAAGTCGGAGTTGATTCCAGACTGCACCTGCAGTATAAGGTCCAATCAGTAGCTGCAGTACTCCTATATTCGAAAATTCCACGAGTCATTCGCACAGTGACACCACTTTCATGTTTCATCGACACTCGTCCCACCACTTTCATGTTTCATCGACACCTCATAAATGAATCCTCCGAAACGCGAACCTCGCGGTGGAACTTGGAGAACAGTCGGGGGTACTGCTTGTGGGAGAAGCTCTCGACCATCTGCTGGAAGCCGAACCACTTGAAGTGCGCCGACACCAGCTTGTACGCGCACATCGCCTGACATTCGATATTTAAATAATTTAATTATAAACAGTTTGAATCTTCTTGAGAAGAACAAATTGGGTTGGCAAATTTTAGAATTCATGAGGGACCATCACAATCAAGAAATGTAAATTCACTAGGCCAATCTGAGGATCAAAAGAAGATCCAATATCCATAGCTTCGACAAACAGACCGGGAAAATGGTATAGCGAATCCCGCCATTAAAATTAGAGCCTACTTACCGTCGGCCGGCTCCAGGAACTCCTAGTCGTTGGCGATGTCGATGTGGACGCACTCCCTCTTCGCCAGCTCCTTCTTCGAGAAGTCGTAAGCCTGTATTTTTAATAATTAAATATAATTTTAAATGTTGAACAGTAATATAACGACAAACAGGTTGATCCTACGAGCATATTTTCGAATTTAATAATGAAATCTAAACTAGTAATCGGTAATGTACACGTCATTCAATATCACTCTTGCAAGATTGTGGTAAATAATAAACTACCTTCGTGCATCGTGCGTATTTAAAATTAAAAAAAGCACTTTGCAATGATCCTAATCTGAATCTATCATGCCTTGTCGGGGCGGACGGTAGAGGGCTGACGCCATCAGCAGCACCAGCACGCCCACGCGCTCGATCGTCCAGCGATGAGATGAGACCCCTTCTTCTGATTTTCGCCAGCCATCTCAATCGATTACAGTAAGATGAGAGGGTGAGCAATCGATAACTGATCCGATTAGAGACCAACCTCGCTTCGCAGCTCCTTCAGCGGTGTTCGCTGTTGCGCTTGGTGCGTGGAGGTGCGAGCAATGGCAACCCTCGCCTTCTTGTTAGTGTGTGAGTGGTACAGCTGTGGCTAACGGGGTCTCGCCAAGCAAAAACTCGTCTCTGAAATGTAAAACAATTAACGAAAGCGCTAGAATATGATATCAATATGTGATTCAATAGTACGCAAAAACGAGAAATTAATTCAATAATTCAAAGACGCGCGCCGCTGGAAGGGAATCACTTTAGAGTACGTACTCCCGAGAGAGGCGGGAGAGGGAGAAGTACGGGGGAGTGGTTGATCAGTGTCCCCCGCGGGCTGAGAGAAAGAAAGCGCATTGCTAGAGCGACAAGGCAAGAGAACGCCAGTGAAAATTAGCAAGCTTTTCGTTTCAATTTTAATAAAAACACGCATTCCAGGTCCAATTCAAAGCGTGATGAGTAGTTAGGGTTGTTCTGCTCAAGTACATTGTACATAAAACACAAAAAACGAGGAAAACGCGAGAAAACGCCGATGGCGGAAGGGCGCCGCCAAAGCCAACAACTTTTACAAAATGACCGCACATTACTCACAAAGTACAGTACTACCCCACAATGTACTACACGAACAGTTTTTCAAATTTGTTATTTTCAAGCTGTATTTTCAATACGAAACTTATTTTTAATATTTTTTAAAGTTCATACATATGTTTTCAATCGAAGATGACTAGCGATATTCAAAATTATATAAATTTTTAAAAATAAAAATTTCTGACCAAAGGATTCCTTTAAAGGCAGATGTGTTGTGCTACTTTCCGTGGGAAGGTTGTTGTTGGAAAATCATGACGATTCTTAATATAACCAATATACTGCACTGTTTTTCATCTGACTTATTTGAGTAGTTATTAAATCGTATGCTTATTTGTGTTCCTTCAGAGCCAGTTGCGTGAGATGAAGATGCGGGCGGAACGGGCGGAGAATTTACTCGGTTTGTGCACTATATTGTTTTAATGTCACTTCCGCCTTTCCGCCTTGTTTCGTACTTGTGACTGTGCAACATCCTTCCTTCCGTGGAGGGTAGGATATGACCATCTAGATATCGGCACAATAGCGATTTCCAAAGATGTTTCGTAACATGAACCTTTCCAGATTCGAGGCAAGGATGTCGGGATGAGCCGAAAGAGAAGGAGTTGGAGGAGAAGTGAGAAACATTTTTATTTTATTTAAATTGATTAAAATGTATTTTTAGAGTGAAGGAACTGGCGAAGGAGAAGAAGCGAGAAGTTTTGATCTTGATATTTTTGAGCACCATTGTTTTCTATTTATGATGCATTAGGATATCGCTGAAAAACATAGTCATTTTGGCACACATAAACTTCTACTATAAGAGTATAGAAGCCAACTGGTAGCTATGACAATATTTTCAAATGGGAAACATGACTTCCATTTTTGGAGCGCAGAAACATCGTTATAGGAGTGAACGATAGAGCGAAACAAAAAAATTGTAGGATCGACAAACTGTCAGACCAATTGGAGAAGGAGAAGAATAGAGCCAGTGAGATGGAGAAGAGGCAAGTTAGAACGTATTGCGCTGTTTTTCCAGTTTTCAAGCATCTCTAATTGTGTCCCTTTTTACGTTCCTGCATACTCTCCCACCAATCAGTTTTTGTATTCTTCTTGCTCAATTGTCGCTTAATATTAATCGATTCTCTTCAGTGTGAGTGATCTGACGACCCAACTGGAAGAAGAGAAGGAAGGAAGAAGTCGATCCGACCAGAGGTGAGGCCATCGTATAGATAGCATTTGCTTAAACCTGTTGTTCATCTTATTAAGTATATTCGTTTTTCTTTAGAATCTTCGAGTTGACTCGCGAACTCGCAGTGTACAAGACATTGCCTAAGATGAAGAAGAATCTGGCTGCAGCGGGAACCTCGCCCGTGGTCTACACTTCCGCCCGTGAGCCTCTTTTGCATAGCTGTGCAAGGAACCGCTCAGGGGTAGGGCCTTCCGTAACCCGGTACCTTGGGTCAGATCCAGTTCCTTGGGTCAAACATTTTTCTAAAAATTTGAAATGAATCGTAAAATGACTCCACAGTTATCAGAAATACGATAATATACTTTGAAATAATTTTAGGATCGATTTTGGTTTTTTAGAAAAATGTTTGACCCAAGGAACTGGATCAGACCCAAATAACCGGGTTACGGTAGTCACTTGGGTACTGTAGAATCGATTGGACAAGGCTAGATCCACGCAACAACAACATCCTTCTCCTCATCAGCTCCAATGCGGAAAGCAGTAAGTGTAACAATGTGCCAATGGACTTGAAAATCAAAAATCGAGCAGATCCGAATAGATTCGGCACAGCCAAACAATTTCGATTCTCTAAATGTCTGCGTTTTGGGGAAATCGAATGTGCTGAAAACGATGGGCACACTCATTTTTCTCCTAGAACCTCCGTTGGCTCCAGAAGTCATCACGTTGAAAACATGTTTTCGCGCATGTCGCCGCAAAATGAACGAAAATGCAGTTTCTGAATCCTCGTCAGGGCGAATCCAAACATGTAACTCACTAAGCCGACTTAGGACACATAAAAAAAGTTGATTTTTAAAGATGTTTTAGTAATTCATGAAAAATGAAGTGGATAACCGTAATCAGTATCAAATTCTACCTCGGCAACCATATTTGCGTCATTTTAGCACATTCCGCAGTGCCTAGTCTTGCTCAATTCTTATGCAAACGGGCTCATATAAAACTTCTATTCAAGCGATCTCGATCGATGAAGCTGTCAAACAGTTTCGCGAGTCTCTGGAGAAGATCGGAGATGAGGCGAATCGATTCGCAGAAGTGGTAAATACTCAAGTTATGAAATGCCACAACTCTTGAATCAACAGTAATATTCAATTCGCTTATTTCTCTACAGCTATAACTTGTATATCAAAGCTCTAGCTAATCTTATTTTTTAAAATAAATTTTTGCCTTTTTCGACTGGCAACTTCAAATGTCTCGCCTGCAGCATCATGCTGGCCAACAAGCTCTCCAGTATCAACCACTTTATCTCTAAGAAGCACATCCAGGCGGTGTGCTCTTTTTCTAATTACTTTGGATGAATTATGGAGAAAATTATCTAAATTAATTTTTTTTTTAATTAGGAACATATCTCACAATTCTGATTATTTGGAGTGAACTATCGTGGAGCTATCATTTTAGAACACTGTTTTGCTCGATGGTGAATTTGGGACACTATATTTTTCACTCTCTGAAGAGTGAAATGGCCAAGTCGAAAATGATGCACCTCCGAACTATTTCTTCTGACAGGTGCGTGCGATGAAGAACTGGCTGAACACGATGGCGCAGTACGCGTGGGCTGGCAAGCGGGGTGCAAACTAGCTCGAGGTGGAATAAGTCGGTGGTGGGAGTAGTACTGTAGTGATACGGTACTAGCCTAGTGCTGTTCGGTTGTTGATCCGTTCTTGATCTTTATTCTGTTATCTTGACCTACTCTTTCTGTTTGTTCACTCGGTTTTCTTGCTTGAAGAATATTAATCGAATTCTATAGTTTGTTGTTTTCCGAAAGCTAAGTATAAAGTTCGTTGAAATATGAATTGTGGAAATTACAAAGCGACGTTCGTGACGTGCAAAGTATCTGATTTGATCGAATTCTAAGTGCCGTGTAGGGCAATCTTTTGCAGCGTACCAATGATGAACTATACGCTTTATTTGAAGTTACTGTAGTTTGTTTCCTGTCGACCCACTATGGATTATTCGACTCCCAACAATCGCCGTCGCAAGTTTTGCATTCTTTCAAGTTTATATATATATATATATATATATATATATATTTATGCTATTTCGTACGAAATAACGTGAGATAACATTTAAAGAAACAGAACAGGAAAATTCATGACGATGAGAATCAATAGTTAATGACTGGATTAAAGGGTCATGAAGTCAGGAGGATCTACTCAGGGGAACTGGTTTCATTCTCGGTATTTACTAAAAGCCTTGCCGCTCTTGGAAAGAAGCTATTGTGTCTGTAGTTATGATTCGAACCAGGGTTGTTGAAGTTCATGCCGTTTCGCGTGTGGTAAATTTTGAAATAATGTTGTTTTCGGTTGGATATACTATATTTGCCTCGGATGAGATTTGTGGCTACCCTACCATCAATCGTTATTCTACGCTTCTCTAAGGACTCAATGCCTAGTTTCTTATTGCGGTCGAAAGCGGTAGGCATATTTTCCCAAGTATGATCAAAACAGCGCATAAACAAACGACGTGTGAAGTAGTTTTGTACCTTTTCGAGTTCCTTTTTATCCTTGTTTTGGTAAGGGTTGAAGACGGAGGAAGCGCTTTCTAAAATCGGTCTGATGTACAATGCGTACGTTTTGAGGAGTACTTCTATATTTTTGGTTCGTAAAGCTCTTAGGATAGTGTGACAGGTAGTTTTGGCCTTAATGGATATGGTAGTGCAATGATCGGAGAAAGAGAGGTTTTTCTGGATAACAAAACCGAGGTCTTTTACTGTTTGTTTTTGTTCCAAAGTAGTGGTTCCTATGGTATATGTTCGCATTGTATTTGCTCTGCCTAGGTGCAATGAGTTGCACTTATGTGCAGCAAGAGGAAGTTGCCATTTTTCTGACCAGTGTACGATAATGTCAATCGCAGCTTGTAATGGTACAGATGAGTTTCTCTTCCTAAAGGACCGATATATTTTTATATCATCAGCATACATTCTTGCAACTACGCCATGGTTTTGCACTAGAGTGGGAATTTCTGAGGTGTAAATAAGGAAAAGCAAGGGACCTAATACTGAGCCCTGTGGGACACCGCTAGTTACAGGCATTGAGGTAGAGAGCACATCTGTTACTCGAACTTGGAATGATCTATCTGAGAGATATCCTGTAATCTATTTGATTGTATTTTGTGAGAGACCTATTGTGCTAAGCTTGAGTTTTAGCTTGGGGTGGGAGACTCTATCAAAAGCTTTTGCGAAATCAAAGTAGATAACGTCAACTGGTTTCCCATCACTAATCGAGGATGTCCAGTGTTCGAGAACTTCTAGCATTTGAAGCTCACGCGACCGTTTCTTGCGGAATTCATATTGCTCATCGGGGAAAATTTCTAATTGCTCACAATGGGTAATAATGGATTTGCACAAAATTCGCTCAAAAACTCGGCAGAAGAAAGAGGTAATTGAAATGGGCCTGTAATTTAGGGGATTGGAAAAGGGGGGTGATTTCTTAACAGGGGTTACTATGGAATGTCGCCAATGGGAGGGAACGGTTCCAGATTGGTAGGAGTTCCTAAAGATGATTTCGAGGGCTTCGGAAATTGGTACGGCAATTCGTTTGATGAAGGTGAGGTCAATGTTCTCGGGGGTTTTACAGGAGGAGCGTTTCCATTTCTCAATAATGGCGCAGATTTCATGTCTAAGAACTTGGGGTTCTTCGTATGTACCAAGCTGAGGTAGGGCTCTAGTATTGGGCAGTTTTCCGTCATCGATGGTGAATACGCTTACGAAGGTCTCAGCAAGTAAGTTAGCTTTGCCTAAGTCATCCATGACTAGAGTACCGTCAGCTCTTTTTAATCCTTCTACTCCCTTGGATTGATTGGCACAGCGTTTCATAAAACGGAAGAACTTATTCTTATCGTCGCTTTCTACTATCTTTTTCTCAATGGTTTTGTGATACCGTTGTAACTCTTTGCGAAACTTTCTGTTTAGAATCTCGAATTCATGCTCATCGTTCGGGTCGTTACTATTAATCGATTTATGCCAGGCTTGAAAACGTTTTCCTAATAGTCGCTCAATATGAGGGGGGAGTTTCCCATGAGAGAGGCTTACTTTGGTCCAAGGAACATGGGTGTCTATTGATTTCTGAATGACACTAATCAAAAGGTCGTACATGAGATCCACATTTGCTATTTTAGAAAGTGCGCTTGTCCAATCGATATTTGCTAATTGAGAATTAATGAGGTCGTAGTCAGCATTTCTGTAGTCACGCCTAAGAGTGAAAGCGGGCGTCGAATGACTCATTGTGAATTTGAATTCGACTGTTGAATGGTCAGACAATTCGAAAGGGGGACCCAATTCAGTTTGGGAGATGAGACCGGGATGATTGCACAGTAGTAAATCAAGGATATTTTGCTTTCTTGTAGGTTCTTGGACAAATTGGGCTAGTTTGGCTGAGATACAGAGGTCACCAATGATTGCGAAGAAGGGATAATCGATTTCGGTTGAGGTGCGGGATATATTTACCAGTCAATATCAGGGAGATTGAAATCGCCTGTGACTATTGCAGGTTGAGGGCAAGAACAAAGGTCAAGTATTGATTTGGAAAGGGAAGCAGTTTGTATCGTACTCGCTTTGGGGTTACGGTAGGCGCATACAATCCTAATTAAGTCGCCGTTTATGTCAACATCTACTGCTAATAACTCGTGGGATTCAGGTACGGTCTCATAAGCAATCTGTGCTGCACTTATGGACGAATGTAGAATGATCGCAACACCACCTCCTCTAGAGTTTCTATCTCTTCTGAACACATTGTAGTATTGATCGTGGTCACCTAAGAGAAGCGAGCTAAGGAATGATGGAGAAAGCCATGTCTCAGTGAGGCAAATCATAGCATACTTTTTAGAAAGGATTTGCGAGAGATACTGTAGTTTGTTTTGAATAGAGCGGCAGTTGGCTAAGATGGCAGCGAATGAAAATGAGTTTCTGTCTGAGTGATGCTTGGGCCGGTGAATTAGTACCAGTTTCCGTGCCGAAATTTGGAGGTGTACCGAATTTTGAAATATGCGACATAAAGGGGTTAGGGTATTGATACTGATACTGATTGGGGAAGGGGTTCATGGGGATGGGGTTATGGAAGATCGAAGGGGGAGGGGCTCCATATCCATCGGGTGTGTTCTGAGAGAGGAAGGGCGGCCGATTGAGGTGTGGTGGAATCGGATTGGAGCGGGTCTGGTGAGGGCGAGGGCGAGCATTCAGGTTGTCGGGGCGCTGGTTCGTAGTGGATGAGAACACTGAATCACGCCTGCTTCTTGCCCTGTTACGCGAGGGGGCTCCATTGATTAGAGGGCGGATCTGACTGTGACTCGGGGGTACGGTAGGCCGGGAGGAAGGGGAGCGAGGGGAGGGCTCGGGTCCGTTCCTCCCACATCCTTTACCAGGGATCTTGCGACGAACGTCGTCCTTGTCGGCGTAGGAGGGGCGGATGTACACCTCTCTGAAGAAGGGGTCACGCGCCACTCGATTCGCATTCTTGACGAGGAGAGATGCATGTTTGCGAGTGGGCAGAACGACCTTCGTCAATCGGCAGTGAGGAGAGTCGATATCTGCGGGGGGCATTCGGGACACTTCCAGTGGGATCCAGGGGATTCCGGCGAGGGCAGTCAGAGTCACCACCTGGTTGAAGTCTCTCCACACTTGCTTCTCGTGGCTGAGTGAGGAATCGACTGGGAGGCGGGCAATGACAACGCTCCTCTCGAGGTCAGAGGAGGACTCATGGGGAGAGGACGGGGATGGAGAGGGACTGGCATTGGGGGTGGCATTCGCGGGGGCAGTCGCAGCAGAGGTAGAGGGGGGGATTCATGTCGACGTCGTCGACAGTGGCTACACTCGAGTCAGGGGGAGGAGGGATGCGGGTCTCCAACTCACGTATCCTCTCCTCGAGTCTGCATGAGTACTGCTGCTCCTGCTCGATCTTGTTGCTGAGACTGAGGCAGAACTGAAGTACACCCTCGAGTGATCCAGTCACCGTGTACTTCCTTTTCTTCGCCAGGGGAGATGCCGTCGGAGAGAGAGACATGCTGAGAATGGGCAGAGGGAGGAAGAGTATTGTCCAATGATGATCTCACCGTTGAGAGTACCGAATTCAGTTTGTTGCACAGTCGGTACTCTGCGCCAGCGTGATTGGGGAGGAAGGGAAGGGCTTGGGCGAGAGAGCACCTGAAATCGAGAGGGTGCGGAGAGAGGTAAGAGTCACCTCTCTCGGTGAGGGATGATATCGTCGATCCTTCTTAATTCTTATGCCATATGTATTATTTTTTGTTCTATAATGGTGACTGACTGGACTATCGGATGGTCAATAATTGCACAAACCCGAAAACAATTACGCTTGTTTCTGAGGTGTTCGAGCAACACTGTTTTAATATCGTGTATGGATACTTTGCTTATTATTGGGGTGTCCGGAAAGTTCGTATAATGCTTCGGAAAAAAGTCAGTTCGCGATCAAATGCAGTGATTGCGCAATCTGTTTGTCAACAATGTATTGCATCATTCTGACGTTGAGTAGTGAGAGGATTTAATCACTCTCCTAGTTGCTACATTGATTCTTGTGATGGACTCCCATGTCTACCTCCGAGCAGATTTACTTCATTACCACCGTCTTGGCCGATCCGTGAAGGAGGCCCACTCTGCCCTGGCCCAGTCGGAAGGAGCTGACGCGCCCTCCATACCCTTCTGCTATAAGTGGTTCTCCCGCTTCAAGAAAGGGGAGTTTGGTCTCGATGATCAACCCCGCTCTGGACGCCCTCCCTCCCTCGATCAGCCTCTCGTTCTCCGCACACTGAAGCGCAAGCCCATGGCCAGTGTGCGTGAGTTGAAGAAGGATACTGGTACTCCCAGATCAACAGTGTCCGATATCCTCCATCGATCTGGGAAGAAGCCGAAACTCCCACAAGTGATTCCCCATGACCTCTCCCCGAACAGCTGAAAAATCGTGTTTAAGTCTGTCGGGAATTACTCCATCGTAGATCCAATCTTCGATGGGTCAATTCCATCATCGCTACAGATGAGAAGTGGATCACGTACGATAACCCTGTGAGGAGACTGCAATGGGTGGATGCAGATGAGAAGCCCACGCCCGTCCCGAAGAAGGAAGAGCACGGAAAGAAGGAACTCCTCTGCTTCTTATTCTCAGTGCTCGGTCCCATCTACTGGGAGATCCTCGCCCCTGGCACCAGCATCACTGCCGACCTATTCTCCAACCAACTGGAAGAAGTCGCCCATAGAACCCCTCCCAGTCTTGTGAGTTGACTTTTGGGGAGTACGGTAATCGATCGGTCCGCAGTTTTAGCGGAATCTTTGTCTGGGCCAATCATGACGATTAGCACTTTAAGGTTGATGGTACCATGCAAGGTTTTATAAATATATGCAATTTTCGAAAAACCGAACAGACGGACAGAAGGACACGGTTTTTTGAATGTCCTGAAAATTTTGCCGAGGGGACCAAGGCTGGACATGTGTCTGCTGGGCATGTGCCCCGATGCCTCTCCTAGCGCCCCCACTCCCACACCCCCACAAACCCTCCAGCAAAAAAGCTTACGGGTTACTGGTAATATAGCAACAACTAGCGGGCAACTACGTATTTTTACGAGGACAAAATGGGTATGGTAGCTTTTGGATATCATGAGCGTATGTTGTTGACGTTTTGAATTAATTTTATGACGAAATCATAAATCTGACCCAGCGTCTGACCCAACGCCATGGTATACGGTAGCTTTCGGAAACACGCTATGAGTATGTTATTGAAGTTTTGCGTCGATCCGCAGACGAAATCACGAATCTGACCCAGCGTCTGACACAACGCCACGGTATACGGTAGCTTTCGGTTACGGTAGCCTACCATAAGCATACGGTACTATTATTATTATTATTATTCCAAGTTGCGGCAACTATTATTCCAAGTTGCGCATTGGGGCAACTATTATTCCAAGTTGCGCATTCATGACTTTTTGAAAAACGCAGTAAATAAATAGTTTCCTCGGTAAATCATGACCGTCCTATTATTTAAAAATTTTAGAATATATTTTTGTATTTTTATCGTGGCCGAGTGGCTAAGGCGATGGACTGGCAAACACGAAGTTGGGGATTCGATGCCTGTCGTCGTCAAAACGTTTTGCCATGCTTCTAAACGCTTGGAAATGGTGGGCAAAATAGTTTATGGTTACGGTAGGTCCATAATTAGCACTGGGTCAGGTAATATTCGCTGGGTCGTACATATGACTACTATTTATTCATACTGAAATACTTGTATCCAAGTCATGAGACCGTTATTTTAAGCTCATAAAAACTTAACTTAGTTGCCTACTTCTGACTGAACGTAGTTCCCCGCTAGTTGCTGCTTTACCATAACCCGATAGCTTTTTCGACGTGGAGGAGGTGGGGAGCTGTGCGTTTTGGGTGTGGGTGCGCATCGGTTGTGCATGATCAGCACACATGAATCCAAAGAATTTTCTCGAAACGCAAATTCTAGGAGGTGCACAAAGGTGTTGTCTGTTGGTCTGTGTGTCCACTACCGTACTCGTTTCTTTGCAAATCGTGATTTTGAGAGGGTAACGCATAGCTGCTGTGAGTCAAGAATGGTGTGAAGCTTGCTTGGCCAAGACATGCATTTCATAATGAGGACTAATCGATAAATTACCGTACACCCCAAAGTCAACTGGGGCAACCAATATTCCATGTGTCAAATTCATGATTTTTTGGGAATCGCAGTATTTGAAATGTTTCAATGATGCAGCATGGCTGTCCTTTAATTTAATTATTTTTAAAACTACTGTTGTGATTTTACCATGGCCGAGTGGCTAACGCGACGAACTGACAAACGCAAAGTTGGGGGTTCGATGCACGCCTGCGTCGAAACGTTTTGCCGTGCTTCGAGAAGCTTGGACATGTTTGACAAAATACCGTATGCTTGTGGTAGGCTACCGTAACCGAAAGCTACCGTATACCGTTGCGTTGGGTCAGACGCTCTGTCAGATTCATGATTTCGTAGGCGGATTGATGTAAAACTTCAATACCGTACTCCCACCGTAACCGAAGGTTGCCGTATACCGTGGCGTTGGGTCAGACGCTGGGTCATATTATGATTTAGGCGTAGTTCCCCGCTAGTTGCTACATTTACTATAATCTGAAAGGGTTTTTGTCTGGAGTGTTTCGTTTCGAACGAGATTTTGATAGTATGTCCCCATCCGGCATACAAGGTCAGCAGATGAAAAGATTTAAGAAATTTCCAGTAGAACAATTTTTACGACCAAAAATGTGGTGTTCGTCTGTGAGTCCGGTGTACCGTAACCCGGAAGTGGCGTTGGAGCAGATGTTGTGTCAGACTCATGATCTCATCCTAGGATCGAAGCAAAACGTCAATACCGTACTCCTACCGTAACCGAACGCTACCGTAACCCGTAGCCGTGGGTCAGACGCTGGGTCAGATTCATGATTTCTTTGGTAAATCGAGATAAAACGTCGGCATTGTGCTCCTACCGTATTAGAAAGCTATCGTAACCTGTGGCGGTTGGTCAGGCGCTGGGACAAATTCATGATTTCGTCGGTCTTCGATACTGTGCCTTTACTTTCCCTAACTTCTAGCGTTTGGTAAGACGCGGCCTGAGGATCGCGATTTTGCCGCTATTTTCGTACTCGATCAGGCAATGAATTTCTACATTTTCAATACACTCTAGCGTTAAAAGAGGCGTAGTTGTAACCGAAAGCTACCGTATACCGTGGCGGTGGGTCAGACGCTGGGTCAGATTCATGATTTCTTCGGCGGATCAATGGAAAACATCAATATGAAAACTACCGTAACCAAAAGCTACCGTATACTGTGGCGTTGGGTCAGACGTTGGGTCAAATTTATGATTTCGTAGTAAAATTTATTCAAAACGTCAATACCGTATGCCCACGATATCCAAATGCTACCGTACACTTCTTTTGCCATTGTAAAACACGTAGTTCCCCGCTAGTTGCTACTTTACCATAACCCGATAGCTTTTTTGATCTGGAGGAGGTGGGGAGCTGTGCGTTTGGGTGAGGGGGGGGCACGGTATTGTAAGGTCAGCACACATGAATCCAAAGAAATTTCTTGAAACACAAATGTAGGAGGTGCAAAAAACAAGTGTCACGATGCTTGTCTGTCCATTACCGTATCCATTTCTGATTTTAACTCGATTATAACCGACAACTCATAAATTCTCGTATCCAAAAGTGATGTGAGACTTGCCTGGCCGAGACACACTTTTTATCAAATACCCGAACCAATCGATTACCGTACACCCTAAAAGTCCGGTGGGGCAACTAATATTCCAGAGCGCGCACAAAATATTTTGAGAAACGCATAATTTGAAAAGTTTCAATGGTGCATCATGACTCTCCCTAAATTTAATTATTTTTAAATATATTGTTGTAATTTTACCATGGCCGAGTGGATAACGCGATAGACTGGAAAACGAAAAGTTGGGGGTTCGATGCCTGCCACCGTCAAAACGTTTTTGCCGTGCTTCGAGAAGCTTGGACATGTTTAGCAAAATACCGTTTACTTGCGGTAGGCTACAGTATCCCCGGCGTTGGGTCAGACGCTGGGTCAGATTCATGATTTCGTTGGCGAATCGACGGAAAACCTCAATACCGTACTCCTTCAGTATCGGAAACTCTCTCTATTATATGTTTAGACGTAGTTGCCCGCTAGTATATTACCTTAACCCGTAAGCTTTTTTGATCTGGTGGGGGGATGGCGTGTTTTGGGATCGTGTGCGCGAGCGGCCTACATGGTCTGCACGCACTTAACATCTAGAAATTTGTCTCGCACACTTGAATGATATGCAAGAATGAGGTGTCACGATGTTTGTCCGTCCGTTGGTACTGTAGATTTGGGCTTTTCGAATTCCTGCGAGAGCAACGCATAGCCTTTGCAATCCAAGCATGGTGGAAGGCATGGATGGCCAGACTAGCATTTTCCACCGTACCAAAAACCAATCGATTACCGCATTCCTTGAAAGTCAACTCGGTCAGATCTTTTTCCGGGGGGCAACCTTATGATTTTTTGGGAAACGCAGTATTTGTAATCTTTCTATGGTGCAGCATGGCTGTCCTTTAATTTAATTATTTTTAAATCTACTGTTGTAATTGTACCATGGCCGAGTGGCTAACGCGATTGACCGATAAACGTGATGTTGGGGGTTTGATGCCCGCCGGCGTCAAAACGTTTTGCCACGCTTCGAAAAGCTTTAACTTGTAAAATACCGTATGCTTGTGGTAGGCTACAGTAATCCAAACCTACCGTATACGGTGACGTTGGGGCGGACGCTGGGTCAGATTCATGATTTCGGCGGATCGAAGCAAAACATCGATATTCACTCGCTAATTATACATTTTGAGGATAAGGTTAAAACAATGCAGTCGCGTGCACATTACGAAAAAATCGCAATTTCACTCGAAAATATGCAAACCGTTGCTTCCTTGTTTCACTATCTCGTCTTTATTCATCGTCCAGAGAGTTAGTAATGTTCCGTAGTTACCCTATGCAATATTCCTCTCACCCCCCCCCCCCCCCCCCCCACACACCCCCCGGGCAAAGCCTACAAATAAAAGCAATAACCCAAATTTCAACATCCGTACAAGATTTATGTTTCATTCATAACATACCATGATGATTTGTTTGCCCATTAAAAATATTGCCGATTCCAACCGCTCACTCTCGTGTCTCACCACCTATCCCTACCCCTACCACTCAACGTGCCGCAATATCTCTATATTTTCCCTAAACCACTCTATCAGATGTCTTCTGAGAGATCACTCAAATATAATATCACGTTAGCCGTTTCGATTTTTCTTTACAATGGCTTGGTGTGTTTCCCGAAAATAATTCACATTAACACCCTCCACTCTCGCGTCTCACCTACTCCTAATCACGATTATCATTACATTTTGAGCAATAAACGAGGAATTTCTTCTATCCAAACAAAACCACTACTACTACACGATACATTCTACTCACTCTTTCCATTCTTCACCTTTCTTCGTCACCGGCTCAACTACAACTGTCGTAGCTGGGCCTCATCTGCAGTACTTCCCTTCTTCCTCATCTCTCCATAAGTGATGTACCTGCTTGAGTGTCGCGCACGAGTTGATGACCGGATTTCAGCGAGCCTATCGACGACAGTAATAAGCGATACAGTAGAATATCGATCGATTAAAAATACGATAAACCACAAGAGTTAACAGCGTCTTAATAAATTCAATGGAGCACAACTATAGGGGAATAGGCCCGCAAAGATTGGTTTATTCTCAATATCCGCTTTCTCGCCTGTCGCTCCACGTTCCACCCTCACAACGTAATCATCACTGTTCGATCTTTGGCAATCCCGTGAGCCTTGGTTGGGGTCAAACAAAAACATAAAAACAATTCTTCATGGCCGTTGTACGTAGTCAAGAATTCGGCACGGTTTTCCTCTTACCATAAAACATTTCAGATCATCGCTCACCTTCAATCTATGAGACCCCAGAAATCGCTGCAGACAGATAAGTTGATGACCACCGTAGAACTAGAGGTAGAGGACGTTGACATGATGATACTTCTACTGAAACAACTCGCCGTGCTTTAAAATATCTCACATATATTCCTTCGAATACAATTTAGATGATATTTTCAAGAGGTTCATTGTTTCCCTCTCTCACTCAATTATTAAGCTTTAAACTTTTTTACGGTTCTCTATCTACTCATGAGAGCTACCGATTCGGAAAAAACAGTTCAGTTATCGCGCAATTTTCCAACTAATCAATTTAGTCATGATCACCAGTCTTAGTCAATTTAATTAATCAATTTAGTCATGATCACCAGTCTTAGTCAATTTAATTAACACCAATTTAGTCATGATCACCAGTCTTAGTCAATTTAATTAACACAATTTAGTCATGATCACCAGTCTTAGTCAATTTAATTACACCAATTTAGTCATGATCACCAGTCTTAGTCAATTTAATTAACACCAATTTAGTCATGATCACCAGTCTTAGTCAATTTAATTAACACCAATTTAGTCATGATCACCAGTCTTAGTCAATTTAATTAACACCAATTTAGTCATGATCACCAGTCTTAGTCAATTTAATTAACACCAATTTAGTCATGATCACCAGTCTTAGTCAATTTAATTAACACCAATTTAGTCATGATCACCAGTCTTAGTCAATTTAATTAACACCAATTTAGTCATGATCACCAGTCTTAGTCAATTTAATTAACACCAATTTAGTCATGATCACCAGTCTTAGTCAATTTAATTAACACCAATTTAGTCATGATCACCAGTCTTAGTCAATTTAATTAACACCAATTTTAGTCATGATCACCAGTCTTAGTCAATTTAATTAACACCAATTTAGTCATGATCACCAGTCTTAGTCAATTTAATTAACACCAATTTAGTCATGATCACCAGTCTTAGTCAATTTAATTAACACCAATTTAGTCATGATCACCAGTCTTAGTCAATTTAATTAACACCAATTTAGTCATGATCACCAGTCTTAGTCAATTTAATTAACACCAATTTAGTCATGATCACCAGTCTTAGTCAATTTAATTAACACCAATTTAGTCATGATCACCAGTCTTAGTCAATTTAATTAACACCAATTTAGTCATGATCACCAGTCTTAGTCAATTTAATTAACACCAATTTAGTCATGATCACCAGTCTTAGTCAATTTAATTAACACCAATTTAGTCATGATCACCAGTCTTAGTCAATTTAATTAACACCAATTTAGTCATGATCACCAGTCTTAGTCAATTTAATTAACACCAATTTAGTCATGATCACCAGTCTTAGTCAATTTAATTAACACCAATTTAGTCATGATCACCAGTCTTAGTCAATTTAATTAACACCAATTTAGTCATGATCACCAGTCTTAGTCAATTTAATTAACACCAATTTAGTCCATGATCACCAGTCTTAGTCAATTTAATTAACACCAATTTAGTCATGATCACCAGTCTTAGTCAATTAATTAACACCATTTAGTCATGATCACCAGTCTTAGTCAATTTAATTAACACCAATTTAGTCATGATCACCAGTCCTTAGTCAATTTAATTAACACCAATTTAGTCATGATCACCAGTCTTAGTCAATTTAATTAACACCAATTTAGTCATGATCACCAGTCTTAGTCAATTTAATTAACACCAATTTAGTCATGATCACCAGTCTTAGTCAATTTAATTAACACCAATTTAGTCATGATCACCAGTCTTAGTCAATTTAATTAACACCAATTTAGTCATGATCACCATTCTTAGTCAATTTAATTAACACCAATTTAGTCATGATCACCAGTCTTAGTCAATTTAATTAACACCAATTTAGTCATGATCACCAGTCTTAGTCAATTTAATTAACACCAATTTAGTCATGATCACCAGTCTTAGTCAATTTAATTAACACCAATTTAGTCATGATCACCAGTCTTAGTCAATTTAATTAACACCAATTTAGTCATGATCACCAGTCTTAGTCAATTTAATTAACACCAATTTAGTCATGATCACCAGTCTTAGTCATTTAATTAACACCAATTTAGTCATGATCACCAGTCTTAGTCAATTAATTAACACCAATTTAGTCATGATCACCAGTCTTAGTCAATTTAATTAACACCAATTTAGTCATGATCACCAGTCTTAGTCAATTTAATTAACACCAATTTAGTCATGATCACCAGTCTTAGTCAATTTAATTAACACCAATTTAGTCATGATCACCAGTCTTAGTCAATTTAATTAACACCAATTTAGTCATGATCACCAGTCTTAGTCAATTTAATTAACACCAATTTAGTCATGATCACCAGTCTTAGTCAATTTAATTAACACCAATTTAGTCATGATCACCAGTCTTAGTCAATTTAATTAACACCAATTTAGTCATGATCACCAGTCTTAGTCAATTTAATTAACACCAATTTAGTCATGATCACCAGTCTTAGTCAATTTAATTAACACCAATTTAGTCATGATCACCAGTCTTAGTCAATTTAATTAACACCAATTTAGTCATGATCACCAGTCTTAGTCAATTTAATTAACACCAATTTAGTCATGATCACCAGTCTTAGTCAATTTAACCAATTAGTCATGATCACCAGTCTTAGTCAATTTAATTAACCAATTAGTCATGATCACCAGTCTTAGTCAATTTAATTAACACCAATTTAGTCATGATCACCAGTCTTAGTCAATTTAATTAACACCAATTTAGTCATGATCACCAGTCTTAGTCAATTTAATTAACACCAATTTACCAGTCTTAGTCAATTTAATTAACACCAATTTAGTCATGATCACCAGTCTTAGTCAATTTAATTAACACCAATTTAGTCATGATCACCAGTCTTAGTCAATTTAATTAACACCAATTTAGTCATGATCACCAGTCTTAGTCAATTTAATTAACACCAATTTAGTCATGATCACCAGTCTTAGTCAATTTAATTAACACCATTTAGTCATGATCACCAGTCTTAGTCAATTTAATTAACACCAATTTAGTCATGATCACCAGTCTTAGTCAATTTAATTAACACCAATTTAGTCATGATCACCAGTCTTAGTCAATTTAATTAACACCAATTTAGTCATGATCACCAGTCTTAGTCAATTTAATTAACACCAATTTAGTCATGATCACCAGTCTTAGTCAATTTAATTAACACCAATTTAGTCATGATCACCAGTCTTAGTCAATTTAATTAACACCAATTTAGTCATGATCACCAGTCTTAGTCAATTTAATTAACACCAATTTAGTCATGATCACCAGTCTTAGTCAATTTAATTAACACCAATTTAGTCATGATCACCAGTCTTAGTCAATTTAATTAACACCAATTTAGTCATGATCACCAGTCTTAGTCAATTTAATTAACACCAATTTAGTCATGATCACCAGTCTTAGTCAATTTAATTAACACCAATTTAGTCATGATCACCAGTCTTAGTCAATTTAATTAACACCAATTTAGTCATGATCACCAGTCTTAGTCAATTTAATTAACACCAATTTAGTCATGATCACCAGTCTTAGTCAATTTAATTAACACCAATTTAGTCATGATCACCAGTCTTAGTCAATTTAATTAACACCAATTTAGTCATGATCACCAGTCTTAGTCAATTTAATTAACACCAATTTAGTCATGATCACCAGTCTTAGTCAATTAATTAACACCAATTTAGTCATGATCACCAGTCTTAGTCAATTTAATTAACACCAATTTAGTCATGATCACCAGTCTTAGTCAATTTAATTAACACCAATTTAGTCATGATCACCAGTCTTAGTCAATTTAATTAACACCAATTTAGTCATGATCACCAGTCTTAGTCAATTTAATTAACACCAATTTAGTCATGATCACCAGTCTTAGTCAATTTAATTAACACCAATTTAGTCATGATCACCAGTCTAGTCAATTTAATTAACACCAATTTAGTCATGATCACCAGTCTTAGTCAATTTAATAACACCAATTTAGTCATGATCACCAGTCTTAGTCAATTTAATTAACACCAATTTAGTCATGATCACCAGTCTTAGTCAATTTAATTAACACCAATTTAGTCATGATCACCAGTCTTAGTCAATTTAATTAACACCAATTTAGTCATGATCACCAGTCTTAGTCAATTTAATTAACACCAATTTAGTCATGATCACCAGTCTTAGTCAATTTAATTAACACCAATTTAGTCATGATCACCAGTCTTAGTCATTTAATTAACACCAATTTAGTCATGATCACCAGTCTTAGTCAATTTAATTAACACCAATTTAGTCATGATCACCAGTCTTAGTCAATTTAATTAACACCAATTAGTCATGATCACCAGTCTTAGTCAATTTAATTAACACCAATTTAGTCATGATCACCAGTCTTAGTCAATTTAATTAACACCAATTTAGTCATGATCACCAGTCTTAGTCAATTAC